>JAASFE010006224.1:5240-44630 GCA_013365205.1 Pseudocercospora cruenta
TTTGTCAGGGTCCACTTGCGCCAAGACTCCGCAACAGCCAATCACGCCGTCAGGACGACGTGTTATGGATGTCTACAAAGGCGGAAGATATTTCTCGATTCAGCTGCTGTGGAATGCTCATCGACAGCAGATCGCAAGCTTCAAAGCTATGCTTAGAAAAAGTGCATATGAGTGCCGCTGGATGAGAGTCCGCATCGAACGGTGCATGGACCTTCGCTCGCGTGGCATATCAAACTTTCATCCGCACAACGCGTTGGTGTCACAGAGCCTGGATATCTACAGGTCTATCAATAGTCGCGTCGCGTGATATTCTTCAGCATTATGATACTGCATCTCTCCGGATGCCTTCCTTGATACCAGTCAATTGACGTCCACACCGTGCCATCAGCTCGAGCAGACTTGCGAAAGATGCAATGTATTTCTCGGCATTGCCGAGACGCAAGTCTGGTTCACAGTCCCTGAACCACACCTCGCAAATGCCAAACGCGTCCCTTGCATATCACCGGCGACACCCGAGCACTGTACTGTACTGCCCTTCTAGGGAGAGTATAAGATTTGTCGCAGATCCGAGACTTCTTATGCTGGCACCACTGGACCTTGAGCATCCCTCACATTTCGGGTGCCATCCGGCATGAACACTTGCCTGCTGCTAAGATCACCATCAGGACAGAGCAAAGGCTGCTCAAGGCCTTTCGCAAATGGCAGCAATGCTGAACATGTCAAGTGTACTCGAGAGCGGCTTAGGCGAGGCTTCCTGGTATAAAGGGATGACACAATGCCGAAGGGCTGAGCTTCTAGAGTAAGCTCATGATGGACGGAAAGAGCATTGTTACAGCCACTGTGATACACTACGAGCGACATTTGGTGGTACTTTCAGGTTAGCCACCAGGAACGTATCACGCGAGGTCAGAACGTACAATGCTGGCTCAGAGCATGCGTTCATCATCAGCTCGCTTCGGGGCAAAATCCGAGCTGGATGTCGCAAGAGGTCTCTGTCTCTTGACTTGAGGCAATACTGACAATGTCTAGTGCCTTTGCACTCCACTCAGATCGTCTTGCTCAGGTCGTGCTAACCGCTTGAGATTTGCAGTCCATGGACCATCGAGGGTTGCATGGAGCAGCTACAATGCGCGATCCTGCAGGCCATCGGATGTGGCGCACTACTGCGACCTATCACACCTCACCCCATTGATGCGCCTTCGCTTCAAGTGGGCGGCACCTCTAGAGTCCTTCACACCGGTCCGGCGTAGAAGCTGGAAGTCGAAGTTCTGTATGGCATCGCTACTGACTACTCGCCATGCTTGCTCAGCCTTATCAAGTCTGCTTTTATCGCCATCAAGAGAGCGACCTACCACTTCCGCGGGTCGAAGCAGTCGCGCAACCGCAAAGAGTATCTAAATATGGGTGACCGCTATCTTGATGCAGGAGACGCTCGTCGCTCGAGGCGAAGGTCTATCGATCAGAGACGCCAGGATGATGCCAGCCGATTTGACATGAGGCCCGCAGAGCCTTATCGCAGTCGATCGCAAGGACATTATCCTCAGCCTCGCATCGACATCTATCATGATGCAGACTACAGCAGCAGACCTGTACGGGAACGACTGTATGCTTATGAGCCACAGCAAGAGTATCGTGCGAGGCCCAGAGAATTCGCAACAAGTCAGCGCCCCGAGATGGAATTTATTTCAGACCTGTCAAGAGCTCCTTCAGAACCTGAAGAAATTGTGTTCGAGCGCACGGATCCTCGTCTTGGACGAGAACCTGAAGAAGTTGTGTTCGAGCCCATGAGTCCTCGTCTTGGACGACAAGGACGTGATTACCTTGAACTTTCATCCAATGATATGGCGATGCGAAGACAACACGAAGACCCGCGACCAAAGAATCGCTATCTGATCGCAAGTGAGCCTGATTACTTTCACGATTCGCGAGGTGAACAATCTCAACCTCAGTTGGAAGCTATGAATCAGCCTCCTGTGCTAGAGATGGCGGCTTACCACATCGCCATTATATGTGCGCTGCCCCTGGAGATGGCTGCGGTTGAAGCTGCCCTAGACCAGGAATTTGATCGTCCTCAAGGGCTTCCAATGAATGATTCTACCGCTTACACCTTTGGCCGGATACACACTTTCAATGTCGTAATTGCCTATCTACCAGCCGGAGGTACTGGAATTGGGCAAGCAGCAAGAACCGCTACACATGTCACTAGATGCTTCCCGCAAATCAAGGTTGGTCTTTTGGTCGGCATTGCCGGAGGCGTGCCTACACAAGTCAAGGATTTGCGACTAGGCGATGTGGTCGTCAGTCAGCCTGATAAGGATTATGGCGGTTTTGTCCAGTATGACTTTGGCAAGTCAAAGGAACATGGCTTTGTGCGAACTGGAAATCCACTCAACAAACCTCCTCAAGTGCTTCTCTCTGCTCTCGCAGCTCTAAAAGCGAAGCACGAGCGAAGACGAGCGAGTCAGGTGGGCAACTATCTGCGAACCATCATCGGCAACCTTTCTGTTCGATATCAGTTCCCGGGCACGCAACACGACCAATTGTTCCAGGCATCATACCTACACAAAGGTGACGAGAATCTAGAATGTGACGAGGACATTGAGCAGCTAAGATGTGACCTTAATTATCTCGTGCCGCGCTCTCCACGGACAAAACCTGATCAGCCTGGGATTCACTATGGCAATATCGCCTCGGGCAATCGAGTGGAGAGAAGTGCTCGTGAACGTGATCGCCTCGGAAAAGAATTATCGGTCCTGTGCTTCGAGATGGAAGCGGCCGGTCTGGACGAAAGCTTACCGTGCATCGTTGTGCGTGGTATTGCGGACTATGCCGACTCACACAAGAACAAGAAGTGGCAAAGGTATGCTGCAGCAACGGCGTCGGCATACGCAAAGGAGTTCATAAGATATATTCCTCCTCACACTCTACAAGAGATGAATCCAACATCCTGTACGTAGCTTCAGACACTCCCGCGCCATTGGAGCTTTGCCTTGCTCACGACAGAGTAGACGCTAGACCATTCAGCCTCGAGGGACAGCCTAAGAGTCGATATTACATACCGCGTGACGCAGAAATGGCCAAACTCAAGGCCTTCTTCGTTCAGCAAAGGCCATCGATGCCCAGACAAAGAATATTTGTTCTCCATGGTATGGGTGGTATGGGGAAGTCTACCTTATGCAAAGAATTTGCATCCGATAATCGCAAGAGCTTCAGTGCTGTGCTTTGGGTTGATGGTTCCTCTCTGGAGTCGCTATACAACTCCTTGGCTCGTATAGCCAGGCGCTTCCTGGACATTATAGTGGTCAGCGAATCCTCGGCCATTCTTATGGGTTCCTCTGGAGAGGCAAAAGAGACCCGTCCTCGATTTGACTATAAGGAAGCTGGCCGCAAGCTTCTGGCTTGGCTATCTGAAGAAGAGAACACTGAATGGCTATTCATTCTGGACAATGTTGATCGCAACTGGCAGACCGGTAACGACCCTCAGGCCTATGACTATCGCAAATACATCCCGTACGCGGACCATGGCAACATCTTGATCACTACACGTCTGCAACTATTACCACACGAGGGAGAAAGCATGCGCCTGGATAAGATGAATCAGAAACAAGCGCGGGAGGTTCTGCAGTCCTATGCTGGACGACAGCTCGAAGGTAAGGGCCGCCAGCATGCAATCAGAACGTTGCTCATGTCGCAATAGATACCGATGAGCTTTTGGAAGAACTTGACGGGCTTCCACTCGCCCTAGCTCATGCAGGCTCGTACCTTTCCAGAAATACCATTCCAGTGCGGAAATATCTCGACAAGTACCATGCCGCGTTCATAAGCTTAATGAACTCACAATGGAGATCGACCTTTGACAAATCTCAGCGCAGCATTGCAACCACATGGACGCTTTCTTGTGAATCAGTGGAGAAAGAGCATGTCGCTTGTGGAACCGTACTCCGGTTATGGGGCTTCTTCGACCACAACGATCTCTTCTTCGCGCTCTTCTCCGAGTTGAAGACGAAGACGATTGAGAGGCTGCCTCGCCGTTTACTGCACCTGGGAGAACTTCTCATCAGTGAAGATACCTTTCTCGACGCCATGACTTTACTGGTTGCATATTCTCTCGCATATCCAGTCGAGGGAGAAGGCTTCTACATGCATCGAGTACACCACACTTGGATCCGACACGGTCTGGTAATGCCCGAGGATAGAGCTGCATTCAACAGTGTCTCCATCATGGCCGTCTCGACTTTCTTGAACAAGAATTCACTGGACGATGAGAGCCGACTGGTACCTCATGCTCAGCATCAGGCACACGTGTTGGAACGAAGCCTACTGAAAACTCATGTCCATGATGTGCATAAGATTGCAGCATTTCTTGATGACTGGAAAATTACCAAAGAGAGCAAATTCTTGTACAAACTCGTGAGAGAAGTGCTTGACTCAATGCATGGGGTGCAGGACGATCAGGCACTTCGAGTCGCAAGTAAAATCGCAAAGCAGGAGGCTGAGTCCAGTAGAGTGGACGAGAATCCAGAAACTGTCGGCTCGTTATTAAACAAGCTACCACGCCCCAGCGATGACGACCCAGAAGGCATTATCGACGATGCCTACACCCGAGCACAGATCTACCTCAAGTTCAGCGACCTTGAAACTGCAGAACAATACTTCAACAAAGCAGTCATAATGTGTCTCCGAGCCTATGGCATGGCTGATCAGAAGACGTTACACGTAGCAGACCTTCATGGCGTCGTGCTAGCCCGACTCGGAAACTTCTCCCAAGCCGCAGCAATACTATCAGACGTGTACAACCACAAAATCGACCTTCTCGGCCCCTCTCATCGTTCAACACTCAGCACGCTCCATCACCGCGCTTTTCTCGACCTCAGAGCCGGATACATACACGAAGCAATCTCCGCCGAACGAGAAGTTCTCAAGCACAGAGACAAAATCGGACCCACCCACGCCCTCACCCTCTCAGCCACAACAATCCTCGCGGTCGCGTATCAGCGCATAGGCGACTACACCCAAGCCGAATTCCTCCTCCAACAATCCATCAACCTCCACCTTCGAACCCTAGGCCCCTACAACCGCACAACCCTCAAAACTCAAGACCTCCTCGCACGACTTCACGTTCAATCACAACACTACCTAAAAGCTGAGAAGCTATACCTCCATCTTGTCGGGATGATACCCCAAGTCTGTCCAAACCGAGAACTCCATCTCGACAAGATCTACGAACTAGCACGAGTGCAGATCGAATTAGGAGATTTTGAAGAAGCGGAAAGGAATCTAGAGATTTGTATACGAGAAGGGATGGAAGAGGAGAGTTATAGATATAATGTGAGATGTGAATGGTTACAGGAGATGACCGCTGATCCTTCTGAGGAAAAGAGGAGGCCGAGGGGGTTGGATTGAGAGGATTAGGAGGACATCATGAGGTAGCAGATATTTTCTTCTGAAATACTGCTCCTTGATCTTCCAGGACAGCCCTTCTTCTCCCAACGACTCAACGGCTATTCCGGATCATAGCCCGCTTCGCAAGGAGTACCTTTGATTGGTGACTCATCCCTTGTCTCTTTCTCCTTCTTGTTTTCCTTAGCTTGTTTGCGCTCTTCCTCCTTCTTAGCTTCATCTTCAGCCTCGTACATTTCGTTCAGCTCTGTCGTCTAGCTGGCTTCGGGCCTATGTGGTTTAGAAGAGTAAGCATTGTCTGACACATCACCCACAAACGAAGAAGGTGAGGGAAGAACTGACATATTGTAATGCTGCCGAGGGTGGTGAACAATGGAATGAGGCAGCGTTTCAAGCTATGCTTAGTACTGGAAGGGGGAAGTTCTGCTTCTTGGTCTCTCGAGCAGACCAACATGACTCTATAAAGCAAAGAAACCAGATAAAGACGAGACGTGGCTCAGGCCACTGGAGCCAGCGTATTGTGCAGCTGGAAGCTATGGTGGTGTCAAATTGGCCAGTACGTTCAGCGTCTCCGGAGCTACAGCATTAGCAAAAAACATGGATGCAGGTCACGCCACATTTGGATCGATGGGACAACTTCACATCTCACGTCAGCACATGATGGATATTTGCTTGATTCGTAGCCTCGTAAATGCTTCTGAAGGCCTTGCTTCAAACGAATGCCTCGCCATATGAAACGCTTCCAAAACCTCAAACAATGATCGCTCCCCCAACACCTTGCTAAGTCAGCCTATGTCCAGGCATAGGCTTGAGACACGACAACTTTCGATAGCCTTATCTTCGCTCACGCATTCACAACCTTCCCACTACTCCTCCTCCCCTTCATACCCTCCAACTTCCTCATCAACTGCTCATGCAACCTCTTATTCCCACTCCAAGCATTCGCCATCTTCTGCATTCTCACAGTAGCAATGACCGCAAGACCCACAGTTCTTAACGAATGCTTTTTCTCACGGAAAGAGTAATCAGGCGTGATACCAATCTCCTCAAGAAGGCGGAGGTCTTCCTTGTTACTATAAAAAAAAGCGGTTAGCAGAGGCAGAGGAGAGAGGTGCTCGCTTCGCTCGCAGACTTACCAAGCATTATACATATTGACCTGTAGCAAGAACCACTCCTTGACGTAGACCAGATCTTTCCGGAAACCTTCTTCACGAGCACATTTTGCTCGCAAGTATTGGATTTGTTTGACGAGGCCTTTGATTTCGCCTTCGTGGCGCTTTTCGCTTGAAGAGAGGCTTTCTTGAAGTTTAGACAGCTGCTTGGAATCTTGAGAACGATCTTCAACATCAGTATTCGACAACCGCAGTTTGAGGGTCTTGATTTTGGCTCGTAGCTCGGTCTCCACTTTGAGGCTTGACTGGAGCTTGTTCGATCGGTCGGAGAGTTGTGATTGCAGAGCTTGGATCTCAGCTTCTTGCTCATCGACTTGTCCTCGAAGGTTTTGTGCCTGGAGCGTGAACGTCTCATCGGCGCGGGCCCTGCTAAGGCGATCGCGGAGCTGGCGTTCCTTGCTCATGGCACCCTGAAGTTGCTCGCTCTTCTCTTGAAGATCAAGCTGCAGGCGATCGAGCTCAGACTTTGCTTCCCGAAGCTGGCTGCGAAGTTCAGCTTCGCGTCGCGCATGGCCAGAGGAGCTACCATTGCGGTCTTGAAGTTGAGATTCGAGCTCCTCAATCTGCTGCTTCGCAGTTCTTAGCTCCTTGGCCTGGGTTCGGAAGTCGCGCGTCTTGTCTCCTATGGCCTGTGTGCGATTCTCGAGGTCTGCAACCTGGGCTTGCAGCTCTTCGATCTCAGCGTGAGCGTCTTGAAGCTGCGCCTTAAGTTCGTTCTCTTTTCGCTTCACAGACACAAGCTCCTTCTCACGCTTAGCAAGACTGATCTGTGACTGTTCAGCTTCGATCTTGGCAGATTTGAGCAGTTCGTGAAGGTCGCCTCGCTCTTCAGCCATGGTCTTGTCAAGCTGAGCATCTTGGAGCTCAGACTCCAGGGTAGCCACCTGTGATTCCAGTCGGCTGATCTTGCTTTCTGCCTCGGCAAGCTTTTGACGCAGGTCTCGACGTTCGCGGACGGGCGAAAGATTGGATTTCGTGATGGCAGCTGCGTCGAGGTCAACCTGCAGCTTTCTGACCTTGAGCTCGAGAGTAGACTTCTGGTTCTCCGCCAGCTGAAGTTTCATTCGCAGGTCGTTTCGCTCTCGCGATGGAGTACCATCCTCCTTCGACTGCCACGCCTTCTTAATCTCTGCTTGAAGGTCTTGCACTTTGGCGTTCAGCTTCTCTTTCTCAGCAGCGACCTGATCGCAGTGCGATTCGAGCAGGGCAATTTCTGCCTCGAGAACCTCTTTCTCTTCGGCGTATTCTGCCGCCAGCTGGGCTTTCATCGATTCAAGGCGACGCTGAGCTGCATCGGAATTGCCCTTACTGCTAGCCTTCGCCAGGTCCAGCTCTCGCTCTAGCTGCCGCACATCGTCTTGACGCTGCTTCACTGCTTCGTGAAGCTTGCTTCGTAGTGAGTCGACCTCGTCTTCAAGGGCAGCGATCTGCTCATTCTTGCCTTTCAGCTCGGAATCTTGTCGACCGAGCATGCTGTGGTCACGATCAGCTGCCTCACTCTGCTTACGGAGATTCTCTACGCGTTGCTTGAGTGATGCATTTTCGTCCTCCAAGGCTTGGCACTGCCTGTCGAGATCATCCAGCTCAGCATCTTTGTCCTGCTCCAGGGTCTGAAGTTGTTGCTGAAGAGATCGGACTTGGTCGGCCTGCTGCTTGATCAAGCCATCCTTCTTTGACGGTGTCTCCATAGCTGTAAGGCGCGATTTGAGGCTCATGATCTGCTGACTTTGGTCTTTGATCTCGCGCTCCTTTGATTTGACATCAGCTTCGAGTTGCTGTATTCGTTCGTTCTTCTTTCGCAGTTCGGCATTGTCGCTAGCCTGGAACGTATTGATACGGTTCTGAAGGGCCTGCATCTCCTGCTCTCGAGACTGCACCAAGCCGTCCTTCTCATTAAGTTTGGCCTGCGTGCTTGCTTCAGCCATGCGGAGCTTCTCTTGCAGCTCCTTGACTTGGTTGTCAAGTTCACGCAAGCGGCGGCTCTGCTGAGACGAAGCATCGTCGCGAACGCTCTCAGCGGCCCTTAGCCTATTCTGAAGATCACTGAGTTCGTCGTCGCGCTCCTCAATCGTCCGCAATTTGTCTCGCAGCTGACTCTCTTTCTCACGCAATAAACGGTCCTTTTCTTGCAGGCGTGCATCCACTTGCTGAGATTCGGCATTCCAGCTGCCTCGTGCAGTTCGAAGGCGCTCTTGCAGAGCAGAGATCTCACCGTCCTTGTCAGCAAGCTGGCGTTCGACGTTGCGAACCTGCTCATCCCGCTGTCGAAGCTCTGCAGCATGAGCTGATTCTGTTGATGTGATGCGCTTTTCTAGCGCTCGCAGGCGTTCATTGCTGTCGTCAAGAGTCTGTTCCTTCTCTCGAAGCTGAGTCTCTAGAGCCTCCACATCGCCTCGAAGCTTTTTCGTTGACTTCTCCCGATCATACACGCTGTTGACTTGTGCTTCGAGTTCTGCTATCCGTGCGTCCTTCCGATCAAGTTCATCATCTTTGTCCTTGAGTTCCCGGTCCATGTCTTCGATATCCTGCTGCATGCTATCAAGATTGGCGTTGTCCTCTTGAAGAGTCTTCACCTCTTTCTGCAATGCTGCTAAGCGATCGTCTTTTTCTTGCAATAGTCGTTGCCGTTCATCGATATCTGATTGCAGCTCGCCAATGTCATCTCTCAAACGCTGCGTGCGGTCAGGATCGTCTGCTCGCTCGGCCTCTTGCAGCTTCTCCTGCAAGTCCTCGAGCTGTGCGTCCTTTTCGTCTAGCTCGCGTTCCCGATCCCGAATATCTTGCTCCATATCCTCGAGCTTCTCTCGCAGCCCACGTACCTCGTCCGACGCGCCTTGGAGAATTTCGGCCTGATCGAGTTTCTCTCGCATTTGTTCCAGCTCTTGCTCACGCTCGTCTGCAATTTTTTGCGATTCTTCTGCCATCTTCTGCAAGCGGTCATACTCCTCCTGGTCGCGCTCGCTCGCATGTCGCTTCTTCACTTTTTCCTGGTAGTCTCTCAGCCACATCTTGTATTCCTCGAGCTGGTGCTCTGCCTCAGATAAACGCTTCCGCTGCTTCTTGAGGTCGACTTCCAATTGCGCCTTGTTCGTTCGAAGCTCGACGTTCTCTTTCAGAGTCTGCTGTTGGAACTCAGTGCCACTCTTCTTCAACGCCTCCTCCAGGTAATGAATCTTCAGCTTGAGGCCAAAATTATCTTTCGAGATCTGGTCAAGCTTGGCTTCCTGGTCGCGCAAAGTCAAAACATTGCCTTGTTCGAGAACACCACTACTTCGCGTGGGCATCTGAGGTATTGGCGTCGAGTCGACCATGGACGAGCTGACCGGCTGCACTTGAGGTGTTGCTTCGCGATCAGCAGAACTACCAGTGAACTCCTCCAGCATTGAAGCCTCGACGGGCAGGCCGGGAGTAGCCTTACTGCCGAAGCTCGCGCGCAGCCCCGCAGGCGTCTTGAGGGTGTCGGTGTCGGTGTTGGTGTTCTCCTTCTCCTCCATAATGCTCTGCTGGAGTAATTGGTTGCGCTTGGCACTCTTCAGCAGAGGAGTGAACTCTTGCTTTCCTGTCGGATTGCGCCTGTCGACTAGTGCTGTTCTCGGTCGCGGGGTTCGTGCTGTTGACGGCGCCCCTCGTAGTCCGCGCATTCGACTTCTCAGGTCCTGGGCTGGGTCTTTCGAGGGTGAGGCAAATGGCTGGGCGAAGGACATATCGAGTTTGGCTGGACTGACGAAGGTGCCATCACCGCGTTCTGTGCCCGGCGTGTTGATCCAGTTATGCGCCATCGTGGCGGCTTATCGACTCGTCTATTCCGTAGTGGTCCTCGTCATGCGCGCTGGGTGTGTGTCTAGCAAATGCGTAGTAAGTACATATAGCACTCTACCGCTGCTGAATGTCGCGAAGTCGATGTCGCGTTGTTGTGTTCTGTAAACATTCGGCGCGAGCTTGCCGAAGCGCCGATTGCCGAGATTGAGCCGATAGAACTATACGCTATACGCCCTCTCCTCGCAGCTTCCATCACTCTCACATGACACCACCTTCACACCTTCACGCTATGCACCGACCAGGCTCTCACGATGTCATTCACACGACAAATTAAGCAAGCATGATTATGGGTGGCGGCCATTGGAGAGTATTGAAGGAATGTCCCCTGATACCGTTCCACCATGCAAGCTCCGCTCCGCCTCCTTGAATGCAGCTCAGCCGCGCCGCGCCGCGCCGCGTCCTCGACGCTTCACATTCGCAAATGCGAGTTTGCTGCGCGAATTTGAATATGATGATGATGTTCGGTTCTCTTTTCTTGATCCCGTCTATGGTGCAGATGATGCACGACACGTGTCGACGGTCATGCAGCCTGATCAAGAAGAAGCGTACAAACGTGCGTCTTCGTCACCGGCTCCAGACGTCGAAGATATCCTCCTGCCCGACGCTGTGACAACCAAACAGGTCTCCATCGATGCTGCGGGTGGTCAGACAGAGTCAGATGAACCGAGTCAAGCTTGGGACATCGTAGTCTCGCCACATGACTGGCTTACGCGGGATGTTTACGTTGGCATATCATCGATTTCCAACTATGGACCTGGAACTGTTGAGGATGGGCATGCGAGTGCTTCGCTTGATCGATGGCGGCAGGTAGAAGGACCGTATGATGGCTGGGAAATGATTGGGGACGCCTAACTCGTGCACTTTAGACATTGTTACCGAGACCGACGAGGCATCTCATACAACGCTACCAGAGCTCAAATACTCAGGAACAGTTGTAATCATACCTAATATATTCTTACTCCCCACGACAGCCGCCTTCACCAGACCTCATGAATGTACTCAGCATCAAAAGTACCTTGATTTCGCATAATTCGAATGGGCCTTCGTCGACGCGGTTGGAACTCTTTCCGGCGGTCGAATTCTCCCTATGAGCATAGCTCTGCTTACCAACGAGGAATCACGCTTGGTTCTCACTATTGATATGATCCCTGGCATATATACTTGTGCCAGCATGTACTCCTCTCAACACGCTGACAATTCAATGGGAAGATCGGATGGGCTGATACGATGAGAGATGACCGTTCAAGTTCGCCGCTTTTCAGAAATTCTGGCTAACTATAGTGTCGCCAATTCTACGATGATGTCTACTCGGTTTGTATATAGGTTCGTCTAGGTGGGAGCTGGCTGGCTTATGATGAAAGGCCATACTGGTCCGGAGCCAGATATGTGGTTACTTGACTGATGGCCCAATGAAGCGCTTGAGAAGCTATATTTTAGAGCAGGGTCGTAGACTCGTTGGCTTGAAAGAGTCGCTGGTTTGAAGCGAGAAGACTATGCGAGGTTTCGCCAGAGTTGCATAGTGGAGATAATCTACATGCCATCTTTCCTTCTCCAAGGAGGTTGCGAAAAGCGGCCGTCTGCTGCAACAGGTTCGTAAATCGGCACATATTTCTGTCCCTGTCGTTGAACTTCCTGAGCTTTATCGAGAATCATCCGGTCCGTTTTCCCTGTATCTGGGGATGACGGTCGCTGAATTCCCTATCGAGATCCCAACGCACATCACTCAATAGGTCGTCGTCGACAGGCGCTCCAGCTTCTAAAAGCATTTCTACAACGGCGGGCCAGCATTTGTAATCCATGCTTGCGAGCATGAGCGTGAGTGTGTCCGGCACCGCACTACACTGGATTAGCGCTCTGACAACCTCAAAATCAGCCTCTTGGTAAGTCTCAAAAAGGCGATTCAGATGTCCCGTGTTCGCAGCGACTCCAACTCTTAGCATGCGTAGAACGAGCCTTTGGTCTATCTCGCGATTCATTAGTTCCAAAAGTCCGGCTGCATCTGCTGCAATATCAAAGAACTATCTGAGCAAGTGCTCCAGGTCTGGCGGACCACCTAAGCTCGGGAAAGAGGTTGTATCAGCATCGGAGTCGAGAATCGCCATACATAAAGAGGATCTGGTTGGCTCTTGCAGCCCGAACGTATGCCAAGCAGCCAACAACGTTGCATCGTCGATGGCTGCTCCCATCTTTAACAGCGCCAAAACTGTGCGCTCTGACTGCCTCGATACCGCAATAAGCAAAGGACTTCCATGCGGCGACCATACAGCATCGACATTAGCTCCGGCGGAGACTAACGCAGTCATCTGCCCAGAGCTCGCGGACACCTCTTTGCATAAGATATGCAAGGGCGCGGCACCATCTGAACGAAATGCGTTAGGATCCGCGCCAGCATTGAGTAGAACTTGAAAGAACTCGCAGAAATCTTCACCGTCCGTTGACCAACATATGACATGTAATGGTGTCTCTCCTTCGGAGTTGACAGCTTTGACATCAGCTCCAGCTTCAATAAGCGTTTTCGTAGCGTCTATTGGTTGACTCTCGCAAGCCAGGTGCAAAGCAGTGTTGCCCAGCTGACCGTGAGAATTGACATCTGCTCCGTGTCGCAGCAGTATCTCCAGATTCCCGATAATGGCCCCACTGTCACGGCATATGAGATGCAGCGCGGTATCTCCTGCTGCATTACGCGCGTTGATATTCGCACCAGCCCTGACGAGCTCGGTCACAACACCCTCATTAAGATTTGTTGTAGATTCGTTTGCAGTGTGGACTACGTGGTGCAGCGGTGGGCCAAGAGATCGATGCTCTGTGTGTGTGTCGGCGCCTAGTCTCAGAAGTTCCCTCGTAGTGTTCCAGTTTCCAAAGGCGATTGCTGTATGTAAGGGAGATCCATGTTCGCCTCCTTCTGCATTGACATCAGCGCCGGCTTGCAACAAAGCTTCGATCACCGCCAGGTTCGGCACGGAGTCGTGGCAACACGCCGCTTGCAATGCTGTTCCGAGTTTTGGATCCTTTGAGCTGATATCGGCATTTTCTTTGAGCATGCGTGAGGTTGTGACATATAGGCCATGAAAAGCGGCAAGACCAAAAGCGCGATGGCTCAAAGCCTGTTTGCGATATACTCCTTGACCATGGTTATCGTCTTGCTCGTTTACTCTGGCGGCAAAGGTTGGCATCACGTCCTCCTCTTCCATCTCCTCCCTCGCGATTTTGAAAAGCAGCTTCGCTGCCGAGCCATCGAACGATTCCACCGGGAGATTAAATTCAGCGTTCCTTTGATGGTTCATGCAGTAATCGTTCGAGTATTTGTTCAGCTCCTTCAAAGATTCCCACTCATCGTAAGATTGTAGATAGCTTATGCATGTGTGTGCGATCTCGTAATGGCAAGATGTCTCGCTTAGTGCAAAGTACGAAGCTTTACTTGCTTTGATACGGGTGGATAAAAGATATTCCTGGACAGTGAAGTGGGCCAGCTCAACTCTGCCCTGTTCAACGCGAACAAGTGGAGACAAGTAGTCGAATATGATGTCCACAGTTGATCGCTGTTCTTGGATGATGGTGAGATCCTCATCGCTGTTGTACAGACACACTTCCGCAAGGAGTGTTTTGAGGTTCATAGCGTTCCAGGCACCATACCCCTCGTCGTGAAATATGATCCATTGCAAGATTGTGCGGGCCTCAGATGCCATGTCTTCATCCTTCTCGATTTCGAGCAATATACGATTGTACGTGTCGTCCAGATCAACCGGCAAGTCCTTGAGGATCTTCTGGATAGCATCATGCTTCAGAACTTTCTTTCTTCGTAGAACATCGAGCTGACAAGCGACCCAGCGAAACCTCACTCCGTTAGACTTGCACATGAACAGGCGATATGTGATGAACTTACATTCCCTGTGCCTTTGCATTTAGTGTTCTTTCGATCTCCTCACGAGTCACTGGCGGTAGCCCTCTCAATCTGGGCATATTATCTATCGTCTTTCGAATAAAGACATCAATATCTCCAGAGACGTTTCCCCTTTCTTTTTCAAGATCAACTTTGCGGAATGCCATACTGCATAACGACAACGTGATGTCGGGATCAGGACGACTTGTGATCAATATTTGCATAGCAGAGCCATCTGCCAAGAGTCGTCCAAGACCGGTCAGAACTTGCTCGCGATCGCCACGCTCAGAGGGACATTCATCCAATGCGTCTAGAACGATAAAGACACGTTCGTGTTCAGCAAGCATCTCCAAGAGGATGGCTTCGAGTCGGGATGGATGTCTTTGATTCCTGTCACAGACATCGCTCAATACATCTAAGCGCGAACAGTCATCAAGCATCTGCGAAATCAGGGACAACAGCAATCCTTGATACGTCTGCTTTTCTTGGCTTGAGAATGAGAAGTAATGGTAGATGACTGTACCTGCTTTGGCAGCCTGTACCTGGTCCCGAAGGGGCTCGATCGAAAATTAGCACAGGATGGTCTTTCCAGTGCCCGGTCCTCCTCTGAGCCAAAGACGCGGTAGCCTCCCTTCTGCCCAGGCGCGATATGGCTCACTTTGGAGAAGCCATTCTCCCGTACCATATACATGCCGCAATCTGGCCTCATGGTGGTTGAAGGAAACATCTGGAGCGGCGAGCCAGCGTAGAAGCCTCGATTTTAATTTCTGGCGACTTTCACCTGTGATTCATTTAGTCTACACAATCTCGGTATCGGAACTCAAGCCACACCTTCGCCGAAGTTGATCGTGTTGTCTCGAAAGATGTTATAATTGTTGTGCGTTGCATTGCCACTTGCTGTGTTGCCAGAGATCGAAATACCGCCTGCCAAAACATCCAACGCCATTGATGCTGTCCAGCATCTCGCAGTCAGCGAAGCTCCTCAGTCCTCTGATGATTCAGGTGCGCAGCATCCTGAGCTTCGGTGTTCGTAGTGCGTAGACATACAGTGCAATTATTATCAAGACTGTTCTATCATCCACGAGGCTGAATTCCGTGGCGGGGTGGAACAAGAGCACGGGATGTGTGCCGGAGCCACGTTCGAGACATCTGCGTCTAGCCTGCCGTGAGCGGCGAGGCCGAGCTGAGCTGTGTATGATCAGAGAAGACCGTGCGCATGTCCACAGTGCTGCATTGGAGGAAAGTCGTCAGGAGCTAAAGTGCAGAAAGAGCTTGGCATCAACCAGGAGGGCAGGGATCAACTAAGAACCCTCAATTCACATGACAACGACCCAGCTACGCTTCATCAGGCCTCAAGATGGCCGACGGAACCTCATCTTATCTCTCGCCAGCTCTACAAGCTCCGGACTTTTCTGCAACGACCTACGCGAATTCCCTAGTCCTCGCGACCAACAATGCCTCTGATACACCTCTCGATCTTTCCACTCCACTCTCCAGAGTCCTCTTTGACGTTCAAGAAGTAGACACCCATATCGACACTCTGACCACCCAAAATGCGCTGCCAATTGTCTCACATACGCGCACGCAGACCGAGAGCGCAACACGAGTCTTGGAAACAGTGGAAGAGCAGGTTCTATCCCTGAACGAGAGCTACAAGCGCCTTGAACGAGAGGTCGTAGAGCGCTATGAAGCTGCTGAACAAGTACGGCTAGTAGCCGAACGCATGGTGCGAACATTGAGACTGGGAAGAGCAGTTCAAAGAGCAGTCGGTCTAGGAAGACAACTACAAAGCTCCATGGAAGAAGTCGACCGCAGGGACGGACACAGAAGCATGCTCCCAGCAGCCAGAACAATTCTCGAGCTGAGAGAATGCTACGAAGGCAGCGAAGGCAAAGAACTCTCGCGCGTCCAAGTCGCGCAAAACATACGTAAAGACATCTGCACATCCAACGAACGAACACTCACAGAGAAATGCCGAGCCGTTGTCCGAGAATTCAGCATGAGCTCTCTCATCTCAAACGTCGGAAGCAGCGAAAAGACATTCGCTCAAGCCGAGGAAACCAAAGCGAAAGCCACGGCAGCTCTACAAACGCTCTACCTCCTCTCGCCGATCAATAAATCCAAACCAGAAGCATTCGAACCTACACTCCTAATCTCAGCTCTAAACAGCTACCTCCAAACAGCCCTACAATCCAGCCTCGCAGCTCTGGATCGCTCACTAGCAACATATCCAACACTGGACAAAACTCTCCTCGAAATTTCAGCCCGATGTCAAAACATCATAGCCCTGGAATCTCTCCTCGAAACAGTCAAACCACTACAACATCCCACACAACAAAAGACTTCAGATGCGAATCTCCTCCAGCCTCTACGCCGACATCTCGATACCTCATCACTTCCTTCATACTTCTGGCGGAGTCTAGCAAGTCAGCTCACGACAAGAGTTCAAGGAATTTTGTCAAGAGGGGGTGTGAGTGCGAGGACTTTACGGAGTAATCGCGAACGTGTGAGAGAGCAGATACGGGATTGTGTGGATCGTGGATATAGAGGGAAGTTTGCTGGTGCTAAGAAGGAAGGGGTGAATTGGGAGAGGGAAGCGGCGGTTATGGTCAGTAGTGTTGTTGGACCGCTTGGACGATGAGAGTAGTACGTGGGCGGTGCTTCTAACGAACATTTAGTTCAAGCTCCGGCCCTTCCGATTCAGTGCTCACACGTGTCGTTAGGTTCATCTGAATGCCAATTTCACGAGTCCCGTTTGAACCGTAGGATGAAGATGAATACTTTTGGGTATCGTACAAAAAGTTCCGCCATCCCATCGCCGCCAAGTAAGCTTTTGTTGTCCAACAAGCACAACTTTTGAACAGTCCATCACGCCTAGACTATCTCCAAACCACTTCCACCCACCGTCTGTCACGCACAACCACTGCTATCGTCAAAACAAAACTGTCCCAGCAGGCTAATAGTTACCGCCAAGACACGTTGAGTGCCAAAGCATCACCGAAAGGTGACGCTTCACAAGTATACAGTCTGTTGAAAGCAATTGCTAGAATGTGATGTTGTGATCCAAACCAACAAGCTCCAACAGCCAAAACACACGTGCTCGCACTCACCATGGCCACGATGTTGTTATCATGGCTCATGATCAAGTGTGCGTTGACCTCATACTTGCCTTAGCTGTTCCACTTCCATACCTTCATGCTTTGTACAGACGTGTGCCGGTTCGTCCAGATCCAGAGTAGTAAGCGGCGAGGAGGAAGGTCGTGCAGATTATATGATATCCCAGACATCCTCGGCAGCGTGACAGAATTTGCTGCAGGCCACACTTGCGGACAAGGAATAGTTCGAAATGGAGATCGCATCGTCCTTGAAGGCGTCGGCGAAGTTGTCGTTACCCTTGGCCATGGCTCCGACGAAGACACAAATGCTCTCCTTTGGTCCGAGATCTGAGATGTAGTCACGCACTCTCACCACTGGCGCATCGAACGAGAGCGTCACCTTTCGGCAGTTCGGAGGCAGGTGATCGGTGATTGGGTTCTTGATCACCTTGAGAAGCTTCTCTTGCGAAGTAGTGCTTCTAATGGAGAGCTTGTGGAGAAGCTGGACCATAAGACCGGCAAACCGCTTGAACGTACGCGGGATACGAACAGTAGGCGAGACCTCAATGAGCACGCCCTTCGCTGTGTGAATGTATATTTGCAACTTGCCGGCCTTGTTGACGGGCGAGTCCAAGAGCGTGAGGAGGCACTGATGTCTCCCATCAATGTTGAACTTTGATGGTGACGGGGTTGTGGATACGTACCTGATGTGTGATATCTGGTCGTGCATCACTGATGTCACGATTCATCTTGCGCATGACACCGATGTGCTCGTCGCTATTCAACAAGCTGTACTTGTCATCTTTCATGCCATTGCGCCCGTGGGCAGCTTTGTATGTCTCCAAGCTGGCGTTCGACAGGACTACGATGAGACGCTGACTGTCTTTGTCGGAGGATGGGATGGGATGTGCTTGCTCGGCGACGAGCTGTGGTAGCGATGGAGGCGGTAAAGATTGCGTCTGAGTGCCTACGAAGCTCGCAGCGAGCTTTTGGTCAGCCATCTTGTTGCAAGGTCCTTGTTGAAAGGCGCGATGCGCTGCGATGGAAGGCAGAAAATGCGGGATCGTTGATAGTGGGTGTGGTGATGGAATGCCTGCAGCGCTCGAAGGAGAACAGTTGAAAGCTATTCTTGGTGGTGCAAAATCGAGATGGAAGGGGCTTCCTCCGAATCTCTTATCGATCAAGCGACTTCAGCTGCAGGTGTCTGACCGCACCTATGCACCACACCCGACTGGTCATTCAGGCGACGGCAGCGAATGCCGATGCGTGGAGGGGCAGATACACGATCAGCACAGAAATATAAATTTTACTCACGGGATCGCTTTGTGTCTCGTCCGGAGGTGCTGGGTCTTCGTCCAACCCACTCAGTGGTGGCCGAACTGTCTAGTAACGACTTTTCCATTGCCTCAGCCTCTGGCGAGATGGATCCAAGGCGAGCAATGTCGGGAGCCATGATGTGCGACGTGTCCTGGAGTTGGTGCTCTGGCAAAAGGTGTTTGGCGGGAAGATTTGGTCGCTATGGGCTGGAGGCTCCACGAATTCGAGTTTCAGGACACTGAGGTGCTTATGGGATACGGGTTTGGCGCTTTTTGGGTGTACTGCAGATGGGCAACCCGGGAACGGCGAGCGAAAGTGCTGAATATATGGGCTCCAATGGCTGAGTCACTAGAATTGTCCGGAGGAGATGTAAGGGATTGCGCTCGTGGGTCAAGCTGCGCTATGCAAAGGGGAGATTATTTGGGCTATCCTGGGGACTTTCTGCTTTAAAGAGATGTCGCCGAAGAGTCACCTGCCAACGAGAACTAGAGGTAGGAATCTCACTCACAGGTCCGGCGGATTGATGGAGCAAGACGGACGGCAACCCACGAGATGAAGGTTTTCAGAGCTTTGTGGTTTCCACAACTCACGCGCGCTAATTATGCACATGCACGGCATAGGCCACAAAGAACCACACCTCGCACTAGGATTCAACCAGCCTCGACGACGATCCTGTATGAAATGAACGTTCGCCGACGTCGCTGACCTGGATTCCCATTACTACTGGAAGTACTGACTGCGGGAATATTGGAGAAAGAGGCAGCTGCTCTTCCGGCCTCTCCATTCTAATAATAGAGCGTTTTAGCCATGTGTTACGCCTACACCTACACCTTCGGATTTACTGGACATGGACAGACTTGGCGGCCGAATGTGGTTATAGCCTGTGCGGAGCTGTAGAGGCCGCTCCGCTTGTTGAGCGGCCTCTACACCTCCGAAAGAGGCAATCGAGCAATCTGCTAACAATTCTTCTAGCCTTAGGTTAAGAGACGCACTGTCCATTTCCACTTTCAGCATCACCGGGGGCTCGCACGATATCTCCGTATTTCCGAGCTGTAGGTGTAGGTGTAGGTCCAAAATCTGGCTAAAATGCTCTATTCTTCCCTGCCGGGCTGTCGACGGCGCGTAGCTCCATGCCTTCCTAAGGTCGCTTAAGCTGCTGGCGTTAATGCATACCGGGAAATGTCGCTTCGGCCAGCGAGCTTGCTCTCTTCGGCTGCGGTTGCGATTCTGAAGAAAGGGACACAGGCAACCATGCTGTGAAATTGTCACAACCAGCGGCGAATGCTTGATCGGCAACCGAACAACTTTCCCGTTTTGTCCATATTCTACACAACGGCCAGGGCCTCCAGACATGGTATCTCGAAAGTCAAGTCGAGCAGTCCTTGCGACAAGGCCTTTCTGTCAGCATGCAAAGCCAGAATGAGCTATCCGAGTACGACGTCCAATAGGTCTGTCGAAGCAGTACTTATGCAATGACATACAGCCAAGGAACGTCCACGCATTCTCTAAGTATGCAAAGCTGAACTCAATGCTACACCAAGCAGCTCGACTTCCAATGACCTCACCAGGTGGTGTTCACCTTGTACTTCACTTCTCGACGAGCATGAGGTGATAGGCTGTGTCGGAGAATGTTCCGTCAGGCCAAACCTAATTCACAGCCACGCAGCAGTGTTGATCTACACCACAACACATGCCTCTTGCTATGTCACTTGCATGAAACGATGCAAGCGTGCGGAGCAAGTACAATGTAGACGGAGAAAATGCCACTAGAGCCTTGTATCTCACATTGGACTTTGCCGGCAATACCACTTCTCTGGGACATGCTGGAAAACAACCTGGTCTTCCGGAACATCTTGCTTCACATGAAACATATCCTGGAAAGCAAATCGTGGGATGGAAGCGCAATAGCCGACGACAGAAAGGCATCGATATTGAGGCCACGAGCATGAGAATCGACGCCAACACACGCAGTCCACAATACCCTCGACCCTTGCATGCATGCCATCAATCTAGACCTGCCGTTAACGCATGTGCTAAACGCAACCAGCCTAACCGAAGTGGCTCCTTCCGACCTCACCTCATCCACCATACACGAGAAGTACGTCGACTCATGGCCATGCTGCCGCATAACAGGTACTTTCGTACTCGGCAATCGAGATAACGATGCGGCTCATTACCATACGTATGTCGTAAAGTTGACAGCTGAGCTTAGGCTGACTTCACGTGCTGGAGACACAGCTTCAACAGTGGTATTGACGTCTCAGAAAACTTGTGGTGCGTTCATCCAGATGTCAAGACGGAGTGTTCAACCGCGCCATCTGCTCTTGATCCATGCCTTCCCCCGTGACACATGCGTGTGGTTCACTGATTGCAGAAGACCTTGTCACAGCATGATCATCGATAGAAACTCCGGCATCTGTGCCGGCTCGCACGGATCGAGTCAAGACCTTGATGTTGACCACCGAAAGGCAGTCACTCATACACGCGCCAACATAGTCACAATGATGAACAAAGCAATAGAATAGGAATATCATGTGCACTCGGTATCATGCCACAATGTCGTACCATCTGTCCTACCATGCAAAAGCAAAACATTGACAATCGCCCTCAGCTCAAAGACTGATCACACAATGCCTTTCTTCACGAGACTCTTCATCTTGGTTTGAAGGCACTGAAGTATGTGTTCAGACCACGCACCACCAGAAAGCAGTGACTTACAGGCCCTCTGACCATTGAGCCAAGAATGATTGTCGGAAAGAAAGCAAATTCAGTGCACATTTAAATCCTGCTGTCATGGCGGCCTGTCTTGTCTTGCTTTCACACTGCCTGCCTCAGAGCTGAAGACATGACCGTCATAGTTGTAAGTCTGTAGACCACCTCTCTTCGATGTGCGCATTTCACGTTTCGGGCCCACTTTTGTTGCTTGACAGTGGACATGAAATGGAAAGAGCGATCACCAAACCCGCATCTCAACTCCAAGATCTCATTTCGTTTCAATTCATTTCATTCATCCCTTCCCATCTCTATCAGCGACTGCCGGATTACCCAAGGGATCCAAGGCTATCTACAAGAAAGAGAAGGGAAAAAGAAAAAACATCGAAGCAATGAACCAGTCAAAGCAATTCCAAGAAAGCGCCCAGCGTCCTTTCCACGGAACCAGCTTTTCGAACGCAAATGTTCTCTCCTCTATTGTAAAACTCCTGCGACCCATCTGAAAACGGGCGCGCCAGGGGTATCATTTTCTTCTTCATCTCCTTCCTTCCTTTCTTCCCGTGTCGTCCCAGTCGTGAATGAGGGAGCTCTAAAAAGCAAAGTCGCAGATCTTCTCCACCAGCGCCTTGCAATGCAAAAGCCACGAAGCCATTTCCCTCTTTTCGTAAATTCGTCATGTAATGATAATGATTGTAGCCCATAGGCTGTGTTCAGTCCAGCTGTTCCTGCTTGATGTAAGGCTCGAGTTTGGGCTGCTTGACCACTGCAGCGCAGTCATTGCAGGAGAGCCACCCGTGCCCTTTGCGGATGAAGCTGGCTTTGGGTAGTGTTCGTGTGCAACATGAGCAGTAGAAGTCATGACTCAGAGGTTTTAACTCTCTGCTGTATCGCTCAGCGCATAGATTGCAGGTGGGCCAGCCCGCGAACTCGTATCGCTCAAACTCGTGCTCGTATCTTTGCTTCTTGCACTGAATGCAGAGCTGCTTGTCAAGTCCTGAAGTCTCCGCTTTCACTTTAGCTGGCGATCGTGAAGGTGAACGCCGATATGGCCCGGGAAAGCTTGCGACATATTCGACAATCTCCCTCTCTTGCCGACGCTACCTAAACTCGAGCTGGAATGGCTTGTATGCGCTGTCCATGGCATGACACTTAGGGCAACCAGACATCCGACCGCGAGACTGCTCCGAGATAATCGCATCTGTGCACGCGGAGCACACTGCACATATGCATGATGTACAAGCATAGCACACCTCGACCTTGCAAGCCCTTCTGCAGCCGGCACAGTAAACCATGGGGCTTCCGCCACTGTCACCGGAGTTTGCTGCTGAATTGAAAACAGGCGATGAGTTAGAATCGATTGATGAAGCGTGCATGATGTGGAATTGTGAGCCGGAGTCGGTGCTGTTATGATGTTGGTGAGACGATAAACTTGAGTCAACTGAGGGGAACGGTTGAAGACCAAGTCCTCCGTCGTCGGCGGCAGGCGGCGTCAGCGCCCTCGTGAGTGGCGACGCTTGATATGAATGGAACTGTGAACCTAAAGCAAATGGCGGTAATGATGTCCTAGAGTTAACCTGGGGTGATTGGTAAGGTGAAGCTGGAATCTGGAGCTTCGATCAGCTGCTCTGAAAGAAAGCAGGAACTGGGTATGGTGATGGTGCGAAGCCACCTACCGGCGTAAGATCCCGAGAGCCCTCCTCTTCTTCTGTGGCACTAGCAGCAGCGTCGATGAGGTCTTCCCACCTCTTGCCATATAACGCGGCAGGTGTGGGATCGGAAGACAGGCCTTTCTTGTCGCCGCTACGCCTCTTGTACTCGTTCGACTTTCGACGCTCGTGCTTACCGAGTCTGGCCTGGGTCAAGCTGGACTTTCGAGCCCTGTTCATTGGACCTGATCTTGACAAGCTGCGCTGCATCGGCGGTAGAGCGTTCGTTCTATCAGGCGAACGGGCTAAGCCCGGAAGAAGACTAGACTGCTCACCACCCAGTGTGACTGGATACGCTTGACCCGCCATGAAGCTTGCGTCTTCCAAGGCAGGGTCGACGTGGAGGTGAGAGCTCTTGAAGTCATCGTTCCCGAAGCCGTAGGAATTCTGAAGTTGATCTGCCTCAGTATTTGTAGGCGAGAGTGAGTCAACAAGCAGGAGGGAATTCACCTGTGCCAAGCTGTCATCCTGATGCCAGTCTGACTCTGCCTTGTGAGCATAGTGCAGCTGTGCGAGGGCCTGAGCGGCAGAGGCGGCTGGTATCAGCGAACCTCTGCGGTATTCAGCCGATCCTCGCCCGGCTTCAAAGCCATTATATATAGCCTGGGCCTCGGCGTCGGCGATGCTGTAGTAGCCGCCGTCATGTCCACCGCTCAAGGGGTTCGCAAATCCTTCAAAGGCAGTGAGCCCCGCGCCATACTGGTACTGGTTGGGAGACAGACCTGACGGATCAGAGAGCTGCTGCGTGTAGTTGTGCTGGCCACGGTTATGGTTGGCGTGGTTGGGATCAATCTCGGGACGCTCGTGAGGAGGTGAATTTATCATCAACTCGAAGCTCTCCTTGGTGGCCGGCAGCTTGGGGATGTAGTACTCGGGATGGGCTCGGCGGATATGCTCTTGCATCGAGCGGTACTTCTTCTCCTGTCGAGCGAGGCATTGTTAGTTCGGTCTTGGCAGAGGTTCAACGACATGGAGGGGTAGGTGCGGCTTTCGTTCTTTCGCACAGTGGGCATTGGTGAAGTGGTGGATGCTAAGGGGTGGTGGAGGAGTGGACTTACGCCAAGGCATCGCTTCCTGCAGTGACTACCGTCGCTGTTTTGCAGAGGGCAAGTGACATCGTTGTCGGCGCTTTGACTCAGCGAAAACTGGCCGGTAAGGGTGTTGGTGGTGGTGGTTCGCGGAGGCATTGCAATAAAAGAGCACCCCGGCTCTGAATAGGACAGCGGCAGCAGCAAGCAAAGCTCGAGCTGTCGAGCTGAGAGCTGTGTTGCTGTGCGATGGCTGCACGTTAGGTGCTGTAGTCCTCAGACCTCTCCACGCCTTGCTTCAGCCGGGCGCAAGTTGGTCGAGCCTCAGCTCCGCAGTGCCCGTCGTTGGTGGCTTTCTCGCGCAAGGTGCGCTCGTGCTCAGCGGGAGCTGTCCAGATCGAGAAGCTATGGATACAGTACCAATCATACGGCGGAGCGACCTCTCCTAGCAGCGGTCTGCTTGAACTGCGGTGGCGATTGTGGTGCGTGCTGTGAGCTGTCAGGGTTGCTCGTGCTCAGCAGAGCTTCTCCAAGGTCCTTCAATCAACAAGGCAAGGCCAGCTCCTGCTCAGAACGACGGGTTCCAGATTTTAAATTTGGCTGCTGCAATTTCAAGACTGCAAGCTCAATCGGCCGCACGAACTTCGAACTGGTTCACGCTGCAGAAATGCGCTGTTGTCTGTGGTCGTTCGTTGTGCAGAGAAGGCGGGTGTGGGTGATTCTGCGAAGGTGCGGGGTCTTTGCGATAGGACACTGATCAGAAGAAAGGCTAGTACTTTCCCGGCAAAGAGAGACTGAGGACTGAGCCTTTCGAATCTGGCTCGCCCGGCAACACGTGAGGACGAAGCATTCCTCCCTCGGTTCCGCGCATCAATGCTCGACTGTTCAGCGCAAATGGCCAGCCTGAGATCACTCACACGTGCGACCGCACGCTGTTTCGCTGACCCTCTGCTCTGCATAGCTGCAATACGGTGCATTCGTCTCGCTTTCTGTTCGGCAAGACCTAGCTTAGACTCCACTTCAGGGATCAATGGGTTGCTTTGCGGCTCCAGCCATTGGCGTTGTTGCATTCCGAACATCTGCATTGGCTGAGATTCACAGCCTCGTTGATGCAAAAGTCAAAAGAATAACTCAAATCGATGGAGAAGAGAAGATATCAAAACAGAGAGACAGGACACGTTCAGAAGTAGCAGTAGGACAATTTAGCAACGTGAAATGAGCCTGGAGATCGTGGCTGCACGTCAACACGGACCACGTGAAAGCAGCCGTCAAAATATTGACCAGATTTCAATCGGATTCATGAGGGCCTCATTCACCTCCCGCCCCCGCCTTCCTCGCTAGAACTTGCCCTCCACCATTCCTGCACAACGTGGTCCAGAGCTATGATGATATTGATCTTCTGCCAAGCACACGCTTTCCCTCATGCTCGGTACCAATCGCGCATTCTATTCGACGCGGAATATGCCAGCATGCTGTCAAAGAGCGATACCATGTCCGCGAGATGCACAAGTTGTCTTACTCCTGCTTTCCTACGTCTTTCCTCCAATGCCGTCTTTCTCCCAGATGACACGACCTGACAGCGCCTCATCATTGTGCGTGCGTCTGTCCTGACTGGTCGGGTCGCTGCAGTACACCCAGGTTCTGAATATTACGAACTTACCGGACCTTGCTCATCTCCGTACACCATAGGAGCAAGATGATAAGTAAGACAGCGAACAACTACGCGTTGCAATTGTTGCCAGGCGGGTGAGAGTGTGGTCGACAATGGCTTTGACCGTAAAGCAGCTCAACGGTGACACTTCGTTCGTCCTGACCTTCAAGCCATCCTTCGCGCCAAACGACTGCAAGAGCACTTTCCCTGGATCATATACCATCCTGATCGATCCATGGCTCAGCGGCAGCACGACCATCTTCCATCACAAGTTCGCGACAAGCACCCATACTTCTGCCCCGACGATCCAGTCCTTGAAGGAGATTGAGGACGAGATAGACCTGATCATAATCAGTCAAGACAAGCCTGATCATTGCAACGAAGAGACTTTGTGCTCACTGCCCAAGCTCACCAGGACGCGAATACTAGCAACTCCAAAAGCGGCAAAAAAGATACGGTCATGGAACTACTTCGAACGTCCAGGCATTGTAGAAGAGCTGACTCCCTACAATGCTTCTCGTTCAGACACAATCATACGCATACCCATCGATCCATACAGCTCAGCTAGTGCAGAGGGCGAGATCACAATCGCGAATATTGCAACCAAGACTGACCTCACACGACTGCATAATGCCGTTGCCATCACATACTGCCCACCTGGCACCTTAATGACAGCACCAGATGGCAGTACAGTCAGCCTTTCCGACCTTCCGGTAATCGCACGCCCGGGTACGTTGCAACCACCTTCGCCCACATCTTCGCGCAAGAGACCCTCAATAGCAAGTCCGAACGGCGTCTTCAAAGCAATCAGCAATTTCCCACAGCAGTCTTCAACCTCTCCAACTTCGCCAGACAGCGCCATTGGCGAACTCGGAACGCTGAGCCGACCAAGCACAAGCGGCGCGCAGAGGCCAAGCACAGCTTCGGGTCTGAGCAAACGGCATCCAAACTACGAGAACGTGCTCTCCGTACTATATACGCCGCACGGCATCGATCCTCCTCTACTTCGACCGTACATCGAGAACCACTTGTCACTCTTACCACGCGCGGTACCAATAACAGCAATGTTCCACGCGCTGAACATTGAGTCCAACCCTAAAATTTTGGGCGGAACTGTTAGTAGTGGTGCTCCAGGAGGAATCGAGATTGTGAAAGAGGTGGACGTCAGATACTGGATAGCCGCGCACGACGAGGTCAAAGAGAATGGAGGCTGGGCGACGAGGTGGATCACAAGTAAGAGATTTGACGTGGAGGAGGTCATCAGGATGCTCAGAGGTATTGGTGGAATCGCTGGTGAAAAGGGAAAGAGAACGATCGTTGAGATCCTCGGGGCAGGTGGAATCAGGACACTGAGAGGAGGGTAGAAGATGGGATGATGGGCAAGTCTGAAGAAGTCGAAACACCGATGGAAATAGCGACCCCGATGCCATGCAGAGGTGGTGACGATGCATAGGCAATTCCACCTCCGTCGACTACCATCTATGCCACGTTACCCACCACCCATTCCGGCAACTCCATCATAATACTTCGCCGGGATCATCTTCGCAGCAATGACAGGAGCTCTGAATCACGATGTCAAATTCAGACCCTCGCCTCCATCTTGAATTGACTTACCTCCTCACACCGTCTCCATGCGCAGCATCAGAAGCATTCAGCCAATGCGAAGCATGAGTCAAATGAGGCGGTTGATGAGCCTTCGAAGGCTTAGGAAGTCGAGGCGTGAAGAAGAGGTTCGGCAAACTACCAAAGTCAGCCCTTTTCTAGGCACGGACGGACGAGACTGAGGTACAAGAGCGGAGGCGATTTCGTAGTGATCTCAGGAGAAGTCGAAAGATTCTTGAGCTTTGGTGTGAAAAGAGACATGCTGGCGATGATCTGTCCGAGAACCGTGGCTCTGGGTCTTTTGGGTAACAGCCTCTGCGAAAGCGAGACGTCGGTATTTTCGCTCAGGTGGGGCATGACCTCGTGGTCAGTCTTGTATATGTGGTTGTTCTGGAGCTCCCTGGTAGGAGACATGGGAGGTAGGACCCTGCAGGCACAGCAGAGGTAGCTCGCTTGCTAGACTGACGAGGCTGTATCTGGAGCTTGGCGAAGAAAGAAATGTACAACAGCCCTTGACCTTCCATGAGGGTGCTTCGTGCGCTCTGGAATCAGTCATTGTATCCGAGTATCTGTCATTGGGATGATACACTCACCCCTCATGGAAATGCGCACTTCTCGTGGCGACGGGCTCCAGGACTCTGATAAAATCAAGAGCCACTGATGCCCCGAACAGCACCGAAGTGCCATCCGAGGGTTTTAACCAGTATGCTCTGGGTTGTCTTCCAGTTTGCCGGCGCATCTACTCGTTCCTCCGAAGAAGACATAAAATTCGTAGAGCATTCTTGGGCACCCGAAGCTTATCCGGACATGCTCGTGTGGAGGCGAGTGCCGTAATAAGAACCTTGGACAGACGGGGTGGAAATAAAATCGCCACAGGATTCAAACCGTGAGGTCGGAATAGTGCTTTTAACCAGTGTGCTCTGGATCAACAGCGTGAGCTACTGATGGGATGAACAACCGAGGTTACTCATAAGTGTCCCTCTCGCCGCAGTCTGCCAGCGCATCCACTCCTTCCTGCGAAGAGGACCTAGAGTCGTGGAACATTCTTGGGCACCCGAAGCTCACCCGGACATGCTCGTGTGGAGGCGAGAGCCGTAATGAGGACCTTGGCTAGGGGAACGGGGGAAGGGGAAGGGTGCGACGATCGGGAAATTATGGCGATGGGAGAGGGTGCGACGATGGGGGAGTGCTGCGGCGGATACAACGTGGAATTGCGATGTTGACGACAGCGCTCGCGAACATGGCGGCGGTGATGTCGAAGTTGAAGTCGAAGTCGAACTTCAAATTTGTCTTCTCACCTCAAGCTTCTGGCCCGTGCTCGCCGTTGCTCCCGAGACCGCTCGCTGAAGGCAGGTACGCACCTCATGTGCAGCGGCAGAAGGACTTGAACACCGTACGGAACAAGAGGTCTGCTTGGGAAGGTGAGCTGCAGAACAGCAATTCATTCATGCTAAGCAGCACTAAAGCTACCGCCATCATTCCCATCAGGGACAGGAAGATCCTCTCCATGCGAAATATCTGTACCCAGCGTGCCTCGTCTATCTCTACGTCTCGAGAATCCGTTCATTCTACTCCTGCTTCGTGAGAACGCCCCGCTAAAGACCCCACTAGCATCACTGATACTTCTCGATCCACGTCTGGCTCTCATGGCCGACACATAGTCCAACCCATCAAAGAAGTCACCACCAAGCACGTCATCCACATCATCCATTTCCGCCAAAACACTCTCGGGAGGCTCAGCATCAAAGACAGCTTGCAGATCACCGTGCGCTCCGAAACGCTCCCACATCGAGAGCCACGAGTGCTTGCGAGGGGGAAAGAGGTGGCGAGAGCGTTTCCACAAGTATCGACGTTCGTACCAGGAGATCATCAATAGAATGGGAGCGTTGAGTATTCGCACAGCAGTAATGTTGACTTTATGAAACCAACGTGGTGTAAGCATGAACTTGAGGGGTAGAAGGATGAGGAAGGCGAGAACGTTCGTCGGTGGGCGGTAGGCGAAGAGTGAGTCTGACTTGACGCCTTCGAAGGTCAGGACTGCGCGACGAAACTGAATCTCGGCGGTGGCGTTGCGGGAAAGGGTGTTGTATGTGTTGCTGAGCATGGCCACGAGAATCGTTAGGAAGAGAGTGTTGCCAAGAAAGGCAAAAGTGATCATCAGAAGCGGTCCAAGAAACCAATGCATTTCGACGCTGCGTTGTATGCCAGTACCATCGAGACCGAACCAAATCCAAAGCATCCATTTGGAGATAGTGATGATGGTGTGCTTGAGGAAGCCTTCTTGTGTCTCAGAGAGCCACCACATCGCAAGGATGAAGCCGCCAAAGCACCAAGCTGCAATTACAGTGAGGAAGGTAAAGTCAGCCATCATGGCTCGTAACGAGATGAAGAGCATATTCTCAGGCATCATGCAGAAGGCCAGGCGTGGTAGGAGGACGGGTGCTGCCAGAGCGAGAATGTCTTCTGCTAGCCAACCGAGGGAGTGGTCGTTCATAACGAGGCCATGTATGCGGACGCCAAAATATGTCCAAAAGATGAACACAAATGCAATGTCGAGGAAAGACCACAAGTTTTCTGTGTGAACCGTCCATCCGTGTTCGAAGATTGATGCGATTTCATCTAAGTTCCAGCCAATAGCATATACAATGAAGACTAGCTCCACGGTCGTAAATTTTGTGTGATCCGGTCCATATGTATGCGCTTTGCTGACCATAGTCCAGATGTACAGTACCAATAAGACCACGAACTGGACAGCTTCAATGATATTCCTCGTCCGCGGCACAATTAAGCGGTATTGATTGAGAATTGGTGCCTTCCTGGGATCGTAAAGCGTAATTCCGCGATTTTTGTAGTGGTCAGGAAGGATATCGATGAAGGACGTCGGAGTGTAGATGATGCGTCCTTGGTATACATTCTCGACTATTTTCTGACAGGCAGACGCACTCAGGAAAGCTTTGGCCTCCGACACGATGGCCACTTCTAACGCAGTCAGCATGCGCTGAAATTCTGGACGCGCCAAATGCCATCGAATTGTCCAGTGCAATTCCGTTCGGTGCTGCTTCGCGATCTCAAACGGTGCATTCTGGAAAGGTTCAAAGCCAGCCACAAGGACGTTGGCCAGTGTGAGGAGTCCTAGTCGTCCTTCATGATCTTCATCGAATCGGCGCAATATTCGTGCTGCCACCAGTTCGCACAAATGCGCTCTCGTAATGTTCACAGTCTGGTGGTGGGCCTGATACGACTGCTCGCGTAGGAACTGCACGCGATTGACCAACAAGCAAAATATGATAGAGACATCATCCGGATCGTACAGATGGTCCACCAAGGGTCGCACAACTGCAACATTCATGCGCGGGCTCTTAAGCTGATCAGGACTGTATGGATCGTCTGCTCAGAATATCAGTATCTATTCCGCCACAATGCGCGATACTTCTTCCGCACCTATACTGGCTTCTACCAATCTCTTTATTTTATGTATCGTAGTGTATACTGGCAAATGAGCGTGCGGATTCGGTATCCTAGGATCATCGTTCTTTCTTGGAGGATAGCAGCCATCGTCATCCGCCTCTTCGTGATCACCTAGCAGCATTTCTTGTTCCGCTCGCGCTTGCTGCATCCGTAACGCTTCATGAATCTGCCTATTCGACCCTTTGAAGGTATTTCTCTTAGATGGCATGCTCGGTCGCTGCCGCGGCTCTTGCACCATGATATGCTGTGACGAAGCGTCATCGTCGTTGCGCTCGGTTCGCGATTCGTCATCATCATGATCGTCTCGCGATCCGATTTCTGAAGGGTCGTAGGTTTGGTGGCCCGGTTCAAAGAATGTCGTTCTTGCGGGAGAGCCGACAGTCTCCCCTCGCGAAGGATGTGGCGATGGTATGTGATCCATCGTAATCAATACAGGCTATCGATTAGCAGACATAAGATGTGAAAGAAATAGTTATTACAGCTCGCTAAGCATAGAGATGTAAGAGAGTTTGAAGTGGGCGGAGACGTGCATGCCAACTCTTGAGCTCGATATGATGCCAAACCGCGTTCTAGCTTGAGCGGCTTTGTGTCAAAGAGCTCTATACCTCTACTCCGGCTGAGCAGATCCGCGCGATTTTCTCGGCAACTCGTCAAGCTGTATCACGCGGCGTCAGTAGTTATGTGTTAGCCAGTGGAGGAGAGAGAACACAGATAAGCTTGTGAAAGGTGGCTATGGGTGGCCCGGGATCTGGGATAGCAAGTGAAGGACCCACTTTTCGGAAATGCTTGGCGGTGGCAGAACAAGCAACAACAACATCAATTCGAGACGCGTAACATTGATACACCCTCGACCGGCAGATACGGCATTCCACTTGGAGCAAGTGTCTGCTCAGACCATTTGCGCATCGCAAAAAATGAGGACAACTAAGTCGGTTATGGAAGCCGCACGCCCAAGGGTACCGGGAGCGAACTGATTCGGCCGCGAATAAGTCCTCAGTGACTTCACAACTGGCTAGCGAATCCTTCGTCGAAGACTGCTATAGGAAACGTGCTGTAATGGCTTCTGTTGTAGGACCATCACGAATTCTTTTTTGTTTCAAACATTCGGCACATGCAGCTTCAGCTCTCGATCGGCATCATCTATCCCCGGATGTCCATTAGAAGGCGACTGTGCTTTCCGCTTCGGAGTCAAGCATAACTGCTCTCGGCCAGATAGTGGCCGACGTGTTTGGTGTATAAGAGAACCTCTCTGCCCTGCCTTCCTAACAGACTGTACAGTCATTTCCAACACCGGACCATGGCGACCATCATGGATTCATCACAGTGGCCAAGCCTCTCTGACATCGACCCAGAGTTCAAGAAGGTAGGTCGATCACGATCACGTCTCAAAAGTCATTATACTGACCTGATCTAGATCGTTGAGTCTCAAAACGTCAATATGCCACCCATGAGCGACCCAGCACAGATCACAGCTATGCGGCCAGCAATGGAGCAGATGCAGCTTGGCATGCCATATCAAACGATGGTAGATCGCTCCGGCGTCAGCGAGGATACCATCGATATACCGTTCCGAGATGGGACATCGCTTCCAGCCGCATTGTATAAGCCAAGCGTTCAACCTGCCAGCCCAGGCCCTCTGGTCGTACTCTACCATGGAGGAGGCTTCATGTAAGCACATCGAAGATGTGCACATGTCTGGACTAATTGCTGTACCAGTGTTGGGTTCCCTCGTCAAGAAGTCACATCTGCCTGTCACTTGGTTAAGAAATACAACGCCGTCGTCGTCAGCGTCAACTACCGCCTAGCTCCTGAGCACAAATTTCCGCAATTGATTCACGACTCTTGGGATGCTCTGAAATGGGTAAGGATGCGCTTGCATAACCTCGCATCCTGCTCGACTGACACGCTCAGGCTCTCTCGAACGCCTCGACTCTCGGCGCCGACCCATCCAAAGGCTTCATTGTTGGCGGCTCTTCAGCAGGCGGGAATATCGCAGCTGTCATGTCCCATCTTGCCAGAGACGAGAAACTCTCTCCACCCGTCACAGGAGTTAGTCTTGCCTACCCGGTCGTCGCATCCCAGGATTCTGTTCCCAAGGAGCTCGCACACGAGTACACAGCACATACTCAGAATGCCAATGCTCCGGGTATGCTGAATGCGGAGTCTTTGGCTTTCATGCGGAAATGCTATGACCCAGACACCTCCTCAGGCCTATACTCGGTTCTGAATTGGGAGACTGGTCATCAAAAACTCCCGAAGACGCATGTCCTTGTTTGTGGGCTCGATCCACTCAGAGATGATGGACTGTTGTACGCGCGAGAGTTGCACAAGGCAGGGGTCGATGTGAGGCTGGATGTATATCCTGGCGTGCCACACGGGTTCGATGTGATCTTTCCGCAGCTGAGTCAAGCGGAGAAGCTAAGAAAGGATAAAGAGGAGGCTTTTGCCTGGATATTTGGAGGTCAATAGAGTAGAAAATGTGACAATAGTCGTTGGAGCGTGTTTCCATCGAGATTGCGGTTATAGACGCACTGTTCAGCAGCGGCAGTGCAGAGCCTTTGAACATGATCTAGTTCTCTCAACCTGCGGCGGCAGGCTTCCTTGACAAATTCCATCGCTCCTCCAAAATCCTCCAGTGGTCTGGCTTCACGAGATTCATCGAACGCCGATGGGGCTGTATGGTCTCGTAGAGGCCTGCATCCTCATCCAGATCAGTTCCTTCTTACCACCCTGACCTCCTGTGAGCAAAGCATACCTTCGACCTGGGAATGCCATGCAAGCCACTCCTCACTCCTCGCGCAATATTTTCTTGTCCGGCAGCTCTGTTTCCGCTCCCTCGTTGCCAGCACTTTGATCCTCAAACGGCCGCTTGTTTGCACCCTTCAACTTCTGGACGGTGATCTGCACGCGAGCTGGAGGATGGTCTGATATCAAGGCAGGTGGCCGATTGGTGGCGGTTTGTGCAAAGTCAGATGGAGGATCCAGTGTTGGCGCAGCTGGCTTCTCGATGTCGTCGGGGGTCGGATCTGGCCCTGGGGTAGAGCTGAGTGCCTCCAGGTTCCTTGCTTTTTCCTTCGCTGCCTTGAGGAGAAGGTCGAACTCGTTGTCTTCATCGAGCGCTGGAGAAGTCTGCGACTTGTTGGACGCGCGAGTGTCGGCATTTCCACCACGAGATGCTGATTGTCTCTTGTTCCGTGGTGCTCGTCGCCGGCGTCGGCCCCGCGATTGGGATGGCATTTTCTCATTGTCAGGCGTCTGGCTCATGGTTGTCGGCGGAGTAGGAAGAGACACGGTGTTTACCGGATATGGCAGGTGCGGATTCGGACTGGTACTCTGCTGTTGACCAGTTTGACGGTTGACGAAGGTCGTCCACGTCTGAGTCTCCATTCTTCTTATCCAACCATGTGGGAGTGCGTTGTTCTGGTCGTCGTACGCGCTTTCTTCGATCAAGCTTCTGTACAAGTACAGCGTTGAAGCCGGCTGTGTCGCGCCAGCTTGACGTGAAGCAATCGGTGGCGGAGGAGATGTGGATCCTTGGAATGACATGTCTGCCTCTGATCAGTCTTGATCGTAGTCGTGGCGATATTTCCAGCGAGCGTGTCTTACTGTTAGATGGCTGCTGCTCGTGTGTTGATAAATTGGGGAAGACGAATCCCACGTCAGCCGTTCCTGCTTGCTTCTGCGAGATGCTTCAGCAACCGTTCAGCGAAGGAAGGCGCGTCTGAACGACCACTGAGACGGAAGATGAAGCTGCAGCTTCCGACACATCGGCCTCAATTGTGAAATTCTGAGCGAAGGAAGAATAGCTAGATCTGTCCTTCGTCGTGCAAGGTACAGTATCAACAATACATGTCTCGCGAAAGGAACGAGGTGAAACTCAAACAACACGCATTGTCCGTTGTTCGATTTCCTTTGTACGCCAGTCAAGTGTCGAGTATACTAGAATACTGGAGTCGCTGTAGAGTCCTTCAAGTGCCTGCAACCTCTGAGCGACTTATAAAGACCATGTTTGCCTCTTGTTTTTCCGCTGAGATCGAGTCAAAGACGCGCCAAAGAGTCAAGCAAGACCCATACAATGTCGCGAAGCAGGCGAATTAACATGAGCATCAACCCATACATACCGCAGCGTCTGAGCTCCCGAGAAGATACTCCGCCACTTTCCCCAAGATCGCGGTATGTCCAGGTTTCTACACAGCAGGAGCCAGAACCTGGCATGCCGATCATCATCATCACGCCTCCAACACCCGGGACATCACCTCGACTTGCGCCAAACAATTGGAGAAGCACACGACGTCGTCTTCGCCCACCAGGAGATCACAACCCCATGTACAATCATGAGACCCGAGCTTGGCTGACCCGGGTTGCCAATGATCATACGAGCTACCGGATCTACAGGAGGAATGCCGTGAGCGGACCTTCAGGGCCACCAAGACCGGGACAAAGTGCGGCAAGTAGGATTCGAGAGGCTATGAGGCTGAGCAGGAGGTAAGTCTGCGGTAAGGCCCGAAGGCAGAGAGATGCTGACGCTTTCAGGAGTGAGAACCGCTGAGAGGAAGCTGCGGTAAATCCTCATTCGTTTTCAAGACAGTCCTCAGTAGTATGTGATGATCGTCTTCCTTCGGTGCTTCATCATCTCAATGCTCATTCTCTATTCTGAGCTTTCTGTAGCCATCTTGTTGGAAGTCTGAGGATTCAGCTCGAGGGAGCAAGTCTTCGCGGTGTCTTATCTTCCAGCAGATACAATTGCTCAAACAACACTCAGGGTCTGGATGATGCCTTTCGTGGGAAGTCATAGCAAGCGCAGATGGTCACATTAGAGTTTCATGGATCTGCGTGACGTAAGTGTTGATGTGAGGAGATCAATGGCTACAAATCACAGCTCAAGCTCGTATGTAGCGGCTCACCTTGAATGTTCTTAGGAGTATAAGGTTGGCTGACTGTTGGAAAAAGACCCACGAATTCATCCAATATGTCTCATCAAACCATCCCTCATCCACCAAACGTCCCTCCTCCTCAACCACAATTCTCCCAAGTCAATACTTTCACGTTTCGACCCGGCGACAAGCTTGTAGCGATTACTGGCCAGCTCGCCATAGCTCTTGATGGTGTTAGTCCGCCTCCATCAGGGTTCGAAGACCAGGTCCGAATGGCATTACAGAACTTGGAGAACTGCCTGAAGGCCGCAGGAGCTGCGAAGAGGGACATCTTCAAGGTTACGCATCATGTGGTGGGCTTCGACTACGAGAAGCAGAATCCAGCGAAGGTATTTATCGAGTGGTTGGGGAGCGAGCATCGACCTGCCAGTGCCATGTTGCCTGTCGAGAGATTGGCGTTGCCAGGCGGACTGTACGAGATTGAGACTTGGGCGATCGTGCCTGAAGGTCAATAAGGAGGTTTGGTGGGCTAGAGGCGTAGCTCATGTATAACTTCCGTCGGAGACTCGATGTTTGCACGGCGTATTGGGAGTAGCTAGGCTCTGTCGAGGTTCTTCAAGGAAGACTTTGCGTAGCATTAAACAAAATGTAGAGGATCCTGAGACTTCCGGTCAATCTCGATACCAACAGTACGGAGCATCTCAACCAGCTGGCTTTGTGCTACGGCGCTAGGACACGATGTGAGAACTTGAGTACCTCCTTGGATTGGGTGAAGTTCTTTCCTTCGCGTCGTGAACGCGACTTGGGTGGACCGAGGGACGTGTACACCCCTGTTTCAAATCAGCCTCAGGCTGCAATTTCGAAGCGGGGTACAACCTCGAAATCAGGAAGCAACGACGAAACATTTCCTCAACACCATCTGATCCAGTCAGTGAGACCGTGAATTCCTGTTTGGAGACGCGAGTGACGTGCGACAAAGTATGAGGCTTTCGAACAGCACATTTCTTGAGCTCGTATACCGTTCCAAGCGCTCTGCTTGACCTCCTTACGACACCTCGCGTGACACAGATGGCGACAGCAGCAGCGGCAGCGGCAGCATCAGACGAGCAGGCTGCGCAAGCTGTGCAGCTTAGCCCAAGCGAGAAGTTCTTCCGTTATTTCCAGCATGAGGTCACAGGTCAGCAGTGAAAGCTATGGCTCACGCAAACTGCCATGCTGATCAAGAAAAGACTTACAAGAGCAGATGGCCCGCATCGGCCAGCACAGCACGACCGGAGGCGAAAGAGCAGATGCAATTGAGCACTGTCTTTCCGGCATCGCGAGACTGTCAAACGAAGTTCAGGATGCATCCTCATACATCCCAGCTTACGACCAGCGTACCTATGGAGAAGCCATCAAAGCTCTGAACAGCAAATTACAGGAAGTGAGAGCATCATATGCTCCAAAACCGAAGTTTTCGTTCAAGTCGAAGTCCGGTCCTTTATTCTCTGCGGGCAAGAACGAATCTGCCATCAGCCTCAATGATGCTGCTGAGCTGGCAGACCAGAAACGACGACAGATATCAGGACATGTTTCAGATGTTTCGAACGCCTCGAGTCTACCGACAACTCCAGCAGAGCTTGCGGCTCCGGCAGATGAGCAAGCTGAAAGCTTGACGGAGGCAAGAAATGCCGTTGAAGACATGGATCGTTCCAAGAGCGTCAATCTTCCGGTCGATACGACCAGGTTCCGGCAACCTTCTTTCTCCGACAGCAATGCTGTTTCCATCAACAACCACGAAAATAGTCACATAGTTCTGCCAACTTCGGCAAGTCACGCCACCAGCTCCGGCACTGTCTCAAACCTGGAGCGATGCATCGTCGACTTGTCCCAGCCTGCTGCGGATAAGCACTTCGCCCAGCTCATACTCAAGAACATCACTTCTTCTCTCATCATTGGAGGGCACGTAAGTGGAGCAGCACATATCACGGGTGTCAAGGATTCCGTCATTCTCGTTGCGAGCCGACAATTCCGCATGCATGACTCTTCGAATTGCGATGTCTATCTCCTGACCTCATCTCGACCTATCATCGAGAATTGCTCAAGCATCCGCTTCACTCCTCTTCCTAAGGCCTACATGCTTGAGAGCGACAAGGATATCGACAATCAATGGTACAAGGTAGATGACTTCAAGTGGCACCGGACCGAGCAGAGCCCAAATTGGAGCACACTTGAGCCGGCGAAGATGGTGGACGAGAGGGTCTGGCGTGACCTGGTCCCTGGTGGTCCTTCGACAAGTGTTGATGATATTTTGAGAGCTGTCAACGTAGCATTGACGTAGATGGCCAAATCAAGAATTCATCGAGGTGCAAGGCGCCGATCGAAAGCACTGCTTTGGGCGCATGTCAGGCAAGATCGCCTCTTGGTGTGCTGGGTCATCGAATGTGCACGAGCAAGATGATTGAGGCTGAGGGGCTCTCAAGACACAAGACCGGCGCTGACGCCGAATGGACGGGTGAAGTTACGCAACTTTGCCGATCGATATTGCACCACGACAACCTATTGCCTCGACTTCGCTCGCAACTTCATGCCTTTCTGGGCTAGGGATTGTCTACTTAGACTTTGTCAGTGAGCACTATCTACCGGGACATTGCAGACGCCACTTTTGTTAACCCGGGTCCACTCTTGTTCAATGGGACCTCCCCCAAGTATTTGCTGTCACCATATGAAGCATATGGTTTGTTTCTGGAGTCTCGCGGAGCCACCAAGGAATGGCGAACCTTCTTCATTCGCGATGGTCGGCTGCTGCTCTCAAAGTGACAGACTTCAGGCTGAAAGAGGCCGCACGGAACGGACGGTACGTCGGACGAGGCCTCCGCTGCACACCTGAAGAAAGTATAGAGAACATGGGTGCCAGAGATATAACCGTCGTAAGGTGCGCGTGGCCCGGCCCATGGCACTACTGACCGCCGTCAAGCCCTTCAGCCTGTGATAGAGGACATCTTTCTTGCGGCGAGTCCAGCACACTATCCCGTGACTATAAGCCTCTCCGAGCATTACTACCATTCCAGCGCTCAAACACTCCTCTTTCGCAGCTGCTGAGGGATTCTTCAAGGTCTATTGCAGCAGTACGACACTCAAGCGTTACTCTATCGAGCCAAGGGTTCTTCTAGGGCATAGGCGTGTCGTTGCGGACTTCCGAATACTTGATTAGGAGATGTTCGACGTTTTAGTCTTTTACGTGAGCACTGAAGCTTTCACCACTTACTATAGGTCAGCCACGAGCGACATTTATACACGTCTGTCTAGGATGTGCTCACCGCACCTTGCCGAAGAATCGCGAGCCAACCTAAACTTAATCTATTCTTAACGACAAAAACCCTAAGCTTTTTTAAGCCTCTCGAGCCTCTGCCCTCTTTTAACGCGAAATTCGTTAGAAATACTCGATTACGCTCGATATACTTGCTATTAATTCTTAAAATATGTATAAAAATCTAGCGTATAGTCTAAGGATATTAGCGATATATAATTTAATATTTAATAGTAAGTATTAAGAGAGATATCGCCGTCGTTATCTATCGGTCGTCGCGGTCTCGAAGTTCTCGAAGTTCTCGCGAAACGCGACGCGGACGCCGAGCAAATCTCGTTGCCTTAGGCCGAAATTCCTCGAGCGACGACAAGCAACGA
>JAASFE010006224.1:44793-113386 GCA_013365205.1 Pseudocercospora cruenta
CAAAAAAGCTCAGGGTTTTTGTCGTTAAGAATATGCTCGAGCACTGCTGAGTCAAATGCTGACAATGCCGAGCGATTGTACGAATTAGCTGTTTTACTCCAAGCATCGAGGCCGCAATCATCACTTCTGCGAAGTTCCACCTATTTCAAGTGAGCTGAGCCTACCACACTGTACGTCTCATACGGCCAGCGAAAACCACAATGGATTGGCTACTTACCGCGGACCGTGGCTTCATCGCCGATAATTATTGGTGCCAGAAGTGGAAGAATGCTGCATCTGTATGAGTGCTATCACATCGCGAGCTTGTGACTCCAGCATAGCAGCAGTGTGTAGCAAGACCGCTGCAAACTTCCTTATGCAAGTGCTTTCAGGCAAGAAGCACCTGCAGCTACCGTCGCCAAGGGAAGTGACACGAGCAGGCTCGTGTCGTAAAACAGGCTCGTGTCGTAAAACAGGCTCATAGCAGCAGGGTGATGTCGAAAGACGTGCACAACCTTGACATCTGGATGGTATAAAATTGTGTCAATCGATCAAGCAACAGTCAAGCTTTTCGTCCTCAATTGTTCAGGCAATAATCCGATCAATTCTCATACATATCATCCTCCAGCAGCCATGATCATGACTACTCCGCTAGTTCGCTGCTCGCTAGCCCAACAGCAGGTCTGCCGCAGCCTTGGACGCCAGACGTGCCGTGCTTTGACCGCGGCCACAGCGGGCGGCAAGAAGGCATCACTTACAGAGCACAGCTTCACCCAGACTCCTCCACCACCGTTCCCGCTCGGTCCGTCGAAGACATCCTTCACGAGTGACCTTCCTCCATGGAGATCGGAACGACCAGCCTTTAGCGTGAGCAAGGCTGCGAGTACTCTTCCACCAAACCATCCTGCTCGTATCAGAGAGCTGCAGACATTTGCGTTGCCGGATGAAGTCACTGGGAGTGATGCAGACCGTGAGGAATATGACTTAGTACTGAAGCTACCTAGATTGACGATCACGCAGGTGCTCTGGGAAAAGAGCTTGTCGCAGCCTGGCGCAGAGATGGTACTACTCCCATGATCACGTATTGATCTGCAGAACGAGGTTGCTCACTTGACCCACCATAGGCATTCTCCAGATCCAATTCCCACCTGGTCTCCAGGTCCTCTCCGACGCAATCAAGCAAAGCAAAGCCTTCTTCGCTCTGCCACACAATAAAAAGGCTAAATGTGTCGATTCACAATCCTTTGCGGGATACATAGCGTAAGCTCACGTCACCTCCTCAACCTATGACTCTTCATCCCACTGAGTGCATCACAGAAGCGGCGAAGAAATCACAGACGGGATAGCAGACTACTCGGAAATCTTCACCGTAACAAAAGACCTCCCCCTCTCCGACCCACGAGTCCAATCGAAATGGCCTTGCCACGGTTCCTGTCCTTGGCCTTCAATCTCCTACAAAGACGCTATTACTTCTCTCATGAACTACAAAGGAGCCATAGGCCATAAACTCCTCCACCTTACCGCTCTCGGTCTAAACCTCTCCGACCCTTACGCATTAGTAAACCTCACCCGCGACGGCTGGCACCACATGCGCGTCCTCCGCTTCCCAGCTACAAACGCTACAAACGGGAAAGGCAAAGAAGGCAGAGGAATCGGAAGCCATACAGATTACGGTTTACTCGTCATCGCAGCACAAGACGAAGTTGGAGGACTTTTCGTTCGCCCGCCGATTGAAGGGGAGAAATACGAGAATTGGAAAAACAGTGCTGCTGGTTTGCATGAGGATGATCGTAAATGGGTTTATGTTGCTCCGACAGAAAACGTGTTTACGGTGAGTGAGCCAGCGAAGCGAGCTAAATGAGCTGGAGGCCTGCAAGTGGCAGCTGATACTGAATTTTTGGCATAGGTCTTCCCAGGCGACATGTTACAATTCATGACGAATTCATATTTACCTTCTACACCACATAAAGTTGGCTTGAACACGAGGGAGAGAACCGCATTTGCGTATTTTCATGAACCGAATTTTAATGCGGTTTGTAAGAGGCTTCCGGAGTTCAGTGGGAAAGTAGAAGAGGAGGATCAAGAGGTGCATTATGGTAAGTCATTCGTCCACAAGAGAGAAGAATCGGCAGGCTGATGTTTTTGATGATTAGGCACACATTTCACGAACATGTTTATGAGGAATTATCCGGAACGAATTACTGCCAAACGGATGAGGGAGGAGAAGAGGATGGATCTGTTGGACGGTATAAGGGAGGAGCATGGGTTTTCGTTCGATGGGTGATGTTGTCGCCAGACAGAGCATGTTAGACTAGGCATCCAGGCATGCAGTAGATTGAGATAGATCGTGACGACACTTTACGAAGAGACGGACTTCGCACATCTCGTATCCTCTGAGTGATCGTATCGCCAGTAGCAGAATATCCTTGATTCCCGGCCGTGTAATGCGCGCTTCACAGACCGAATCGTGCTTTGATGACTGCAGAGCCAAGATGTTAGCCAGATTGATACGACATGATGAAACAATATGCGACTTACTTCCACCCGCAGCATTCCTCTTCTGTCTGCCAACGAACTTGTTGACATCATTCAACCAGTTGCTGCTATTTTGCTCCAGCTGATCCATCTGATCGCCAACCAATCCCAGCTTCTCCGTACGTTCTTGGATCTGGCGCTGCATGTACGCCCAGTACCCTTCGTCTTGCTGTCCGACGGCACCTCTCGTGGAGGCACTGGCATTCGCTCGTCCAGCTTGTCGTCTTTGTTCTTCTTCTGCTCTAGCTTGTGCGACCATGCGTTTGCTAGGTGGTCGATCAGGTCCGCCGATGAGAATGTCCATATCTGATGGCGTAATGTATTGGGTGCCTGTGACCCATTGGACTGTGGAGATGGTAGGTCGTGGAGGAATGAGGCGATCAGGGTTGAAGAGGCGGTCCTGTCTTCGTGAGAGAGGCTCGCCAGTGCCCCAAATTGTGATTAGAGCGATTTCAGATGGACCCGTGAAGGCCATGATATTGCCAGTGTATGTAATGACAGCACTGCCGAAACGTCGCACGTCAAGACCGGTACCTGTGTTGTTCATATTCGTGAGATCGAGGCTGTTGATCTCCTTCAGGGAAGGAATAGCGTAAAGTCGTGCTTTGCCGTCACCAAAGAGGCCAACCAAGGCATGGCCTTGATCTTTGAATCTCACGATGCCAGCACTGTCACAGAAGTAGCTGTCGAAGCTCTTGTGTGCTCCTTTGGCTGTTGCAGGCCGGAATATGTGAGCGCTGGTGGGCGTCACTGCGACTAAAGCTCCGTTGACACGCAGACCATTCCGAAGGCTGCCCATGGTCGACTGTGTTGCTGTCGCCGGAGTGCCACTGTTGGCGTTGATAGGTGCGATGTACATGACTCTTGTGTCGCCGAGAGAGACGTGACCAGCGTACTGCGCGCTGTATCGTCCGCTCGGGTCCGGCAGGATCTTAAAAGTGGCAAGCTTGCCTAGATTTGTGCCTACATGAAGGCATATCGAGCTGTAATTGTCTCCCTCGAGGTCCATCATGCTGAACTCGAGCTTGGTGGCCCACTCCTGTTGGTTGGCGGCACTACTGGCACGTCTTCGGATGCTGCCGCCTCGTGAAGCTTTGGCAAATTCTTGTACAGATGTGTTCAGAATGATTGCAGGTCCGCGAAGATCAATCAGGACAACGCTACCACCTTCGAATGCTGCCGCCGCAAAGCCGATTTCGCTCATGCAGACAGCAGTCGCAGGGCCATCTTTCTGATCAAGCATCGTGAAGGGACCCAATCCTTCGCTCAAAGATGGGTCCATTCGGTCAACAACGCTTGTGAGCTGGCCCGGCTGAGCTGGCCGAGGTGCTGGTGGCTCTTTGCCAACGTTTCTATTCACGTTCCAACGATAGATGACCACTTCGCCACTTCGTAGACCGATAGCCAGTTCACTACTCGCTCCTGCAAAAGAGGTAGCTGTCACGTAGACATTGTCCCAGTGGCCGACAGCTCTTGCTACATCCACATGCAGGACCTTCTCGTTCTCGATCTCATCTCCGTAGCCAGGATCGAAAAGTCGGACAGTACCGTCGGCATGAGTCATTATTGCCAGGCTACGATTCTCATATCTACGAAGCTGACCCGGCATCTCAGTGCCGCCTTGAAGGAAGAGAGGACCTTGTTGCCGGCGCTCCTGCAATCCAAGCCACTTTTCGCGGCCAACGATCGCAGTGTTGAGAGACTGCACGAACGGATGTACAAATGTGAGGGACACGTGCAGCTGGTTGGTAGGGTTGATCGGCATGCCAGACGGGAACGAGAGCGTCAATAGCTCACCAGATGAGAGGACAGCAAGAATTGCGATGGGGTCATGAGCGCCAGCAAAATGTGGCGTGGTCCGTGGTATCAAGCAGAATTCGACAACTTCAGCGCCGGGTGGAGTCGGCAATATACGCTGACGTTTGGGTGAGTCGAAGTAATTAATGAGCGTATCCCAAGCGCTCGTGGCATACACTGGCGTTCTGCCCATCTCAAACAATGTTAGGCCTTTGGTTGGCGTTTGCGTCGATTGACCTCCAGCGATCAAGATCATAGTGTCTTCCGGATCCTGTCCGTTGGCACACCATGATATCCGGAAAAGCGGTTCTTTGACTGCCAGAGTGCCACGACCCTGACCCATGTTGCCGGATGGTGCACCGGGAGTCGCAACATTGGTGTCTGTCAGCGTCCGGGCCATCAGCATTCGGCCGTCCTTGATTGTGTCCCAGAATACGAGTGAGCTGTCCTCATGACCTGTCACGATGAATGTGCCTGTCGGATGCCATACCGCGTGGGTCAAGAGCGGCCGCCTGACCACATTCATCGAAGCGGGATCGCCTTCGCCGCCAGGTGCGCCTCGCGGAACCTCATAATGGAAGTGCCTTAGGGCCTTATTCAGCTTGAAGCTGTAAATGACGGCTCCTTGCTTGTAGCCGATAAGCAGGGTGCCAATGTCTCGAGGGTGGAGCTGCAGTGAGACAACAGTGGCTATCCTGGCTCGAGGATCGATTTCTTGCCATATGTTACCTATCTTGAAAGGCGCCGGCGCCTCTCGATCCATATCAAAAGCAAGCACTTCTCCATTCTGCATGCCCAAGAATGCATAATCAAGCATGGGGTCAGTGCAGAGCACAGTCACAGATCCAGGAGGAGAGTAGGAAGTGATGAGTCTTTTCAACTCGATTGAGTAGACCGAAATATCATGTTTAGAGTCCAGAGCAACCAGCTTTTCAGCGCAAAATTGCAGTGTCTGAATGCTGGCTCCTCGAGGTGGAGTTGGCAGCGTTACTGCTATCCTTCCCTGGCCGAAGATATAAATTTGTCCTGGTCCGAATTGAGAGCTTTTCGTTCCAACGGCAAGCAGCGACTGCACCGGATCGTAGGCAAGACATGATATTTGCGAGTTGACTCCAAACCGGGCGAGATCGTCACTCGCAAAGAGTTCCGGTGATATGCCTGCGCTGAGATCGTTTTGGATGCCTGCTTGCTTGCCTCGAATTAAGTGAGCCATGGTGGCAGTTTTCGAGATGCAGAATCAACGCTCAATCATTGCTAGGATTCACAGCAACTCAAGTGGTCGATTTGTAGTTGGTATAGCATTGGTTCATTCATATGTCAATACAATATCAAGAAAGCTCGCACTGGCATGAAACACCACGTCAGCGCCAAGTTGAAGGGTGTTGCAGGCCGCGACTTTTGCTGTTGAGTGTGGACCCTGAGCCTGCCACTTTCACGTCGCGCCTGCCTCACGCGTCTTCTCGTGCCACCAACGTACTTTCTTCTGACCCTTGATTGTTTACCTTACAAACGCCGAACTCTTTAAGCGCCGCCGTCTTTATCCTCTCTCCCTCATACACCGCAGCAAGCATCACAACGATTTCCAATTCAGCGACTATAACCATCAGAAACACATCCGAATAGCCCCACTACTACCACAGCACAATCAACAGTACAATCACACACCATGGCGACAGTGTCGATACTAAACGTGAGCGTGCGCAACAACCCAGCGCCCTTCAATGCTCCATACGAATTCGAAATCACCTTCGAATGCCTCGAGCCATTGGCTAAGGATCTTGAGTGGAAGCTGACCTATGTCGGCTCTGCTACATCGTAAGACAATCACATATTGACCGATGTTTCGTAGGCCAAACAGCTAACAACGACGCGTAGCTCCGAACACGACCAAGAACTCGACTCTCTCCTCGTCGGTCCGATCCCCGTCGGCGTCAACAAATTCGTCTTCGAAGCAGATCCACCAAACACTTCCCGCATCCCGGCCACGGACATCCTCGGCGTGACCGTCATTCTGCTCAGCTGTTCCTACGATGACCGCGAGTTCGTGCGCGTGGGCTACTATGTCAACAACGAATACATGGACCAGTCGATGAACGAGGAGCCACCCGCCAAGCCAGACATGGACAAGATTCGTCGCAATATTCTCGCAGACAAGCCTAGGGTCACGCGATTCCAGATCAAGTGGGATTCTGATGAGAGCGCGCCCAGCGAGTTCCCACCGGAGCAGCCAGATGTCGACAATCAGGAAGACGATGAGGCACAGTACGGTGCTGAGGAGGTCGAGGAGGAGGAAGCTGAGCTTGCGGAGGCTGCTGAGGGAGAAGAGCTCGCTACTGCTAAGCCGGCTGGCGAGGACGCGGATATGGAGGGTGTCGAGACGAATGGCAAGGATGATGACGAGGAGTCGAATGCTGGCAGTGAGGATCTTGAGGCTGAGAGTGATGGTGAGGACGAGGAGGAAGAGGAGGAGGGTGAAGAGGGAGAGGGCGATGATATGGAGATGGACGAGGCTCCAGCTGAGAATGGTGGGCAGAAGCGTATCTTTCGTGGAGTGACACCGGGCTAACATTTCTTCACAGGCGCAAGCAACGGCACCGACAAGCACCCAGCTGCTCAGCACCAGCACCAACAGGCACCGGATGTCATGGTGCACTAGGCGGCATCATTGCCGATACGCCCGGTCAGCGCAGTCTGAACGCGAATCAAGTCCAAAGTATTGCGAAACGAATCGACATCTCCTCAGCCTGGTGCTGCTAATGTCACCAGCTAATTGAGACAAAGGCTCTCATCCCTGAGCACATCTCCGAATTTGTAAATTGTTTTTTGTGACCATGAGCGCACTCATCATACCCAAAGCATAGCTGTTTCTTTTACGAATCGAATTGGAATTGTTCTCGACTTGGTCGACTTGAAATTACGTTTAGCATAGATGAGAATGAGAAGGCAGAAATGCAAGAGAGCTGTACTTGTACAACCACGTACGCGTTCCCAAGTCATTTCATCTCCTTACTGTCACGCTTGAGGTTCAGTCACAGGCGAGAAAGAAACATGAGACCCCAGTTTTGAACACATCACAAGCCACATGACATTCGCAAAATAGCTAACACTATCTACCATTCATCGCAACAGAAGTCTGAGTCGGACTCTGAGGAACTGCTTTCTTCCCACCAGGCGGACCAATCGTTCCCACGTTATTGACATTGTTAGAAGGAGCTCCAGGAATGAAAGGCTTAGCTTCAGGTCTTGGACTATTAGATCCATTCTCTGTAAGTAAAGTTGCACCATTCACGAGGCTCGCACTTCCACTTCCACTTCCAGAACCTCCGTCGCTATTGTTTCGATCTTCCAGTGCTGCGCCGGCGGTTGTGGGACCTGACATGGGCCAGGTTTGTTGATGTTGCTGGGACTGAGGATAGTCTTCAGCGTTATCTGTGAAACCGGAGTATTGGCTTAGCATGGAGGAGCTACGGCCACGAGGAGGTTGAGTGCCGTGGGGAACAGCTGCAGGGTTGAAAGGTGAGCTGAAAGGTTGTGGACCGAAAGTTGTCGTTGGTGGGAAACCGTTTGCTTGAGGACTGACTTGACCGTTTGCGTTTTCTGGAGTTGGAGGGGAAGAGTAACCTGGATAGCCTGGAGGAGCGGACCAGTTCGAGAGAGTCAAGGCCTGGTGGTAGGCTTCTTGTGTTTTCTGGGCGAAAGTTGCCTGTTCTTGTTCCATGGCGGCAATGTGGAATTTCAGCCCATTCTCTGCGTTCTCTCGGTCTTGCAGCTCGCGAGCTCGTTCAAAGTCACGCCTTTGCCTTGCAGTCAGGTCGGCTGCATGCTGAGACTTGGCTTCCTCCAATTCCTGTGCGCGCTGGGCAATTCGAGCTGAAAGCTTCTCCTTCTTCGTCCTTACTGCGGCCAGATCAGACTTCAAAGCATCCTTCTCACGTTCCTGCTCGGCTCTGGCGTTGTCAAGCTCACGCTGGGCAGCCTTGACAGCGTCAGAAGCAGATTGATAGGCACGACGCTTGACCTGCGACTCGGCGAGCTCATCTGCGGGAATCTCCCCGAGTGCCTCGATTTGAGCTTGATAGTCCTTGGTGGCTTCCTCTGCCTGGTTCTTGTGCTGCTTGATCTGGTTGAGACGACGGTCTTGCTTGTCATCTGCACCGGTCGAGGATTCCAGCTTCGAACGCAGAGAATTGATCTCCTTTCGAATATCGGCATGAGCGGCTCGCTGGTCTCGCTTGGTCCTCTTTGAACGATTCCTGGCCTCATTGAGCTTGGCTTCGGCGGATTGAATCGACTGTTTGAGAGTCGTGATCGGCGATGACGGTCGAAGTGCTTGGTGCTGAGGTTGCGCGGGCACTGCAGCAGCCTGTTCGGCTGACGGTGCAGGCTGGGTGATGAGGCTGACTGAGCAGATGATCCGCTGCGATGCCATGCTGACTACTTCACAGTGGTAACTGCTAAGCGGGGCCAGACCAAAAATTTCGCCGTCATAACGGAGACCTCCCTTCTCCTCATCATCAGCTTCCAAAATCCTGGTGGAGCTCCAAGCAGCTCCATTTACACGAATGTAAAAGGGCTTCGATCGATCAATCGCGGTGGTAAGAGATGGCGATTCGTCCTTGTCATCCGCAAGTTCCGCGGCTGCTTCTGGACAAAGCTCAATGGTGAAAAGTATCTCAGTGTCGCGGACTTCGCATATCCAGATGCGATTGGTGGTGTTAGTGACGCTTACAAAAGTGTTGCTTGTGTTATTATTCATGATTGCGGCATCTCGTGCATCATCAGCCGCATCTCGCTGTTCCATTTCCTTAACGAAAGTGACTTTTGTACTAGCAACAGCAGCCCAAAGTGGTTGCTGGCTCCGAACTTGGTTGGCCTGCTTCCTTTTCTTTTTGCTGCTTGATTCGCGCTGTTTGCTTTCGCGATGCGAGGGCGGTTGACCAGGTGGTCGGCCATCAGTACTAGCGTATGCATGCGAAGGCTGAGATCCTTCAACAATGCCAGAACCGGTCCGGGTGGGAGGTTCTGCGCCAGCAATGGCCTCCGTGTCGGTTTTAGTGATAGCACGTACGTCAAGGTCCTTTTCGCTAGCTTTGGCGTTTGCGAGAGTGCGTCTAATGCATGTTGTGACGCCTTGAGAAACGATGTGTATTCCAAGAAGAACGCGGGCAGCATTGAAAAACATGCCGCGTTCAGTATTCTGAAAAGAACAAGAAGACTGCGCAAAAACTGGAGCATCAAGAGCAATGCCAATGTCCAATTTATGTAGCACAGATCTGAGGTAGTCCAAAGCGGTTAGATGTATCGCTCTGTACCGAAGCACATGGACGATGCAGACGAGGATAGTACAGGTCGCTATGCTGTGCGTCGGCCCACCAGTGCTCGCCGCTGCGCCGCTGAGGGAAACTGCAATGACTGCTTGGGACAGGTCCAAAAAGATAGCCTGAGCAGGTTTCCAAAGAGGTAGCCAGACGAGGCCAAAGAAGCAATCCACGAACAATATCGTCGCCATTGCGGGATACCCGAAGTTCGACGAATTGAACATTTCCTTGACGTTTGGTAGAGTGGACAGAGACAGGCCGGCGGTCGGTGGGACGAAGGTTAGCGAAGCGAAGAGAGTTTGGATGAACAGGACCAGGGTTGGAGGAAGCGAGAGGAGCAGGATGAGGATAGAAATGGCGTCGCGCAGCGGGTAGTATGCCAGAATGGTGGAGACAGAGAACAACGAGCCGTGAGCATGTGTCGATGTCTTGCATGCTGCCGAGGAGGGCACCTCCAAGCTGGGGGTGCCCACGTTCAGCTCGTGTGCGCTGTCTGCCATTTCGCCGTGCGGTCCTACTTCCTCAGCAGATGCGTTTGAAGCAGTCCTCTCTCTTTCCGCGCCCTCCGATGCTGCCGCATGATCTTTGACGGTGGCGGCAGCAGCAGCACTCCCTGGAGCTGTGGTGTCTGCGGATCGTGGAAACTTGAAGCCTTGGTTTAAGCCAGTCGAGGGCAGCGCAGGGGGCGTGACTGCGGTCGTCGACTTGCCATTGGGTTGTCCGTTGAGCTGTCCGTTCGAGCGCTGTCTGACGACCCGCTTGCCAGGCGGTGCAAGGCCTTTCGAGTTGGTATTGTCGTGCTGTCGGCTTTCGTTCTTTGGTTTCTTAGTCGGCATGAAACAGTGGACTATTCCCCCGTCCGCTCTGGCTCGTCCCTTCCACAAACAAGGACGGCTAGCCAGACGGGAGTCTCAAGAGTCCAAAAGGGGAGGTGTAGCGATGTTGGTGAGGTGTAGTGTATAGGTAATGCGAAGGGTAGAGAGAGTGTTTCGTTTCTCTGAACGTCCCCCGATCTCCCGCTGCCAAGCCACAGTATCAGCAAGACTGCCAAAGCGACCGTGCTAGACTACTTCTGCTTTTAGACACGACCAAGGTTTTCTCTTCTCAAAGGCTGACCTCACCGCACACTGCACACCAATCGTGCCCAATAGGCCTTGCTGGCTATGACTACGACCAACTGACTAGTCTATCCGACCGAACGAACGCCGGCTCTGCGCAGAAAATCACTGTCAACTCAACCGGCCATGGAGCGGCTTCGGTACGCCATCGCCTTAGTCTGACAGCCTAGCCAACTGCTAGCCCAGACCTGGCTGATGATCTGCATGCATATGTGCTCTTCGAGGCGGGGTGTGTCTGTGGCTCTCTTGTTCCATCTCAAACACGGCACGACGGGAATAGCCATGAGAAGACATGCACGTATGTCCAGCGCGCAGCGCTGTACTTGTGCTCCACTTTGCAAAGCACTCTCGTCTGCTGTGTAGCAGTAGGAAAGCGACGGCAGTGCCTTCACGTCATGAGCCAGCAGCTCTTTTCTTGGTGCATGAATCACAGCCAATAGTACTGTGACAGACAACTGATGAGTTGGAGGAGCAATCCAAACTTCTTATGAGATAAGCAGGCATTCTCTCCATCTTCAGCCCGGCAGAAGCCAGGTTCTCAAACTATAATCCCTACATGGTCAGCCAATACTTGCATCGCAAACTCTTTCGTAATACTCGGGCGCCTAGAAGCTCTTTCGTGAGGCTTTTAGGCACAAGGCTTCTGTCGAACAAGCTTGCTTTCGGAGGATGAATTGCTTTGAATCGCCTGATGGGAAAGTGGCATTGGACGATTTTATATAGCTTTGGTCTGCCGCTGCAAGTCTGTTGATGCTGATGAAGCGATCGCGCTGGTTGTTTTTCAAACCAGCATCACCCTGCTCCATCGGCTGAAGCTGTGCGTTCTTCAGAGTCTGCACAGCCCTGTGAAGTGAACGGCATTCAGCCGGAAAGATCACCGACAGATCACGATTTCAGCACGTCATCACACGACAATGATACAGCAGACCGCATAGCGACCAGAATGGCAATATACGAGCTCTCAAGTGCTTGCGCTTCCCATATCCTCCACAGCACCCTCACGATCCCAGGACTTCAGCTCCAGCGCCCGAACTCGCTCAAGGATGCTGGTCACTCGCTGGCTATTCACCCGTTTCGCTTCTTCTTGCAGCTTCCATGTGTGCTGTAGTACGTCGAGCATGAATGGTCGCAGTGGCGTCTTCTTAGCCTTGCGGTAGTCGTAAAACACAACATCCTCAATGACCCTAGCCGCAGGTCTCTGATGCAATTCGGAGAGAATGAGCACGTGCAGGTCAAACGTGTCTGTACCTTCTTTGGGCTCGGTGGCCAACTTGTGTAGTATTGTGACATGATCTGGGTATCGCATCGGCTGTCGGATGGTCAGCGAAACCGATAGAAGAGCGGAATGCTGTACTTCTCAAAAAAGGTACTCACGAATTTGAACTCGGTCGTAATCTTCCTCAAAATCAAACCATCACCCTTGGGCGTTAGCATATCTCTCCACGCGCTCGCATTTTCTGGGTCCACAAAGGTAGCGATCTTGTTGAACCAGTCCACACGGCCAGTCTCTGCGAAACGATTATAGACGACATTGTTGACGTGACCCTTCCATTCTCTTAGCCAAGCTATTTCTGAATAGATACATCATGATATCCCTTACCATAGCATCTTGCTGTCCCCAGACCACTTGATATCGGAACGTGCTTCTCCTCTGCTTGCTGGTCAAGAAGCCCTCGCTGCCAGCTGACAGCTCTCTCCAATCTCGAGCGACCTCACGTAGTATCTTTCCAGCCTCCTGTATCTGCTGCGATTGTAGACCCCACATCAAGCAATACCCGATCCTGCTCTTGACATCTGACAGCCATCGCGGGTTCAATGGCTCTGGTGCAGAGCTTTGTGTCGAGCGATGCCTCTGTCCGAGAAGTGCAGGGCGTTCTGGTTTCAAGGACAAAAGCGCATTGCACCGCGCAAGGCGCCTTGCTCCACGCATCGTACAGTTGTGTAGTCTCGCAGCCGTCTCTATCTTGTCTCAAGACAACATGTTGGTGGCATTGCTCGTCAACAAAGTAATTGGTCGTTGCGCACCTGACAAGAGACGCAAGATTGTCGGTAGGTTTCAAGCCGAGGAATGGCCTGTGGGGCATTGGCTTCACCAAGCTCGAATCGTCATTGTTGCCATCTCTTTCTCCTCGATCTACCACATCATCTTGAAGTGGTAGAAGGGAAACGTTCCGTTTACGAGAAGGAGAAGTGCCTTAGTTGAAGATTCGCTCCTCCATCAAAGTCCAGCCCATCAACGTCCAACCGAACATGGCTTCGAACCAGCTACGCCACGATGTCATCAAGATATACAAAGAGCTGCTCTACTTGGGACGAGAATATCCTCTAGGCTTCGACTACTTTAGACCACGTCTGCACAAAGCATTCATGTCAAAAGCCGGTCTTGAGAATCAAGAAGAGATTAAGAAAGGAATAGCTCAAGCAGAGTATGTCAAAAAAGGTATGCCTTCCCTAGTAAAGCTATCTGCCGAATGGTAATATGTGCTAACATCTAAGTATATAGAGATCGAAGCGCTGTAAGTACTACTTTGCTTCTCACGCAAGTCTGGCTTGGAACCAGAAGGTATCTCTTTCCTCCAAGAATCTCCTCGACTAACGCCATGCTTCCCAGATACTACCTCAAGCGGTATCGCGCCTTGAAACAACGCTACGAAACGACATGAACATCACAACTTCATCATCACAGCTCGTCTTCATCAGATGTCAATGACTTCGTCGCCCACCAAGCACCCATTTCTAAGCATTCACCGGTCAAGGCTGCTTTGGTGGGATCCATCAATTCTGCCATCATGGCAGCCCACCAGAGGGACCATTCCTCGGAATTCTTCCCGCTGGCTTCTTTCAGCATTGGCTCGAAGCTCTCGATCATCTGCAGCACAGTCATGAGAGCCGTCTGTCTCAACGCTGCTTGCTCCGGCGTGAGGATCTGAGTATAAGAAGGCTTCTCCCGTGACCCGACCGACATTGGCGAGTCATGACCATTGCTTATCCGCTTAGCCTTTGGTGAATCCTTCTCCCACCGCAGCTCTCCCAAAGGTATGGCGACACGACGGAAATCGACATCTTCGAGGTCTGGCTCCATTGTGAACATTTCTGCGACCCTGACACATGGTGTTGGATGCAGCTTCCTCCGATCTAGAGCCTCTGCTATCCATTTGTTGGCATTTTGAAGGTATTTGTTCTGCGCAGGCGCAAATGGATGGCCTGGTTGTACAGCGAATGTTGCCGTCTCTTCTGCTGGCTCTTGCTCGCGAGGATTTCTCGATGGCGGCGGTGGTGGGTTCGGGAGGAGCGAGCGTATAACGTGGTCAGAATCCCAGCATTCGAGAGTGCCTCCAGGTTTACAGATTCGGATACATTCGGTCAGAGTCTTGTCGTGCTGTTGTCCGACAGGTAGTAAGAGGCTGAGATCTTTGAGCATGATCAGATCGAACTCGCCGTCATCAAACGGCAGAGGTATCCTTCGAAGATCATGCTGGACAAATCTCCAATTCACGCCCTGTCGTTTGAGGTTGGTCGCCAACGGCGCAATGTCAAGCCCGACGAACTCGACAGCATGCCCTCGCGATGCGAAGTGGTCGTGCGCGATGGCACTCCAGTATCCACTCCCACATCCTATCTCAAGCACCTTCTTCGGAGGGTCAACGTCGAGCTTCGGATTGCACAAGACAGATCCAAACACTTGCACTCCGAGCAGAGTCCTCAAACTCTGTCGCTGCAGTTCGGCAAGGTCAACCGGCAAAGGATATGGCACATCCCTGAGGTATCGTCGCCCATGTCTGAGTTCGAAAGGATTGCGGAGCAAATTGTGCTCGTGCTGTTCAGAAACCGTCCTCTGTAACGTATCAGAACTCATCGATTTAATCGATGAAGTCGCGCTGGTCGCGGACGTCTGTGTCCGCGCGATCAGAATCTCCATGTTATCACCCAATTCCAAAGAACCATGTCGAAGAAGGCGATCCCGGTATTTGTCCGCGGATTCGACTGAAGATTTGCGCTCGATATAATCTGTGTCTGATAGTAAATGTTTCCTTTCCCTCCGTTGCGCAGCGATTTGTGCGAGACGATTCTCAGTGTAAGCCTGCTGGCCTGTGGACTTCGGGCCTTCATAGAAGGCATAAATGAGCCCTTCGGACATGACCACCTCTAGTAGCTGATAGCCGATGTTAATCCTTCTCACTATCCACGTGGGTCTCCGGGCTCGCTAGTACGCAACGGCGAGTTTGATGCAGATTGCAGGCCACGGTTGGACGGCACACGGATATCGTAACTTTGTTCAGCATCGCTGGCAAATCAGAGAGTGAGACGAGAGACAGGTGCGGCGGTAGTATGTAGGGAGGGGTGTAGAGACAGAGAGAGTGGGGTGAATGAAGAACAAGCTGAGAGAGGAAGTGTCACCACGGATTCGGAAGAGAGAGTGAGAGATTTCTTGGACAACGTTTCGTGCGATTGTTGGATCTTTGGAGATGAGACGTGCACGACAGCTGTAACGGCGGCACTGCGAGAGTTCAATCATAGATGGTTAGAGTGCGGAGACGAGCCATGGTCCGTAGGCCTCGCATGAGGTATGATCATATGATGGCGAAACGAACGGCAGAAGCGACACCAATCGCAATGCAAGAATGGGCGTTTCAAGGGAAGCACAGTCGGCTGACGCGCAGCACTTGAGATGCCGGCACTTTCGGCCGCTTCGGAAGTTGTGTGCAGTGTGCAGATGGCGAAGGAGTGAGTGATAGGTATAAGCGAAAGCAAGAAAGGTACGAAGAGGGAACGGGATGCTTGTCTTGTGCCGGCTACTTCTTGAGTCGCCGCCACTTGGCTCATGAGCCGAATCGGGTGGTACTCCAGCTCCATCTGATGTGCGGACGCGTTTTGCTGTGGAAACGGCAGACCGTGGACCGTGAGCATTTCAGAGGCGTACATTTGTGAGGCGAAATGCCACAGAAGTCTCAGCTGGTATGGATAGGAGGCGCACTGCATTATAGGTGATGGTGATAAGGGGCGGAGGATCTAGATTTGCACGACGCGAGTCGGGGTGGACGCGCTGAGCTGTGGTCAATGCTATTGTTTATGAAGTAGCATCCAGACCGACGGCATGTAGTGCACCGAGCCAGAGTGTTCCGTTTCTAATGACGTCCTGATTTGAATGGTAGATGGCAGAGTGGAGAAGAGAGTCGTAGAAGTCTTGGGAGGACCAGATCCTGTGGTCGGAAGTGTCACGTGCGTTTGCGGCCCGCTTTCGAGCACTTCGACAGAACAGCTCGCTGGCTCTGGCAGCGACGCATCAGGACATCAGCATTCGAGACCGGCACGAAACGACAAGCACGCTATAGCGCCATATTACGACACTGGATACCTCGTGCATATCGATTTCTGGCGACTCCTGTAGCGCGCAATCGGCGTCCCGAGCAGATTCCGCCGCCCAGCTGTTGCTAACCACCAGCATACAATACGATAGCGCCCAGGCGTAGAGGACGCGGAGATCGTCGCCAGAGAGGGAGGTCATATTCTTTCGTTCATGAAGAGCCGGGCGGGTGCTCATGTACAGGAGACGAAGAGTGCGCCGGCCAGATCCTCCTCCTCCCTAAGCTCCAGCTCCATCTCGAGCGGCAACGACACCGATATCACAGCGCGCATCCTTCCAGCAAGAGGAGCCGGCCCCATCGAGTTCGAGACAGTCGCTACATCGCCGTCTGGTGATGGCCGATGGTTTCAGTCGGTTCAATACCGGCGGCCAGTATTTCTACCAGAATCAACACAATTCACACTCGCGAGGCCAGCTGCAGCAGCAGCACCACCGAACGGGCTCGCCCATCAATAACAGCAGTCGCCTTTTCCAGCCGAACGCCGATACGCCGTCGCCCAATCGCTCGCCAGGGACGAATTCGCCCGCTTACAGCATGTTCAACAACCACAACCATCGTCAAAATCATGGCTTGCTTAACGGGAGCGGGGCGCACCATAACTTCCAGCCGCAGGTGAACTTGAGCAAAGCTTTCCAAAGTCAGTCGCAAGGGCAACATCAAGGTCACCATATCAACAACCAGCACAATGATCACAGCGGACTGAGCGGGCATAATAACAACTTCGGCAACCACCAGCATACCATCTCGGCAAGTACGCTGTCAAACACGACTCCTCACTTCACACCTGCGCACCTCACCAATGGCACCCCAGACAACTCGAGCGTGCCGAAGCAGATGAACGAGCATTGGGCGACACAAATGCAAGAGTACCAGAAGATGAGGGTGGCCGACCAAAAAACACACTACTACGCGAGGACGACGCCGTCTGTGAGCAGATATCCCGGACAGCCCAACGGGAACGCGAACCAGCAGAACGGCGAAGAGAACGGCGAGAGGCGGCGCATAATAGATGAGTCCGAAGATATGGGATCGTGGGATGCGATGGACTTGTGCGGCCAAGGCCTGAAAGCCATTGCACCTGCGCTTTTCCAACGCTACCCGAAGCTCAAGAAAATGTTCATGGCGTGGAATAGCCTGCGAGCGATACCGCCTCAGATAGGGCAGATGCGATTCCTGACCGTGCTTGACCTCTCCATGAATAATCTCAACTACCTTCCAGCGGAGATTGGCATGCTCACGAATTTGAAGAAGCTCTCACTTTATGACAACCATCTTGACGACCTGCCTTTCGAGCTTGGATTTCTCTACCGGCTAGAAATGCTCGGCATCGAAGGCAACCCAATGCGACCGGACTACAAGGAGCGGCTCATGGAACACGGCACACAAGAGCTAATCCGCTACCTCCGGGAGCAGGCACCAAGTAAGTCACTTCTGAAGCCAACATTTGCGATCTATGCTAATTTTGACTAGCTCCCGATCCACCAACTGACCGAGCCTGGATACCGCTAATCGAGGAGCAATCGGATGGGACTGATACTTTCAGCTTGCTCAGCTGGAACATCCTCTGCGACAGGGCTGCAACCGCTACTATGTATGGCTACACACCTTCTGAAGCATTGTCCTGGCAGCGGAGGCGGGCTATGATTCTGGACGAGCTGCGAGGACGACAAGCAGACATTATGTGTTTGCAAGAAATGGACCTGGAGAATTACAACGAGTTTTTCCGACCCAACCTGGCGTCTGACGATTACAAGGGCGTCTTCTGGCCCAAGTCGAGAGCGCAAACTATGCAGGAGAGAGAGGCCAAAGTGGTCGATGGAAGTGCAATCTTCTTCAAGAATTCGAAGTACATTCTGCTCGACAAGCAACTGATCGTCTTTAGCCAAGAAGCAATAAGGAGACCAGACATGAAGGGCGAGCACGATGTCTATAACCGAGTCATGCCGCGAGACCATGTAGCAGTAATTGCTTTTCTGGAGAACCGCGCGACCGGCTCGAGAGTGATTGTCGCAAACACGCATCTTACTTGGGAGCCTTGGCATAGCGATATCAAAATCGTGCAGGTCGCCATCATGATGGAAGCAATCGCTCGATTTGCCGAAGGATACTCCAAGTGGCCCCCGTGCAAAGATAAGGAAGTGTTCAAATACGCAAATGAAGATGGTATGGATGATCCAGATCAACCTCCACCTGCGCCAGGACCATCTTTGAAATATGACGAGAGTACCCACATCCCATTAGTGGTGTGTGGAGACTTCAACTCAACGCGCGATTCTGGAGTCTACGACCTCATAACACAAGGTTCGCTGTCGAACTCGCATTCCGAACTGGGCGACAACAACTATGGAGACTTCACGCGTCACGGTATGAGCCATCCATTCAGCCTGAAGTCGGTGTACAGCCACATTGGTGAACTTCCATACACCAACTACACACCGGACTTCAGACAGACAATCGATTGGGTGTTCTATTCCACCAATTCCGTGCAAGTGAACAAGGTTCTTGGAGAGCCGGACCAGGAGTACATGCGACGCGTACCAGGATGGCCCAACCACTACTTCCCCAGCGATCATCTGCCACTTGTCATGGAGCTACAAGTCAAGGAGCGCAAGGAGCGAAAGCAGGTCGAAACAGACTTTGGCCCATCGCGAAAGGCGAGTCACAACAATTAGGACACGATCAGTCGAGCGCACATGTCGAAGAAGAGACACTTGTACAGAGTAGGAAAGATCAGAGGAGAACGCGGAAGCAAAAGGAGAAGGAGGATTCGGCGTCATAAGTCAAGTCATGCTGAGACGATATTCAAGGCGTTTGTTGTTGCATTTGTGGTTGTTGAAGTTGTTCCAGGCAAAGCAGGAAGGCAGGCAGGCAGCTGAAATGACTTTCTTCGGTGTTATCTTTGGAAAGAAAGCAAGCAAGCAAGCTAAATCATCCCTCACCTACATGATCCGGTGATTGTACGTGTGTGAGTGTGTGGTTCATTAGCAGCGAGACGGGCGGGTAGGTATTTGAATGGTTTTCGGGGGCGCTTTCTCTATCAGTAGTATGGAGTGTGTGTGTGTGTGTGTGTGTGTGTGCGTGGTGTTTGTGGATTTATAGGTTCTGAGCGTTCACTACTCCCTTTTTTTCTGATTGATGTCGTACATGCAACGAAAGATTCGCATCATACTTTCCTTCCCTATCACTTTGGTGCGCAAGAGCAGTTCACTTCCAGGTCCTGCTTCCTCGCTTGTGTGCATATCAAATACCGAGATGAGTACCCTTGTGTATCGATCGGATCGTTAATAGGGTAGGACACCCGTTAGCTTGAGCTCTTTGGTGCCCATTCAGCTTCACTTGCGACACACCCACTTTCGTCGATGAGATTTGGCATTTGATCGATGGCCGATGCGCCTCGGCGGCAGCCGTTAGTCAAAGCTTATCTCCAGCAAATCAAATTCTGCTTCGGAAGCTTAAGACCGAGAAATTCGACTTTCGAGATGCAGCAGCTCCAGACACGATGTCAAAGACCGCGCATCGCAAAATGAAGCAGGAAGCGTTGAACGGCACTGCTGGGCAGAAGCGGAAGCGCGATGAAGTGAGGAAATATGCCAGTCCGGTGAAGAAACGGAAAACTCACCTCGATGCACAACGACAGGCCCTTCCAATATATCCACGCGCAAAAGAGATCCGACAATCGCTCAAGAACCACGACGTCCTAGTCTTAACAGGAGAAACTGGAAGCGGAAAATCGACTCAAGTCCCCCAATTCCTTCTGGACTCACCATGGTGTACCGGAACCATCGCAGTAACTCAACCCCGTCGAGTAGCAGCAATCAATCTGGCGCGAAGGGTCGCAGAAGAAATGGCAACACCCCTTGGTCGCTCTTCCCCTGCCAGTAAAGTCGGTTATAGTGTCCGTTTTGACGATAACACGAGTCCTTCAACAAGAATTAAATTTTTGACGGAGGGTATGTTACTCCAGGAAATGTTGAGGGACCCGGCTCTTGGGGTATATGATTGTGTTGTTGTTGATGAGGTTCATGAACGGAGTGTGGATGTTGATCTTATTCTTGGGTTTCTAAAACAATTGCTGGATGAGGGGGCGAAGAAGAGGAAGGGAAAGCCGTTGAAGGTGGTGGCTATGAGTGCTACGGCTGATGTTGAGGGGTTGATGCGCTTCTTTGGGAGGAATGGGGACGAAGGCACTGATCAGAAAACCGGTGATTCGGAAGCGCCTGTTCAGAATGGAAGCGAGTGGAAAGTGGCGCGATGTCATGTCGAAGGCAGACAATATCCTGTCAAAACCCACTATCTGGACTCTCCGGCCCCCGATTACCTGGACACAGCACTCCATCGCATATTTCAGATTCACTGCAAAGAACCCATGCCGGGAGATATTCTGGTATTTCTCGACGGTGCCGAAGCGATCAAGAGTCTTCAGAAATCCGTGGAGGAGTTTGCTGGACATTTGACGACCGACTTTCCGAAAATGCTGGTGCTTCCGCTATATGCCAAGCTGCCTCAGTACGCACAGCAGCTGATATTTGAGAGAGCGCCACCGAATACGCGGAAGGTCATCCTTTCGACCAATATTGCTGAGACTTCCGTGACAGTGCCTGGCGTACGGTTTGTGGTGGATAGTGGGAGGTTCAAGATGAAGCAGTTTCGCTCCAAATTGGGACTGGAGTCGCTGCTTGCGAAGCCCATTTCGAAGTCTTCGGCAGAACAGAGAAAGGGTCGAGCGGGTCGTGAAGCAGCCGGCCAATGCTACCGACTCTATACCGAATCAACCTACAAGGACCTCGAAAAAGACACCAAACCAGAAATCCTACACTGCGACCTCAGCAACACCATCCTCAAAATGAAAGCCCGCGGCGTAGACGACATTCTCAACTTCCCCTTCCTCACAGCCCCACCCCTCGAAGCCCTCCAACGCTCCCTCAACCAACTCGTCAACCTCTCCTGCTTAGAAGCACAAACCGGAACCATAACCCCTCTCGGCCAAAAAGTCGCCCGTCTCCCCCTCCCACCCCAACTCGGCGTCGTCCTAATCGAGTCCTCAAAACCTTCTCGCTCCTGCTTAAACGAAGTAATCGACATCGTCTCCTGCTTATCCGTAGAAGACATCTGGCTTCCAATCCACAACGACAACAACAATTCGCCAATCCTGGAAGCTCGATCCCAACTCCAACGCCGAGAAGGTGATCTCCTTACTCTCCTCGCAGCAGTACAAGCCTACACCAACGAAGAATCAGATCGAAAAGCTTGGTGTAAGAAACATGCCATTTCTCATTCTGCTATGAGGTCTGTGATGGATGTTAGGAAACAACTCCGTCAACAAACTCAGTCGCTACAACCCACGTCGCAGACCGACTCAACAAACCGCGAGAAGAATTCAGAGTCAATCATCAAATCCTTCCTCCAAGGCTTCAAAACTAACATAGCGATTTTATGTCCGGATAAATCCTACAAAACAGCATTTTCGAGACAAACGGTTTCGATACATCCTAGTTCTGTTCTCGCGGATCGAGATAGAGGGAAGAAAATGGAAGGAATTGTATTTTGTGATTTTGTGTTTACGCAAAAAGCTTATGCGAGGAATGTTAGTGCTATTCAACTGCAGTGGTTGGATGAGCTCTAAAGTGTGCATGAGGACGAAGGGGTGCGACGGAGAGGCAGGCGTAGGGAAGAGGAGCGCTCTTTGACTCTGAATGGCATAACAGAACTGTGCGGCGGGAGGCAGAGTCAGGACGATGGGCGAGGGCCGACGAGATGGAATGATTCCACGGATGAAAGCCACGGAAGGTGCTGATCATGGTGGAAAGTTACTTTGTACACGCAAAAAAAGACTACAGAGACTTGACTACAACGCTCTTTGATGCAGAAAGAAGCAAGCGAGTTTGTAGCCTTCCCAAACACACTGCAGATGCATAATCAAGTCAGGTTAATGGTCCCGATCTAGAAGAGTAGCATCTTCCTCGGGTCCTCGATGTATTCTGTAAATCACAAGTTAGCATTCGAACTCTTGTTGAAGGTTTTGTATCTTTCTCACCTTTAATCTTGACCAGGAAAGTCACAGCTTCCCTTCCGTCCAGTAATCTGTGGTCGTATGTGAGAGCAAGGTACATCATGGGTCTGATTTCGACTTTGCCGTTGACAGCGACTGGCTTGTCCTTGATAGCATGGAGACCGAGTACAGCAGTTTGGGGGAGGTTGATGATTGGTGTACCCATAAGGGAGCCGAAGACGCCGCCGTTGGAGATTGTGAAGGTACCGCCGGCCATGTCCTCGATGGTGAGCTTGTTGTCGCGTGCCTAGACGATGTTAGCCTTGAGATGACCCATGCGCGCGGAATTTTCGCCCTCTCACCTTCTTGCCAAGATCCGCGATAGCCTTTTCGATACCAACCAGATCCATGCTCTCAGCGTTGCGCACAACAGGTGTTACGAGACCCTTCTCCGTCGCGACTGCAACACTAATGTCGACGTAGTCCTTGTACACAATGGTGTCTCCACCGCCGGGACCTTCGATGCTAGCGTTGACAGTTGGGACCTCCTTCATAGCCAGAACGGAAGCTCTCGAGAATGCACTCATGAATCCAAGCTTGACGCCAGTCTTCTTCAGAATCTCATCCTTGTAGAGCTTGCGCATTTCCATGAGTGCAGACATGTCGACCTCGTTGAATGTAGTAAGCGAAGCAGCAGTGTTCTGCGATTGCTTCAGGCGCTCTGCTATCCTCAAACGCATGCGGTTCATCTTTACTCTGTTCTCAGATCTGCTGCCGTATGGAGATTCAGACTTCTCCTCTTTCTTTGGCTCTTCCTTCTTTGATGGCTGGGACTTTTGCTCTTGCTTAGGCTCCGGTTTCGATTCCTGTTGCTTCGGTGGTTCTGGCTTCGATTCTTGCTTGGGCTGTTCCTGCTTAGGCTCTGGCTTTGATTCTTGCTTCTTTGACTCGGGCTCATGCGCGGCCTTGTCCTGGTCTGCTGGCGCGGGCTCCTTCGCTTCTGACGAGCCCTTCTCCGCCTTCTCGCCAGGCTGACCACCAGCGTCAATCTTTACCAAGTCCTGACCAACCGTCACAGTGTCTTCCTCCTTTGCGAGAAACTCCTTGATAGTACCAGCAGTCGGCGCATTGACAGCCACATCAATCTTGTCGGTCTCGATGGTCGCAATCTCCTCATCTTGTTCCACGTAGTCGCCAACAGATTTCGAGAATTGTTTCAGGGTACCTTCGGAGATAGACTCGGCCATTTCTGGCACTTTGACGATTTGCTCTTCTGCACCATACTGTTAGCTGGTGCACTACTCCCTCCAGTCGCGATTCGCGGCAGTACCATAATATCGACTTGTCAGGCTAAATTGGCGAAGCTGTACAGGTGAGAAAGGTTTCCTGTTCGGCCGTCAGTTTCCGCGTGAGGCTCAAGCTCGTGCGAGCAACTTTGCATACCGGCATTGTGGAAGGGTAGGAAGAGCTTTTGACGATGCAGTGCCAGAGTGTAGCGATCTGAGGCCTTGTGAGAAGCGCAGTAGTTTGCTCGATGTCGCTGCAGGTTGACGGAGGAGCGAGGCTGGACGTTTACAGGCCAAGCGGCGCAAACATTGTGAGCTCGACATGGTCCTGACCTGAGAGACGGCAAAACGAGGAAGATGCCTTTGAGAAGCTCCCAGTCGCAGGTCCGAGGGAGTGTGGTATAGAGGAGAGTGCGGTGGTTTGGGAGTGTGAAAGCAGAGTCAGGATTGACAAAGCGCAGCAAGCTGTTTGGTGCCCGGGAATCGGATCGAGCGAGTTGAACTGACATCAAAGTCCGCACTGCTGCAAAGCTCACATCCGACCTCTCGCGCGGAGAGATCCGGGCTGCTGGCTTCAGGAACACACCACACATCGGCTACAGCGACGGCAACCACATATCGCGCACCACAATCTCCCAGTAGCCAGCATTGGTGTCGGGCACGGTGGCGTATCGTTAAGACTACACAATCCAGGGCGACAGGCCCATTTCGACCTCACAATGGCTGCCCGCACACAAGTCCTGTAAGCTACCATCCACCCCAATGCGCTCCCATATCTAACACGCGCGAAACCACAGCTCCCTCTATCGCCGCTCCCTCAAACTCTCCCTTGACTGGGCAGTACATCGATACATCTGGCGCGGTCAGGCAATGTACATTCGAGAACTCTTCGAAGCGAACAAGCACGTCACACAGCCGAGACAGCAGAGGGTATGCAACAACAACAACAAAAGACAGGAGATACTTACTGATGCGGTACACGATATAGTTATTGATCGAGCAAACGGAAGAATTATTGGAGAAATGGAAGCATCCGGATCCTTACAGACCACCTACTGCTCCCGGTGGAAGCAAATATGAGCGGAATTTGCCTGCTCCGATTTTGGATCGTGAGTTGATTACTAGTATCGGGTGGACGATGGCTAATCCTATTGCTTGTAGCACCGCCGCCACAGTTCCATTTGTAAATTCGAGGGTGAGCAGATGGTCGTGTGACTTCTGAGCATAGAAAGAAGGATGGGAGGTGTATATATGGGATGAAGAGGCTGGACTACAATCAGTCCGCTGGATCATGAAATGCAGAAATTGAACGCTACAGAACATCGTCCCTCTCCCAATCTGCCTTTGGTGCGTACAGGTATGGATACAAGAAGCATGCCTTGAACTGCGGACTTTCCGCCCCTGATGGAAGTCCCGGCAGATACAAGAAGCAGGTGCGCCACCTGGCTTTTACCATGCGAGAACTTCCGACTTATGTTCTGTACAGCTATATACTTCCTCTGCAGGCATCAAATCCCCCCGTTCAGATTGTGTTCAGCACAGTCTCCTCAATCCCTCTCACCGTCTCCTCAGGCGTGGTCATAGCAGCCATGAGATACAGCACATTACCTAGGACTCTGGAGTGAATCACCGCTCCATCCGCACCTTCCCTTGCCAAAAGCTGATCTCTCAACCCCGTAGCAGCAGTACTTGCATATCCACTTCCTTTCGGATCCTTCAAAGATATCGCCAACACTGATCCCAAGGCAAATACACTGTCCACAGAATTCTTGTACGAGATGGCAGATACGAAGTTTTGAGACCACATACTCCAGGGATGGTCTGCCTCAGAACCTTGATATGAGACACCATAGGAGTAGCCGCGAGAAGACCAGTCAGATTTGTAACTCTCCCAGGAGCCATCCTTGTCGAGGGTCATGAGTTGGCGAAGAGATTCGTTGGCAACTGCACAGCCGATCGGATGAGCTGTATAGCTATGTCCGTGGAGCAAGGCGTCGGTCTTGTCGTTGGAGAGGAAAGCTTCGAAGATCGATTGTGAGGCTGTGGTCGTGCAGAGTGGAAGGAGACCTCCAGTGAGAAGCTTGGCGTTGACCACGATGTCTGGTTGGACTCCCAGGAAAGAGGCCGCGCTGAATCGGCCTAGACGGTAGAGGCCTGTAAAGACTTCGTCGAAGATGACTGGCATGCCGCTCCAGTCCGGAGATGCTTGCGAGCTTGCAGGCGTTGTCGTCAGGTTTCCTTCGCTGTCATAGAGCTCTTGGCATACTTCAACGAAGCACTTCTGAAAAAGAGGATCGCAGAACATCATGCCTCCAGCGCCCAGGAGTATTGGCTCGATGATCAGAGCGCCAAGTCTAATATTTGTGCCGGAGACTTGTTCGACAAGGGTCTCTCGGATGGATTGCTTGTAACTTTCGTAGTCATCGTTCCTTTGGTCAAGTGCAAAGACATCGGTCAAGGAATTGAAGTGGCGTTTGGGAAAGTTCTCTCCAATCGTGTCCAGCTGCCACTGTCCCTGTCGCATCTTGATCGTTGGAAAGTCGAGCCAAATACCCCGACCTTTGTACCACTCGACCTTCTCGTTGTATATGCTGGGCTCAGAGCAGTCCATGGTTCCAATGGTGTCGCCGTGATAGCTGTTCTTGAGGCCAACTATCCGCACATCTAAAGATCTGGGATCGGCCGGCTGCCACCTATTGATCGCTGCCCGTAGACCCATCTTGACTGCAACTTCCATACCTGTACTTCCATTGTCGGAGTAGAACACCTTTTCCAGCTTTGTATTGCCTGATTTTGCTGTTATGGTTTTGGCAAGTTCGAGCCCAGGCTGATGAATTGCACCTCCAAACATGACGTGGCCGTATCTGCCTGCTGCATAAGCTGCTGTGAGTGCCAGCTTCGGATTGCCATGGCCCAAGCCTTGTGTCCACCAAGACGCCGATCCGTCGAAAGCGGGTTTTAGTATAGACTTCTCACTCATAGCTCGAGGAGCATAGTCTTCGACATCACTTTTAAGGGAATAGCTCTGGAAGTGATCGCCATATGCCGAGTCCCACGCCACGATAGTATCCTTTGATCGCTCGGAATGCTGCATGAAGGGGTGCCAGATAGCTTTATCCGCTGCCTCTGGCATATCGCGCAAGTCCTTGAGACGCTTTTCGTGCTCTGTGAGGAACCGCTCTGTGAAGCCTTCTACCTCAAGATGCTGAGCGGACTTCTCGTAGTACTCCTGCATCTGCCGGACATCCTCATCCACGCTTACTTGTCGAGCTGGAGGTGGCGGGATCGCAAATGTGCTTACGTTGCGGTCGCGGAAGTAGTCCTTGAGGTATGAGTGATTGCCATACCTGTCCTCGGAGAACAGTGCGATTGACGACACATCATATCCTCGCAAGCGAAGAGATTCCCATGCTGAGATGGTCGTTCCAATGCCGCCAAGATTGTAGTCGCCGACTAGGAAAGTAGGCAATCTCAATGGTCGATAAAGATCTGCTTGCGAGCTGCCCGATGGACTTGGTGAGAGGACGCCACCAGCAGTCTCGACGACTGCAACGCCATCTCGGCCATGCGCGTATCCCTTCAGTTCATCGTAGACTTTCTCCAGCACCTGTGCGTCAGTAACAGGCTGATGCGGTCAGTATGAATGCGTGCGGCTGTGTTTCGGTGACCTACTGTCCCTGCGGAGCGCACAGCAATATGCGGGCTGACTGGTTCATCGAACTGGTAGAGACATCTAGACGACACTGCTCCTCCGAGTGTTGAGATGTGGCTGCATTGCTGTCAGATCCATGGTCTTGGCGAGCCTTCTTAGGGTTGTTAGGGTAAATCTTGGCGACGACGAGGTTACCAAAATCAAATTTTGGCTGTTCTTATGGTTGTTTGTGATAGATCGAGTGATTCATATATACTTACTGATCATCAGCTTCGTCCAGAGGGCCTGTAGAGACTGGTTTCAAGTAATTGACACTCCGGATCTTCTTCTGAAATGCTCGGCAAAGAATAGACGAGAATATGGTCTTGCCGACACCCGTGTTCGCACCGTAAACCTGCAACACCCTCAACTTCGGCCAGAGGACCGATCCAACCTGCCTCATTTTGAATGGATCATGTCGAAGGTAGCACCTAGATCATCGAAAAGAATGAAGTCCGAGAGCGTGAAGTTTGCTTTAGGAGAGATGGATTCATTCTCCCAAACATCCTCGAACCGAACGGGAAGGGCCGGTTGACAAGGCCTAGCGGTGAGGATACAATGAACTCTAACAGTTGTTACCCAATGGCATTAACAGCTGCGAACTCGGCGGTGGTGGGGCTCAGGATAGTAGATGTTCTACTGCAGGTCTGCGATTTCACGCGAGGCATTGAGTGAGGGGAGAAGTTGCGAAGGCCAGACTTCTTGCCGTCGGAAACCACAACATGAAAAGGCCGTCATCTCTGGAAGAAGCACTCTCAACCACGTTACAGAATCGCAAACTGCAGTCCACGTATCGACAATTGACGACCTTCCCACCAGGCTCAGCGGATTTCTCAAGCAACGACTTCCTCTCGCTTGCGTCTTCAAAGGATCTCCGCGCTGCTTTTCTCAGAGAACTGGAAACCGACCCCGCGTTGCTCAAACTGGGCAGTGGAGGATCACGACTTCTTGATGGCAACTCACCATATGCAGAACGTTTAGAGAAGGACATTGCAGCTTTTCACAATGCCGAGAGCGGACTTCTGTGCAACTCCGGGTTCGATGCAAATGCTGGGCTTTTCTCTTGTCTACCACAACGTGGAGATGTCATCATCTACGATGAGTTGATACACGCAAGTGTCCACGATGGCATGAGATTGAGTCGTGCCAGCAAACGAACTTACTTTGCACACAATGATGTTGGAGCCCTGCGAGATGTGCTGGAACGATGCTTACTGGAAGACGTTGGCCTCCGAGATGGCAAACACAACATCTTCATCGCAGTTGAGTCCGTATATAGCATGGATGGCGATGTGGCACCACTGAAAGGTATCGTTGCGCTCAAGAAGGAGCTCTTCCCACATGGCAATGCTCATCTCATCGTCGACGAAGCGCACTCAAATGGTGTATTTGGTCCGAAAGGCAAAGGTCTTGTCTGTCAGCTTGGACTGGAGCAGGACTTCACTGTTCGACTGCATACATTTGGCAAGGCTCTGGCATGCAATGGAGCCATCTTGCTCTGCAGTCCAACGATACGACAGTTCCTCATCAACTACGCCAGACCACTGATCTACTCCACTTTCATGTCATACCCAGCGCTGGCCGCGATCCGAGCTTCGTACGATTTCTTGATGGCCGGGAAGAGCGAGTCGCTGGCACACAATCTCCAAAGACTGATCAAAGTGCTCCATGAACGCCTACTGCACATGCAATCGACATTGCACCTACCTTTAGACAGAGCACATCTGCTGCAAAGTCCGGTGGAAGTCCCAGAGACACCGATCTTTGCAGTGCTGTCATCCGAACCGAAAGCGCTTGCAGCTCATTGCCAAAGACATGGCTTTGTGGTGCGAGGAATCGTTGCGCCGACAGTTCCAGAGGGTACAGAGAGGGTCCGAGTATGCTTGCATGCAGGCAACACGGTCGAGGAGATTGATGGCCTGGTGGAATGCATTCGTGCATGGATTGTGCAAAGGACAAGCCAAGGCGAGCGCAGTGAGGTTCGAGCAAGGCTGTGATCTGTACATATCGCTCCAAAGAAGGACATGAGAGCATTGTCATGTACGCAGGCCAGGAGCCGGGATATAGCAAAAGCACTTCCTGATCTTGCGCCAGGATTGGTCTCCAGCAGCAGATGATTCGACTTTGCGCCCTAAGAGCCGTGGGCCAGTTTGATGCAGCGTCACTCAACGAATGCGTGCCTTGTGATCATTGTTGCTGCCGAATCTTCGAAGGTCTCCGTAGGTCGACTAAGTTTGCCTCCGCCAAATTGCCTATGAGGCTTTATCTGCTGCTGCACACATTTCGCTGCGGTCGTGGTGTCCACAGGAATTGTCGTCGCGACCATATTGCGATCTCCTTCGGATCTTTGTGGTGCTGATAGAGGCGCCGCTGGTTGTTTCGTTTCAGTATCTATGAATGTCAGCTGTGCGCACTTCGCTGATTGGTTGCGCGTTTTGTTTGTGCTGCAGACGCGACCTCATCAAAGCGCGCCGAAAGCCGCAAAGTAGAAGTTGTGAAGCTGCGAGCAAGAGAAGAAAGGAAGAGGAGCAGTAGTAACGTTGTAAAGTCTGATCAGATTCTGCTCAATTCAAGCTTGGTATCATCGTAAAGCCTGTTGCCCAATAGCCTTCTCGCTATAATCTCGTGGGCGTAATGTACAGCCTCTGCTCCTGGACCAGATCAGGAACCATGCAGTAAGAAAAATGTCAAATCAGAGCACGCGTAACCTGAGCTCGTGCCCGCCGTCGATGAGCCCATTATCATCAAAACACCCCATTCTGCGCCATAAACCCTTGTGCCGTGATCTTAAACCAAAAGAGAGAGCATCTACAACTCTTGAGATGCGCCGCCCTTGCCAGGCTTGGTACCGGTGGTCTTCTTTGGCAGGAGGTCTGAAAATGAACGTCAGCGACTGCAGAATGCGATCAGTGGAGGAGCAATGCTTACTCTGGTGGATGTTTGGAAGGACACCACCCTGGGCGATGGTAACGTGGCCGAGGAGCTTGTTCAACTCTTCGTCGTTGCGGATGGCCAACTGAAGATGACGTGGGATAATACGTGTCTTCTTGTTGTCACGAGCAGCGTTACCAGCCAATTCGAGGATTTCGGCAGCCAGGTACTCGAGAACAGCGGCGAGGTAGACTGGGGCACCTGTGGAGAATAGGTCAGAAGATGCGATCAGCCAGAAGCGATTGATTGATGCAACTCACCAGCACCGACACGCTGAGCGTAGTTGCCCTTTCGCAGAAGACGGTGGACACGACCGACTGGGAATGCGAGGCCGGCCTTGGATGAACGGCTGTGATGATGTCAGTTTGCGATCGATTTGAGATGCGAAAAGCGCGTCAATTGAAGTCGAAAAAGCGCGTCACATGAGATGGCTTTCGATGAAGAAATGAGTGCAAATGGGTGAGTACTCACGATTGCGCGTTGGACTTGGTGCCGCTGGCCTTGCCTCCGGACTTGCCTCCAGTCATTTTGATGGATTTGGTTGGTTTGGTTTGGTTTTGAAATGTGGTTGTGTTGTTGAGTTAGATGGAGTTGCTGGTATCGCTGGGCGTGATGGATGTCGATGTGTGGTGATGAAAGAAGAAGAGCAGCGCGAATGTTGGGTGGGAGGTCGCTGGCTTAAGTAGTGCGGGCAAGAAGTGTGGGCGTCGCTGCATCAAACTCGAAGTTCCGTGTTTTGGAAGCTTGGACCAGCACCTTCCAGCGCGCGTCGTGATTGCAGGTTCGCAGCAAAGCCGCCCGCACTACTTAAGCCCGCACTTCCCTCCAAACTTCCGCGCAGTTCTTCTTCCTTTCCACACACAACAACAGACACCAAACGACATCCATCAGGTCCATCAACCCATTTCAGCACTTTTCGAAACCACATCACCAACTCATCCAAAACCGCATTTTCAACCTTCGAAATGGCACCAAAGGCAGCACAGAAGGTATTTGCACCTCAAACTGACTTCCAGCTTCGAGCGCATTTGATCTGACGCGTTATTTCCAGACCCCAACCACCGCTGGCAAGGCCCCAGCCGGTAAGGCACCAGCCGAGAAGAAGGAGGCCGGCAAGAAGACTGCCGCCCCATCTGGTGACAAGAAGAAGCGCACCAAGACCAGAAAGGAGACCTACAGCTCGTACATCTACAAGGGTAAGCTCCATCCGCCTCGATCGCGCACTTTGATCCAAAGTCGCTTTTCAATCTGAGTCATTGCTGACGCGTCTTTTCTTCTCCAGTCCTCAAGCAGGTTCACCCAGACACTGGTATCTCCAACCGTGCCATGTCCATCCTGAACTCTTTCGTCAACGACATCTTCGAGCGCGTCGCCACTGAGGCATCCAAGCTCGCTGCATACAACAAGAAGTCGACCATCTCTTCCCGCGAAATCCAGACCTCCGTACGATTGATCCTGCCTGGTGAGCTTGCGAAGCACGCCGTCTCTGAGGGCACCAAGGCCGTCACCAAGTACTCTTCCTCCACCAAGTAAACGTCATCACGGGTCTGAGATGATTGGCGTTTGTTCTTTGTCACTTGGTTTTACTCAAGGGCTTATATGATGTGAGGGCTGAAGGCGTTTCGATAATGCGATCATGGGATGGGTTTGTTTTAGATATTTCATTTACGATGCTCACAATACCACGAGCGCTACCTAGGCGGCGGCGCGAACAGAGCATTCGGGCATGATGGGCTGTACAGTAGCAGCAGCAGCAGCGAGGCAGCAGAGATCAGATGAATAGTCTGATATGAAATGCATGATTTCAAACTTCACTGCCTGATCTTCTCCTTCCTTTGCCACTGACCTTCAGCGCCACTTGATATTGACTCTCAGATCGCATTCAGAATGCATTGTCATTTGCAAACTATCTTGCGCATTCTTCTGATATGCGAAACATGCGCTTTGCAGTGTCGAAGAGCAAACAACTGAGGTCGAGAAACGCGTAAAGCACGCGCTATCGCCAGATCATAACATTGGAATTCAGGCATCCAAGGCAGAAACTTTTGGCAAGTCTGGGCGACGATGAACTTTGCGACCGCGGGACGAGAAAGTTGAACTTCTTGACCTCGACATCACTCGGCGCCAAATGCGCTGATATTTTACTCTGCTGAACACGAATTGAGACGTTCTCATGATTCATGCTCCAGCAGGCTGCAGCTGTTGAACAGCCATTCGGCCGAACATTGGACACGCAGACACCTCTGGCACTGGATCTCAGAACGACTTCAATTCCCGGATCGAAAATCATACTACAGCACCTTCACTGCAATTAGCCATTTTTGAGAATGCGTGTCTTTCCATGCATCGTCTTGTGGCGTCCTCGAAGCAGTTATTGCGCAGGCTGAACGGCATGCCGCAACAGAGCAGATCCTCCAGCTGGTGACATCACGTCGTGGAGCTTGTCCAAGTTCCCAGCTCCTACGGAGTCGCAAGCGGCTCTCCAACAAGATGTGATTGCATGTAGGCGTTGGGTTCTTCGTTGTCTCTTTCATTCTGTGAGTGTTTCACATTATTTCCTATTTGAACAGCACATAGCTCTGCTTGGCATTGCCATACTACTAGAGCTGTGGAAACATCGAGCGAGTGCGATGGTCAAGCTGCGTAAAGAACGCCCACCAGAACCTGCACCTACAGATTCTCAAGCGGCATTTAGCGACTCGGACACGAATATGCCGGAGCAAAAGAAGCAGAGGAGAAGACTTAGCCAGATCTTTGGGAGGAAGAAGAACAAGGATGGCCAAGAAGAGCTGGTCGTAGCGCCTACAGAAGGCTCAGGAACAATCGCAAGCAATAACACATTGGGTGTGCCTCCGCTGCAGCAAGACTCGGCATACGCTAGCAGCGAGCCAGATGCTACGCCCAATAGCTCGAGGAATGGCAACTCGATCGAGACAAATCCCATCACTCCTGCGGAGACGAACACGAATGCCAACATCGTTCCAGTCGAGAACGATGGAAATGTCCCTGGTGTAGCTCAGGAGCGCAATCTGGCGTTGAACAAGTTGACTGGCGACATTCATGATGAGGATACAGGCGAGGTTGTGTCGACAGTCACCACGACTACGACAACCACAACTACCACCACGACCGTCAGCGGTAGAGACGGCAAGACGAAAAAGGTGGATGTCCAAACTACGCCAGGAAATGTAACAGTCGCCCAGCCTTCGAATGTAACGACAGACCGGAACAGAGATGCAGACCGCCATAGCGTGATCTCGGAGATGCCAGCAGACTCGGTGCCCCAGACGACCGCTCACGATGCTCCTCCCGTGCCAGCGATCCCATCAAACGCAGGCTCTACGCCGGTGCCATCGACCACCCCTGTACCAATGAGCGATGTGCCAGACACGGCCCACAATGCTCCGCAGGTGCCAGGCAGGAATCCGAATCGCATGTCACCCGTGCAAGGCACCTTTGGCGCAAAGCCAGAAAGTGTCGAGCCCGTGCCTTCAAGTCCCGTGGTCGGATCTGGCTTTGGGTCCAACTTCGCAAGAAGCCCATCTCAGAGCGTCGGTGCTGCTCCGATCATCGCACCGGCTGATGGCTCTGCTCCAGGCGCCGTCCCAATTCCACCACCAGAGCCAACTCCGGTAGAGCAGCCATACAGACCAATCACACCAGCACGAGAGCATAGACCTTTAACGGAATCCGTCATCTCAGAAGAAGACTCAGTAACGTCGAGCACGCCTGGCATGGCACCAGGATCTACGACGAACACAGAAGTCCCACCTGTCCCAGCTTCCTCCACCGTACCTCCGGTAAACGCTGCACCAATGAGTACATTCGGCAGCCTGAAGGCAGCGGCGAAAGGTCTCCACGTAAGTACTTCCAACCCTTTCTCATCCTTCCATCTCCATCTAACCAGTTTGTGCATCCAGGGCGTCGGCGAAACTCTCCGCGGAACCCTCAACAACGAAATCGATACCCGCTTCTCTCGAAGCAATCCCGAAAAAGCTGCGGCGATCAATGCCAAGAATCAAGCAGTTCTGGACCGTGGACAGCAGGAGACTTCTGTATTACAACCTTTTGCTGAGCAGAGGAGGAGTCATAGTATTCAGAGGAAACCTGTTGGACATAATGGGTCGCCGGTCGTATAGGAGACTGGTGCTTATGATGGTATGATATGAGATTGACGAAAATTTGTACTTGGTTCTGTATAGCTTCGGTCGTTTTGGAATGAGAGGGACAGGGAAGGAAAGACTAGGAGTAACTTCTTCTGTGTATATTTCATGTACTTGCTGTGTACTACGTGCTTCTGCTCCTTTACGCTTCGTCCTACTTCGAGTGTCGGCATTGATGGACGAACAAGACACCACCTCTTGACCAACCAAACACTTGATATCGTCTTGGATGTACTCGAAGCACGCTGCCATTGACATCCGATAGCGTTTCTTTCGCATCCTCATCGAATCTTACTTCTTCTGGTCAGATATTGAAAGTTGGGTAGAGACTGCACGTGTCCTCCATCATCTTTCCAAATTTGGCCATTTTCCAGATATACCGAATTCCGAATTTTCCTCGCCACCATCGCAATCTCGCTGCAATAGTCACACAAACACACAAATAATATCAAAATGGCATTTCAAAGCAGACTCGAGAATATCAAGTCGTTTGAAGCGTTTTGGTAACCTCGTCGTCCGCCAAGATTTACCCTAACACCGCGCGTAACCCTAACGAAGCCTCAGCTTTCTCACGAAGTGGGGTGGAAACAGAATACGAAATGCAGCAAAAGAGTATTGAGCGGCTCATCAATTCCTCACGTCTATCGTCATACGCCATCCACCTTCTTGGACAACCTGCTCAACCCAGACCCGCAGTCCCAATCCTCATGACCTGCTCAACAGGAACCTTCATTCCCTCACCATCCTTACCAAGACCCATACCCTTACTCCAACCCATCTTACCCATAAGCTTAGCACCGAAACCAGTATGACTGATCTCCTTAGCTCCAGCACCCACAATCTCACCATTGCGAAGAGAGACAGCAGCTTTATCGAAACCACCACCTCTGCCTGGACCACCAGTCTTCTTCGCGAATTTCTTAGCTTTGCTGTGGTTCGAGAGAAAGCCGCGTGAAGAAGCTGATGTGATTTTGAAGAACATGGTCTCATCGTACTCTCGGGTTCGGGAAGTCTTGTAGATGATTGGGAAGCGCTTTTTGCCGGCGCCTTGGGATTTGGAGTTGAGGTTGAGAGCGGTGCAGATTTCATGGAGGGCTTTGCGGTTGGCTTTGTCCATTGGTGGGAATGCACGTTCTTGGAAATCGCCTTCGAGGAAGTCGCGGATCTCGTCGTGTACGTTTCTCATGGTCATACCAAGAGGGTAGCGCGCATCGAGATCGGCTTTGCCCTTGCGGCCTGCTGAGCCCAGCAAGCCCTGTCGTCGAAGCTCTTGACGCTCGATCTTCTTTGCACGCTTCGATTTGCGATCTGCGTCCCACGATTCTGCAAGTGTCTCCTTCAGATCCTCATCGGAAAGGTATTCCAGTGCTGGTGGCAGCTTACCCTTGCGACCTTTCTTGGTAGGTCGCAGTGATGGTCGCTCAAAGTCCATGATGTCGAAGCCGCTTTCGCCGTATTGTTCGACGGAGTCTGCGAGTGTTGATGCATTTGGAAAGTTGAACTTCTTGTCGCCGCCTCGTCGTCGCATGCCGCGGTTGCCAGGAGTGAGGTTCGTGATATCACTGAGGCCTGCACGTGCGGCAGCCACATCACCAAAGCCATCCTCTGAGATCGATTCGTACATGCCGTCGTCAATGATAAGCTCGTCACCATCAATGCCGAGCTCTTGCTGTTTCGCCAGCAGTCGAGCGATCTGCTCATCGGTCATGCGATCGATGCGTCGCTGCCTGATATCTTCCTCGTCCTCCCACTGCTCTCGCTCAATGTATTCAAGCTCAGCTTCCAAATCTGAGCTGTCCATGGCATCTGAGTCCGAAGAGAGCTCATCTTCGTCACTGTCGTAACTAGCCCAGTCACTTTCGTTCTCTTCGTCATCATCTTCCATGTTCTTATCGAGCAACTCATCTTCTCCAATCTCTCTGCCGTCGACAACGAGTGACGGACCAGCCATTGCAGCAGTTGCTCGCAGGTCAGAAAGCAAGCCATTGCCCTCACTGCCGTATCCAGCGTCATCCTCATCATCTAGCTGAGCCATGAGGTTCTGCATGTAGTCGTCATATGCGGCCTCACTCATGCCAAAATCCTCATCATCAGAAATCGGCGCATTTCGCATAGCCCGATTATCCTTCTTCCTACCGCGCTTGCCACGACGATCTGATTTGGGCGTGCTACCGGTCATGTTGTCTTCCTGCGTGACCCTCTTCTTCGCAGCCTTCTTTTCTGACAACGTCTTCTTCCAGTCCGCCTTCAACGCGGCCGAAGATTCTGCCTCCACGCGACGTGAAGCTGCAGTCGACTCTGCTGTGGCAGCGTATGGGAATGCTCTCTGCTCTGCTGGGATTGCATCGACTTCTGGCTGCGTCTTACGCTGCTTCCAGTACGGAACGGAAGATGCAGGTGTCCATTCATCTTGCGGTCGCTGGGTGGTGTCGTGGATGGAAGGTGCCGCGCCCCAACCCCTCGCCTGTGGGACAGAAGGCCCAGATGAAGAGGCCGTGGGTGCTCGCTTTGACGCAGATGAAGAGCCATTGAGCGCTCGTAGCAGATCGTCGGTCGGATCAGGGCTGGAGAGCGCTGGTACATCAGGCGTTCGCGCTTGCCGTGGCGGCGCAGAGAACGGGTCGTCGACGACAGTGGACTTGGACGCCGATTGGTTGCGACCTCTAAAGACAACTTCCTCGCTGGAGTCGGATCGTGCTGGAGAAGGTGCTCGCTTGACGGGTCGCTTGCCATTTGCCTTGGTCTTGGTGGCGAGGCTTGAGTCGCCAACAGTATCGACTACAAAGCCTAGAGCTGGTGAAGGCTCTCGCATGGTGGGAGGATCGACAATGATTCGTGTCTCGGTGCTCGCTGTGGTGGTGGTTTCGTCCACTTCCATGACCTCGCTGCTGTCAATGTGCATATTCGCCATTCCTTCCTCCGATACTTCCACGTCTGCCCCTAGCAGAATGTTGGTTTGAATGGCGCTGTCGTCAATGTCTTCGTCGTCATCGTCGTCCTCGCTGTCGCTATCCTCAAGCTCGGTGTCGCCACTCCGCGTTGTGTTATTCGGGTCGTCTATTGTAGGAGCGCTATTGCCCGCGCTGACGAAAGATATGGCCTGATGACGCAGTTTTGCATTCGCACTTCGAGGTGTGAAGGGAGAGGATTTGGAGTTCTGGGCAAAACCACGAAACTTGGGAGCATTATCGTCCTCACCTACGACGAATTCTTAGCATACAAAGGCAGCAGGCGAAGGCATACTACACACCCCAATCGTCATCGTCGTCAAGCATTATCCGCCTTGACATGTTCTTGCTATTCTGCGGTGTGTAATTCCCACTCTTCTGCGCCTTCTGCTTCTGCTTGGCCCGACCTTTGGGCGCTTTTCCTTTCTTGCCCATCTTGCTCGAATGTCTCTACTGAATTGCCCCGCGGTCCAGCGCGATGTCTATAATGCGACGAGCAGATCTATGCGCTTCCCGTGCACCTGCCGGTACTGTAGGCGAACGTATGCAAGCAGAGAGCGACTGTGGTGAGCAGGCGAAAAAGAGCTTGAAGATGTATTCGGCGCACTTCGATGTGCTTTGACTCTTGCATGTCATCAAAGGCGGCGGCTCATTCGCGAGATCCGCATGTGGGCCCTGCATCATCCCGCAGCGCCAACGCCAGCACCAGCGCCAGCGCCAGCGCCAGCCTCGCCGATCTCCACCCGATCACAGGCACACAACCCACCACAGCTCCTTACTCACCTCTTGCTATCTGGTCAGGAACGGTGTGACTCTGAGCTTCGGTGAACAGAATCTAGAAGTGGATGACGGAGGGAGGACGAGCCTTGGACACCATCATTTCCCGTAACACGTACCTAAGTCTCTAGTCCAACCCCGCCATCATCACATGCAACCATCGAGCTGCTACGTATGGCCTCGTGAGCACGATCCCTAATATACTCAACCTCCGGTTATCCTGCCTGGACCTCCTCTACCTCATCCCAGCGTGGCCGCGATGAACGAGTTCGCTCGCTTCTCCAAGCGCGCCGTAGACTGGGTCTTCGACAGACCACCTAGAAACGAGGATGGCTCTCCCATCTGGTGTCTAGGACGATCGTACGAGTCGGAATATCAAGCAGAGCGACCGCCAACTGCGCCTGGCACATCTCCTTCAGCGCAGTCAGCCACCTCTCATGCCGACTCCGCTGTCGTCACTCAGCCTGAACAACAACCGAAAAGCGAGGAGCATCGGTCTAAGGATGATGACGAGGAGTTGGTTAAAAGCTTCGACCAGGTTCAGCTGACGAAGTCCATGGACGAGGAAGACCTTGGCTGGCCTTCTGACTTTCTAGATGACTTCGAGTCGAGAGTGTGGATCACATACAGAGATGCCTTCTCACCTATACCCAAGTCGAGCGATCCCGCCGCTGCATCAAAAATGTCCTTCACAACCAAGCTGCGAAACTTCACAAATCAAGCAGGCTTTACGTCAGACACAGGCTGGGGTTGCATGATCAGAAGTGGCCAGTCTCTGCTCGCGAACACCATTGTTGTGCACCGATTAGGCAGGGACTGGAGGAAAGGTCAGAAGGAGCGGGAGCACAAGGACATTCTATCGCTGTTTGCAGATACACCAGAGGCGCCTTTCTCAATACATAAATTTGTCGAGCACGGCGCTCAAGCTTGCGGAACATATCCTGGCGAGTGGTTTGGTCCAAATGCCACAGCCAGATGTCTACGGTTGGTGTATCGAAAGTGGATCTGAGCTATTTACTAATGTTGAAGATAGTGCCCTTGCCGACAAGTACGACCAAGCAGGACTGCGGGTATATGCTCGACCAAACGATAGCGATGTCTACATCGATGCGCTTACCGCCACAGCCACTCAAAAGGATGCCAATGATGAATTCCAGCCGACCCTGATCGTGCTCGGCATTCGTCTCGGCATCGAAAAAGTCACACCTGCCTACCATGCCGCGCTCAAGGCAGCACTCGAGCTTCCACAAAGTGTTGGTATCGCAGGTGGAAGACCGAGCAGCAGTCACTACTTCGTTGGTCACCAAGGCGACAACTTCTTCTACCTCGACCCGCACACAACCCGACCAATGCTCTCACCACAGCCCTCAGCTGAGGATGTCGATACCTGCCACACGAGAAGAGTCCGGCGACTGCCTCTCGCGGAAATGGACCCTTCAATGTTACTTGGCTTCCTCGTACGCTCTCAAGAAGATTTCGAAGAGTGGCGGAAAGCTGTGGCGAACATGCCAGGAAAAGCAATCATCCACATCCACGACACTGAGCCCAAGTACTCCACAGGAAACGAGCGAGCTGGCGCAGTGGACGAAGTAGAAACATTGGATGAGACTTTGGACGAGGAAGAGGACGAAGGCGAAGTCTTGTAGCTGCCGCACATGAGCATTTTTGAGCGTTTGCATGGATGAAATGAATTGATGGATTACGAAATTGGGACCGGTAGGCACAGCATAAAGCCTTCTTCTCACTTAGATACCCACCAGACGAAACAATGAAAGAGAGAGCCATCTACGCCTCGACCAAAGCACTTGTCCTCTAACATTTCAAGGTTTCCCTCTATAACATGTTACCTTCAGCGGCTGCTCAACATCTCCTTTTTCAACTTCCCAACTCCAACCTCAATCTCTTCCTTCTCACTATCATACTCCCACAACCATTTCTTACTCCTTTCCAGTTTCTCTTGCACTCTCTCCAAATCATCTCCCACTTCAGGAACCTGAAAATCATAAACTAATCCAAACTCCCTTGCAGTCCTCACCTGCTTCTGCGTCCTCTCCATCCTCATCTCTCCATAAATTTTGAAAGCTTTCTTGACCCCATCCACTCTTACGGAGCCTAGGAGTTTCGATATCACCAACGCATCCTCAATCGCCATCCCTGCTCCCGCACCATTATGTGGTGTTGAAGCATGTGCTGCATCACCCAAAAGACAAATTAATCCGTTTTGGGAGGTGTAAGAAGGTGCTGGGGGGTGGTCGTAGAGGGACCATTTTTCTCGTATGGACATTAGGGAGAGGAGTTTAAGAGGGACTGAGGACCATCCTTCTGATTCTTTGAATTCTGAGAGGAGGGTTTTGTGGTCGGTTGGTGTTATCCAATCTTTACTATTTCCTCGAACTGTTGCTGCATCGGGATCTTTGGCTGTACTGAAAGCGACACAATTCAGTGTTTTCCCATTCTCGATCGGGAATGTGAGGATATGACCTCCATGACCGAGATATTGTTGGGAATTTTGAGCTAGTTCGGGACCTATGGCTTCTATGGCGAGGGACATGGGGATTAGACCGCGATAGGCGTATTTTCCTGTGAAGACTGGGTATGCGGCTTGATGGGTTTGTCCGAGGACGATGGGTCGAGCTGTGGATTTTATGCCGTCGCAGCATATCACGGCTGAGTGTCTTGCTGATGTGCCATCTGCGAAATGTAGGACGACGTGGGATGGAGATTCGGTGATGTTGACCAATCTTTTCCCGAAATGTGAGATTCCGTCTGGAATCAGAGCGATTAATTCGTTCAGGAAACTGGCGCGGTGGACGCTCGTTTGACCTGTCGGACAGGCCATTTCGAATATCTTCTTTCCTTCAGGATAGTCTGGGCCAGCATCGCCTTGTCGGAATGTGAACCAGAGCTTTTGGTGAGAGGGCCAGACGTTGTTTGTTCTGACTTTCTCGTAGCCTTTCCAGACTCCTGGATGAAGAAGTTTCATTGCTTTTGAGGCATTGGGACCGAGAGAGACTCCAGCTCCGATTTCTGAGAACTCTGCCGCCGCTTCGTAAATTGTGATCGGGATGTCATGCGTGTGCAGCCCGATCGCAGTGCAGAGACCGCCTATGCCACCGCCGACTATGGCAATAGTCTCATCCTCGGAGGGCTCGGAATGTGGCATGGTATTCACCTGTGATGTGACAACGAAACACAAAGAACGTGTATGGCTTTTAAAGCTCTCTTCCTCTATGGATGCAGTCTGCGAGATCTGAGATCTAGGGTCTATGCATATTGTGGGATCCTTCGTGACTTGAGCGAGGGCGTAGTGCGATAGATGTGAGATCAGATGAGATTGAAATGATTGGTAATAACCTACGCTGGTAGGGAATCTCGTTTCGGACTACATCTTGAAGGTGCAGATCGTGGTCGTCGAGGATGCTCTCACAGCTACTTGTATCCTTCGCCAGTCGTGACATTGACGGGTATGAATCGGATGCCGGCGTACGCGTCGACCAGGATGGCTTGAGCGTGTCAGTCTGCTGTGTCATTCTAATCGCTCATAGGCAGTAGTCTCATTGCGTGCATGTCGTCTTTGACAGTTTCGATGGTGTTGTGGAAGGAAAGGAAAGGGGTAATCGAGACGTCCGGTGCGATGTCACGTCGGCACTGTGAAATCGGCGCAAAAATTAATTCCAAGTACCCTTGGTCGAACTTCTAAGTACCCCTTCTTATCTCGCTATTTAGATCGGGGGTAGGCGCGTACGTAAGATACGTAATCTGCATACCGTCGCATACCCGGGTAGGCAATTTCTAAGACCTTACCGTCGCTACTACCTCCGCTACCGCCCTACCCCTCCTACCCCCCTCTCTATCCGCCGAATGCTCTTTTAAGTTTAGAAACTCGATTCCCGAAAATTTAGGCATTCGAAATTCTCGATTTCCGAGATTTTCGGATAGATAGGTATTGAAGTGTATATAAGCTAAACTTTGACGAACCTTAACACAAAATTTCATAGAGCCTACATCAAATTTTGACTCGGAAATTTTAAGCTTGTGCAAAATTATAACCGAATACTATTCTAGCGAAACAAAAACAAGTACAAAGAATCGAGTTTGTACTAATTCTTTGTTGCAAAGAAAGACAATTTCCGAAAAGTCCCTATTATGTAGATGTTGCATCTTACATTACTTCTAAGTTAGGTCTTAGTCAGAAAGATGCCTTAGGCAGGGGTACTTGGAAGTTCGACCAAAGGTACTTGGAATTAATTTTTGCGTGAAATCGGAAGCACGCACCAAGATCCGACTCCACCAAAAGTTCAGCTGTAACCACAAGATCGTCCTCATCTCAGCCTCAACAATCAGCTCGAAATAGCATACACCATTCTTGCACATATACACGGTAAGGCAGTATTCTAATTCCTTGATACATTGCTCTCTTCTGGACTCTTCTCACTTCCACCCACGTCTGTTCTCCGAAGTTCTAGTCCGGCACGAAACAATTACCCGTCGAGACCCACCATACCTCGTAGACCGATCACCTCTCACGCCGATATATATGCAGCAGCACTTCGCCTACAGGGTCAGCTTCTCGAGATATACATTCAGGTCGCGAGATCATGGCCGACTGGCAAAAGCGCGAAGAGGCGAACCTTTCGCACTACACCACATCCCGCTCTACCACGCCTCTGCCTGAGAACCTCGCCGCTCCTCGAATTCTCTGCCTTCATGGCGGCGGCGTCAATGCTGAAGTCTTCCGAGCACAGTCACGAGCTCTGATACGCGATCTCAGTCCGCACTTCAGACTTGTCTTCGCCGATGGACCATTCTTCTGTGATCCGGGTCCAGGCATTATTCCAGTGTATCAAGACTGCGGACCATTTCGACGCTGGTTGAGGTGGCTACCTGAACACCCCGAAATTGATGACGAGAGCGCGATAGAAGAGATCCTGTACAATATTGACACTTGTAAACGTGATGATGAGGGAACAGGACCATGGGTTGGATTGATCGGATTCAGCCAGGGTGCAAAGTTGTCTGCGAGTCTGATGTATGATCAGCAGATTCGGAAAGAGAAGGGCGATGAGTGCTTTACGGACTACAAGTTTGCGGTTCTCCTTGCTGGAAGAAGTCCGCTGGTCTCATTCTCGGAGCACACCAAAGGCGACGCATGTGTCAGTGCTGGCGGAATGAGTGAAGGTTTCCAATTCGATGGCAAGAGCCCGCACATCTTGAAGCTGCCGGCTTTGCACTACCATGGTCTGGCAGATCCTGGTCTGCATCTGCACAGGAAGCTGCTGAATCAGTATTGCGACCCCAAGACCAGCGATGTGATCGAGTGGGACGGGAATCACAGAGTTCCTATCAAGAAGGCGGATGTTACTCCAGTGGTCGACTGGATCTTCAAGACTGCAAAAGCGCAAGGAGTGCAGCTTGATGTATGAAGGAAGCAAGAATAATGACACCACGAAGACAATATCTACTCTATGAATGACGAAGATGCGACCCTCAACGTGGACCACCAGAATCGATCATCAACCTTTCAGTCCACGATGTCATCTCGAAGCTTCAAAACTTGACCGACAACCTCATCCATTTTCGACCTGACAGCATCGTGGAACATGACGTTGGTTGTGAACACTTTACAGCCCTTAATCTTCTTCGCCGTCGCCAGAGCAAGATCCGATGCAACATACATGTCCTCAAGATAGCTGGCCGCGTAGACTGGAACCTCATTTTTCGCCAGCTGTTGCTCATCGAAAAGAGCCGGCCAATCCGCATCCGCAGCAACACGATTCGCAACATCTTGCACTTTTCGAAGTTCGGAATAGTCCTCAAACATCCAAGGATAGATCATCTCGCCTGTGAAAAGCACCGGGCCTTCGGTATCGATGTTGAACTCTGGATATTCATCCAGCATTCTCTGCGCCGACCAGTTGGGCGCTTGGCCTTCGCAGTAAATCGGCTCGTGAAGGATCGCGTACAGAAGATTGTCGTCGTAGGAAGTCATGTGGTCGATGGCCGACAAAGATCCTCTCGTAATGTGCCCGAACGCCTCAATATCACTACTTGCGCGAAGCACGACATCATGGATCGAATCAATTCCACCGTGCGCACCGAGACTTATCCCCATCGCTCTGAATCTGCGACGAGTGAGATTGCCTTCAGAAGGCAGCTTGATCTTTCCGTCTCCAAACCGCGATAGGTATCGCATTATGAGGTGAACGCGTTCGATATCTTCAGGGTACTTGTTGTAATAAGCTTCGTTCCGCTCCGCGACCTTTCGGTAGCAGTGGCGGTACACCTCATCAGGATTCTTTACGAGTGGTTGAAGACCGCCGAAAATAAACGACTCGCGAAGGCCTTGAGGGTAGAAGGATAGATATGTGATGCTGAAGAACCATCAGTCGATAGAAATATAGAGATAGAAAAGTTCGCCGGGACATCATACCTACAAAAGCCACCAAAGCTCTGCCCCATAATACTCCACTTCTTCTTCTCTTCTGGATAGTCCGCGGTCAACGCCTGTCGTATCGCTTCCGCATCTCTCACAATACTATCAGCTCGATAAAGTTTCAGATACTTCGCTTGTACATCATTGTAACCTCGCATCTGCAACGTCGAGGCCGTGACTGGCGTCGAGAGTCCCGTTCCTCTTTGATCCAGATAGAAAAGTTGATATCCTGCGTCCAAGAAACGGTCGGTCCAGGGATAATGCTGAGGCGGTCGACAATTCATTCCAGGTCCTCCTTGGAAATAACATAGCCATGGCAACTGTTCTTTTTCTTTCTTTGGGAAGATGGGATTTTCATGTTTCCGGACACTACGGCCGAAGACTTTGATCGTGCCGGACTCAGGTTTACTGTAATCTTTCGGTACATCGAAGAAGTGTTCTGTTACGCTCAAGCGGCCTGGACATCAATCGGGTAAGCTTTTTGTGTAGTGGTGGTATGGGCTGGTGAGGATTTTTACCTGCGACTTGATAAGTCTTTTGACTCACGATCTTGGCCGGTTGGACTGTGATGGAAGACATTGCTCTTCGAGATATATTCATTATTGAAAGGGAGGAAAGAGGGAGCTGAAGTCGAGATGCCAAGGCCCACTTTTTTGAAAGCAGGTGAGGTGGTACCTACGTTCGGCATTCGGAATTGGCTGCTGGCAGAAGTTTTGTGTCACGACTTGCTTTGCTACATCGAATTTCCACAATTTTTTTTGACGTAATGTTGTGGTGATGAATGAAGATGGCGAAAGATAAGAAGGATAAGAAGTCTGCTGCTGCGGCGAAAAAAGCGAAGAAGGAGGCATCCCAAGCCAAGAAAGCGGAAAAGACTACTAAGAAGGCAACGAAGAAAGCGAAGGAGGATGATAGTGATGTGGAAGATGCTGATCTTGATGCGATTCTTGCAGAGTATCAGAAACAGCAGGAGCAGTTCCTGAAAGTCACAGAAGCGCCTTCAGAACCTCCGACACCCAGGTCATCAGCCACCATCGTTGCATCGCCAAGTAATAGTACTGAAGTGTTTCTTTTCGGTGGCGAGTACTATAATGGTGCTCTTGCGACTTTCTTCAATGATTTGTACGTCTTCAAGATCAACCAAGACTCATGGCGGAAGGTCACCTCGCCAAATTCTCCGCTACCTCGAAGTGGTCATGCGATGTGCCAGGGAGGGAACGGTGGTGGCATTTACATGTTTGGAGGAGAGTTTTCGAGTCCTAAACAAGGCACATTCTACCACTACAATGACTTCTGGAGACTGGAGCCAAGCACCCGAGAATGGACGAAACTTGAAGGCAAGGGCGGCCCTCCTGCGAGAAGTGGTCATCGCATGACATACTTTAAGAGCTATATCATCCTCTTTGGCGGCTTCCAGGACACAAGCCAGCAGACAAAGTATCTGCAAGATGTCTGGTTGTATGATACACAAAAGTTCACATGGCATCAGCCGGCATTGCCTCCCGCTTCTGGAAAGCCGGATGCAAGATCCTCCTTCTCATTCTTGCCACACGAGACTGGAGCTGTGATATACGGAGGATATTCAAGAGTGAAGGCCTCAGCTTCTGCAGGCAAGACGAAAGGCAACAGGCCTGGAGCTTCACGTGTGATCATGAAGCCAATGGTCCATCAGGACACATGGTATCTAAGAATCACTCCTCCAGCATCTGACGCACCTGCGAACACACTGCCGACCGTGCGATGGGAGAGGAGAAAGCGACCTGTAAATGCTCCGAATCCACCTCGTGCGGGTGCCACAATGGCCCACCACAAGGGCCGAGGTATTGTGTTTGGAGGTGTGCACGATGTTGAAGAGAGCGAAGAGGGAATCGATAGTGAATTCTTCAACATTCTTTATGCATACAACATCGATAGGAATAGATTCTTCCAGCTAAATCTAAGAAGACCAAGGACTTCAGCCAAGAAGATTGCACCCGCTGCCGAGAGAGGCAAGCGTGGTCGAGGAAAGGCTGATGAAGAAGAGCTTCTGCGGAATCTGGCTCTTATTGAAGGCAAGGGTAATCTCGATGATGAAGAGAAAGGCAACGGAATTCCATCTGGAGATGTCAGCGACGAGGAAGAGTCCACAAAAATTGAAAAGCCAACGATCTGGGAAATGCCTCATCCACGCTTCAATGCACAACTCACAGTCCAAGAAGATACGCTTTACATCTACGGAGGCACCTACGAGAAAGGAGACCAAGAGTTCACATTCGATGAAATGTGGTCTATAGATCTCGGCAAGCTAGATGGTGTCAAAGAAGTGTTCAAACGAGAGCTCGCAGACTGGCAAGGCAGTGAAGATGAAGAGAGCGATGACGAAGACGAAGAAGGCTCTGACGAAGACGAAGATGATGACGATGAAGGTCCAGAACCAAGCACTCCAGCTACATCAATCGCAGACGACGCTTCAGTGGTAGCGAGCGAGTCCACTGCAGCAACAGAAATCGGAACTGAACAGGACACGTCAAGCGCTGAGAAGGACAATCTGCCCATGCCACGACCCTTCGAATCACTCCGCGACTTTTTCGCTCGATCTTCAAACGAATGGCAGAACGTGATCCTAGAGGCGATGAAGTATGAGAGAAATCCTGAGGAAAGATCTGTGAAGGAGATACGCAAGCGAGCTTTTAATCGTGCGGAGGAGAAATGGTGGGATGCACGGGAAGAGATACAGGCTCTTGAGGATGAACAGGAAGCTGCGGGAATTAGTGAAGTTGTTAGCTTGGCAGAGAGAGGTGACGCTGGCGGAGCTGGAAGGAGGAGATAGTTCTTGGTAGCTCTGAGAGGCTCACTATACCCTGCCCTTTCCCGTCAAATTGAATAGCAGTTCTGACACAGCCTGATTTAAAGCTGTAAGCTTTGACATACATTCCTTTTTGCAAACATATCTTCCTGCCTTACATTGCTGCTGGGGTATCTCTGCATTCATCGTTCAAACGCCATTCGTGTTCTGTCTCGCATTGATCGTCAAGTCGTTATCACGCCCATCACCTTTCCATCAGTCCCATCTCAAGACCTCAGCACGAGTGACACCCATCGGCCTCTCAGTAGCAGCACTAGATAATGCCGGCTTAGGCTTCTGACTCCCACATATACCACAACGCCCTGCATCTCCCGCGTTGATGTACGTACTGCCTTCGCAGGTATCGCTTTTGCAACGCCAGTGATTTGGCATTAGCTTTGGACGAAGTACGTTGGAGCATGCGATGCATGTGACCGAGTCTGGTGCGTTCTCGAGGGAGCAGATGGGGCAGAATGATGACGGAGCTGGTTCGTCTGGTAGAGATGCGGCATTACTGCGATCTACCTCACGAAGAAGCTCGGCCTCGTTAGTAGAAAGTGAAGTGGTGGTCTCATCAGGCATGGGCGTCTTGTCGATCTTACCGGTGGGGCCAGCATCGAATTCGTCCTCTGTCTCGGTGTCTTCGTGGCCTTCCTCTCCTCGAGCAGGTGCGGTGGGCTTTGAAGGTATGCTGACTGTACCAGGCTTTGTCTTCAAAGTGGAAGTTGCTTCCTCTGCTTCGCTTTCGGTCTCAGCATCCAGATCAACAGCATGATTGTTCTTTGCTGGCATTTTCGTGCTTTTCGAGCCACCGCTCAGCATTCGCAATTCGTCCATCTCTCTACCCGCGCCCTCCTCATCGTCTTCCCCATCACCGCAGACCTTCACCAGATCATGTCCATGGCCATCACTAATGACCACAGACCTGTCCTCCGAGCCGGCTGCTGATTCCATCTCCCACTCAGAATCTGTCTCGCTGTCCGGATCTTCGACCAAGTCAGGTGTCTGCTCTTTCTTTTGCTGGTTTTTCGCTGCTTCAAATCTTAGCAAGGCAGCATTGGCCCTCAAATCTCTGCCTCGCTTGCTGTTGGCTACCCTCGGCTTTCCCGCAGCCCTCTTCCCACCATTCATGGTCGATAGAGCACCACGTACGAGCTCATCCTCGCCGAGATCTTGGCCTTCACCATGCTTGCCAAATTTGCGCTGAATTCGCTGCTGCTGTCTCTCAGCATAGCTCAGCGTCGGCTTGTCTTCGTTACCCTGGGCGCCACGCTTTCTCTTCCTGCCTCGCCGTCTATATGACCCGCCACATAGATGCTCTGGTATCAGTGTCTGGTCGGGAGGGCCTGCATTCACGAAGCCGCCAGTGGCAAGTCCTCTACCGCGTCCCCACATGCCTTCTCCCATGTAATTGTCTCGCCACAGCTCTTCCATCTGCTTAGCATATTCGTTTCGTACGTTCCAGAAGAAGCGACTGTGGTTCATCTGCTTGCAATGCGCCAACTCATGCATCATCACCATCTGTACAAACTTCATGGACAGCCATCTTCCTGCTTTATCCTTGAGCACTAATTGGATGACTTCGCCGGCATTGAAATTGCGACCTAGGAACTCTGGGTTCGGAGCGTATTCCTCGAGGGCCATCACGGAGATGTGGTGCTTCTTCATGACTGGATAGCATTGTGCGGCGATGCGTGAGAGGAACTCTTCGGCCGTGGCTTTGTCGGGTCCTTCTAAAGGCTTGATGAAGTTGATGTATTGGTTTGGTCTTTGCTGGCGCTCATTGAGGCGCTCAAAGCCCAAAGGCATCTTGGCGGCGTTGTGTGAAGCCTGAGCTATGCCATATATGGGATGTATGGAGGAGTCGAAGTGGTTGACGATGGCGAAGTTGCGTGACACGCGCATCCCTGCAACCACGCGACGCAGCTGTCGTCATCTGCATTCACTCCCGATTCCTGCGCAACATTCGCCAGCAATCCGGTTTCTCTCAGCCAACGACAACGTGATGTGGGTACGCACACCTGACACGACAGGCATTCGACTCTGCTCGCGGTAAGTTGCTCTCTCACATCTCCTTCGCCGTCACATGAAATCATGTCGTCCTTCAACACTCCCTGGTTCAACAGCCAGGAGTCCAATTTCTTCAATGTTCTCAACAAGACCAAAATCCCGCACGTTGTACTTTGTGCCGAGACAGAAGATTTCGACGAAGAACTCATCCAGACCTGGACCGATGAAGGCTTTCACACCGTATATTGTCCGCTGCTCAACGGTGGCGAGAATTTCATCAAGCGAGTCCACACCATCGGCGACAACTTCGGAGTTTCAGAACAATACGCCATAGTAGGTAGGCCTCTCTCAGATGCACCTATCGGACAAGATGAGAAGTCTCACGCGATCTCCCAGCCTATGGAACTGCAGCAAACTTGATCCTGGAAGCTCACACCAAACCAAACAATCCTCGTCTCATCGCAATAGTAGCCTACTATCCTTCGATCATCCCCTCAGTGCACACAAAATATCCCGCATCAGTCCAAGTCCTCGTCCATCTCGCCGGTACAGAAATCAGCGTAGAAAAGCACCCTGAAGTCCTCGGAATCCAAGGCAAACGCAAGAATGTGAAAAAGCGCATAGACCCAGGAATCGGCTACGGCGAACGCCTCAACATAGCCTTCAAAACCTATACTTACAGCGGCTGCCAACCGGGGTTCGCAGAAAGTGATTTAGACGAATACGACCAAGTCGCAGCAAATCTGGCATTCACCCGGACAATCACAACCGTACGAAAAGGCTTCAGAATCGAAAACGATATCGAAGCAGTCCGAGACCATCATGTCAAATTCCTTCATACAGGCCAAGAAGAAAAAGCTCTTAAACAAATCCGTCCTTATGGTCATGTAATCAACACCCCAACGCTAACAGGAGGAATCGGATCCGAAGATCTGGAAGAATTTTATACGAATTTCTTCACACCTATCCCATCAAATCCAGATAAATCTATCCAACTCCGCCTCCTATCCCGAACGATCGGTACAGATCGAATCGTCGACGAGCTCTATCTCTCTCTAACCCATTCCCAAGAAATCGATTGGTTACTTCCAGGGATCCCACCTACGGGGAAAAGAATTGAGATTGCGATTGTGAGTATTTTTCATGTTAGGGGTGAGAAATTGGAGAGTGAACATGTTTATTGGGATCAGGCGAGTGTGCTTGTTCAGGCTGGGTTATTGGATCCTAAGCTTGCAGTGCCCGCGGCGATGAAGAAGAAGGGCGTGACGCAGTTGCCGGTTGTGGGTGCTGAGGGGGCGAGGGCGATTAAGAGGGGGAGTTCGAGGAGGGTGAATGAGTCGATTCCTGATTGGTGAGGTGGAAACCGATGGAGGAGAAGAATGGTATGCGTAGGTATTCTGACAATATAGTGTGCATGTCTGATCTCTATCCCATTCTTCTGCACACGTGCTACCAGATGAACGAACGATACACGATCATCTTCGGAGGCGGTTCAATTCTTTCGCTTGATGCGCAGTAAAAAGGCTTGCGAGAGAATGTAAAGGGCTGACGGCAATAGAGGTTGAAGCAGGAAGGATCAGCCATTGATGGCGGATGTGACTTGCTTTGCCGAGAGGCGAAAGGAGCTCGGAAGAGGTAGACATGTTCAGCCTTTGGCCAAATTGTAGGGAATCTGCGGCACTGAGGAAATGCCTAGATCTTTATCGCATTGTAGTCTTAAGTATCAATGTGCACCGTGCTTGATGCTTTGGAACAGACTACTGTTTGCGACGTGCTGAGCGCCGCTATATATGATCTACGAGTGTCGCGAATGCCGGTCAAATAGTGTAATGTCTAGTTCATTGGGCGAGGAGTCACCAGAGCGAGTGTCAAGGCTGCGGTATGTTCTCTCCATTTTCGGTGGTCATTTGGTTGGACAAGTGAAGCGCCTCCAGCGGAGGTCGAAGCCAGCAAGTGAAGTGAGGCCAATGTGCATCTGACTGGCAAAGCAAGTGATCAAGGCAGTCACATGCTTGAGTCGACGTGAGCTGCGAAAGCTATAAGAGAGCCGTCCTTCCAGGCTCAGTCCTTTCTTGTGACAATGTGGCCAGCAGGAGCCGCAGCCGCAGCCACAGGCCCATCAACAACAATGCCAGCTCATCAGCAATTCTGACTACATCGTGCAGATATCTGGAGAGCAGACTCGAAGCTGTCGAAACCATCGTCTCGAGGACTCGATATGACAAGCGTCCACATTGACACGGACATCAAGGGACATTCACATAGGGTGGCTTTTGATAGCGTATGTTCTGGCCTCGACATACGAGCCAAGGGCAGTGTGCGGTTTTCGTGTGCGATGCAGTTGAATTAGAGCTGAGCGTATTCAGGAACCTTTGAGGCCCGTCAAGTTTCTGTTCTTCAATGACGTTCCTGCCACGCCAAACACACGTGAGGTCAATTCCAGGAGAGCCTTGCTCAATACGATGTCTTTTGTTTCAGAAGTCAATGAGGCTGTGTATCAATGCCCAGACGATGACGTTTCTGCATTGAAGGCTTCGATAGTGTTGCAGAACAAGCCGTGCACGAAGTTCTCTGATCGGAGAGATTCGGTGAAGCATTGTCGATGAGCAATGAATCAATGCGCGCTGAATGTTCATCAATCGCGATTCTTCAAGTTGTGAGGCAAGGGAGAGGAAGACTAGGGGTACGCAATAATATCCGTGCCAGGGTGCGGAAGTCCTCTCCGCGATCTCCTGAGGATGAGGCGACGAGGACCGTGGTACACACGCAACGAGGTCTAGAGTCCTGAGTAGTTGAGACTTTTAGAAAAGTCCCCTGTCTCTCGAAGATGAGATGCTGAATATTGTGGATACTATCCCCATGTCTCGGCTGAAAATGGCGCGTACACTATCGAAGTCGGTTGCGGTTCGATAATTCTGCTTTCGGGGGGAAGGAGACACTATCGATCCTATATCTGGAGACACAAGCGTAGCGAACAAGAATTTTGCTGCTCGCATTGCGAATCACGAAGGTGCGAGGCAGCGATACCCTGGAGCAGAGGGTGTTGTGAGGTACTTGAGTACTTTGATGTGATTGCGCTTGATTGGCTGCATGGTGGTATGAAGCGTGAGAGACACGCGATGGTACCAGTCTCTTTATTCGATCTGTGGTCTGTGTCTATATTGTTGTGTATTGCAGCTTTTTAGGCGCCTGTGTTGATGGAAAGACATCAAACTTACCAAAAGGCGCGCGCACGCGTCTCTGCGCCTCTTCGCTCACCGAAAGCGAGGAACTTGTTCTTGCAAGCCCGGCTTCCGAGTCGTGATTCTCCGAAGTCTTTCACGGTTTTTGTCATGCTGTCAAAAGTAGTGGTTGTGAGAGGCATTTGATGGTGGTGATTGTTTCTTTCACGATACTACTACCAAGAAGACCGCCATGGGGCAATGCAAGAGAGGATGAATGTTTGACGTCTGCCATTACCTTCTTCCATTCATCGATCGCGAGTCCTCTGCTCGAGCAGAAGCGCAAAGAGACATCGTCTTCTTAGCATACGCAGTGCCAATGTCAAGTTCGCCCGGGCCTCGGGAGCATTTCCTGAAACGCGCCGCTGACTGCTGACTGCGGTGCTCTGAGTTGCCGTGCGGACAGCGGAATCAACGAACAACACAGCACTCATCATCAATTTACATGAATAGTCGACTCGTAGCAGCCACGCTGTAATTGATGTGCTGCTGGTTGATTGCTGTGGATGAGACTGGGTGCTATTTTGGCAGTCGAGATAAGCCCTTGGCCAGGGAATCGTTGTGAGGCTTTCCGTTCTGAGCACGATGACAACGCAATCTCAACAAGCATGGACCGTCTTGGACAAGGCCGCGTGCATCCGTGACCTTGCGCTTTTTTTCTTTTCTGCCTCTGCAGGAGGAGCAGAAGTGCAGAAGAAGCCTGTGACAGCTGCAGCCTCTCTCTGCGTGTAGCATCGTTGCCGCAGATGTAACGCAGAAAATTGTGTCTGAAAGCGCGTTTCAGCGGCATGTGCAGTGTCTCGTCCGATGTTCAGACCATCCCAAGCCTGGCCGTTGACTGGGTCTCCCGGTGGACATGCACCAATCATCAGAAAGTGTCCCTGGCAGCCGACGCGAATGCGCATCGGCTTGGCCTGCAGTAGAGTGCAGCAGATCAGGCACAGAATCCTGTGGGAATGCTTTTCGTTGGGTGCCAGGCCGGTTGGCAGCGAGAGTAGCCAGTGAGTGAGACCGTGAGCCGTCTCTCCTTTTGCTTCTCTGCTGCGACTGCGACTGCTGCTGCGCTGTGTCCACCACCACCACCACTCCAACTACTCGCCCATACACACTCCAGGCCATTGCGTGCTCTGTCAATCGTTCTCTCATCTCGCCCGCAGACTTCACCTCACAGTCGTTACTCCAGCTGCCATTCCACCACCCAGCGCCCACGTCGAAGTCGTCTACGCAGGCTGTCCGGTCCTTACTGCACTGGGCGCTCGTATTTTGACTTCGCCGACCATCACGCTCTCACGCTTGCAGACACACTCGTTCTGCCTGCCGAGCTGCCTGTCGTGTGTGTAACATCAACGCGAGAATTGAGCGGTGGGCCTATCGACGGCTTTATGCGACCGAGCGAGACCAACAAGCCCTGAAACGCGAGTCTGCAGCATTCCACTCTCCCGGCTTCGCGACCGCAGCGTCACCCGACCCTTTGGACACCTTCAGTCAACCACCGCCTCTGCAGACAATTGGCGACGGCGACGACCGCTCATACGCGCCGAATACAGCGAGATAGCGCTGTCGAAACTCGACTGTCCCGATCTCAGCCTTTACGATTCGATCCTCACCCATACACGCCTTGCTGGCATATGAGCACGACCTGAAGGGGTGTTGACTCCTGCGAACATCGCTTCACGAAGGAGAAGACAGCATTGATAGTCTGCGGTTCCATTCACTGCCGCTGCTTTCTTCTTTTCGCTGAAGCGGGTCACGCTTGCGCTGCTGGCAGCCGCAAACAAAGGTAAGATAAATTACCTATCACATGAGCCTTTGCTTGCCACAGACCGCCAATTACTCCTTCACTGCAACGCTACCTTTCAAGAGGAGGCGTGGTGCCTCATCTGCAGACCGCATCATCGCCTTGCGCGAATAAATTAGAGTTGCACATACTAATATCGTTCTTGAATGCAGGCATTCTCGACCTCTACGCCCGATAATACCGCCATCATGCCCTCACTAACGACACGCACCCTCACACTACTATCACTATTTGGCGCCATGGCTCTCGCATCAGAACCGATAATGCAAAAAGGTCCTCCTTTGCAGAAGCGCGCTCAGTCTTACAAGGGATGTTACTCCTCATCAGCCGATATGAGCAATGCCGGCTCTTATACATACCAATCAACTGGATACTGCGGCGAACAATGTACGGGTCAAAACCAAGCCGTAATGGGCTTATCGGCGGGCGATGAGTGTTGGTGTGGAGGCAACATTCCCGCGGATAGTGACAAGGTGGACGACTCGAAATGTAACAGCCCTTGTACAGGCTATGGACAAGATGATTGTGAGTATGAGAGACTTGATGTCTTGGAACTGCTGACTGACATTGCGTGAACAGGTGGTGGTGACGGATTCTGGTCCGTATATACAACTGGAACTGGCACTGCTGGTACCGAAGGTGGATCAAGTTCATCTTCCGGCTCCTCGTCAACGAAGGGAAGCTCGTCAACCTCGGCCGTCGCGACTGTATCAACAAGCATCGCACCTGGCCATACGGTTGTCGTCACCATCTCCCCTGACTCGTCATCAACATCAAGCGCCTCATCGGATAAGTCTGGCGGTGGTGGCACCAACACTACTGGAATTGCCGTTGGTGTTGTGGTGGGTGTAGTCGCAGTGGCCGGCATTATCGGTGCTCTTGTGTTCTGGCGAAAGAGAAAGAACGCTCGAGAAGCCGAAGAAGAGTACGCTCGAAAGAACCAAGTCAGCGACTTCATGCGCGGAGGTGGCGAGCGAAAGCCACCTGGCACAGGCTACAGTGGCATGAGCGACCAACGATTAGACCCTGAAGCCGGCCGAAGAAACAGTGTCGGAAGCCTGGCAGACAACCAGGACTACTCGAGGCGAATACTGAGGGTAAGCCATCACGTCGCTACATTGTACTCTGACCTATAACACTAACCATCCACCAGGTCGCCAATCCTGACAACAGCTAGTCACACTGCCGGTCATGATTTGCAGCGGCGGATTTTCCTTGACTCATTGACGACATCAGAGAGGACGAAAGCATAGAAGTAACCTGGTTTCCACAGGGGAAAGGAGCAAAGGGGAATGGGTTCGGACACGAGACATCACCTCACACGAGTAATCGAGTAGCTCCATCACACCACAACGCCCACGGCATCAACGCCCCAGACAGCAGTACTGTCTCGCAGCTGGAAGTTGGGAGCGGGGACTTTCGGAAGAGCATCTCATTTTCAGCAAAGCATTGCCACAATTAGCGATCTGGCGAGTGCGTTTGTTTCTGATTATTGCCTGTTGATACCCGACGAATCGAGAGATAAGTACCATTGTATCATGGGAAGGACGGCCCCGGACGGGAGACAACTTCTTTCACATACTATAGCTTGTATCAATGTTCCAAAAACTTTCAATCTTCAGTCCCCCACCTTCCTTGGGATGTCGCTTCACACACACACCTACCTCAGAGCTATTCACAGCAGCACAGTAGGTTGGCCTACACCAAAGGCCTCCATTGGAAGATGCGCTGCGCATCCTCAACGCACTTTACGCATGTTACTAAATGACCTCCTTCTACAAAGCCAGCCACCGCCCACGCAAGTACGCTTTGCATCTTGATTCTAGCTTGCATCATCTGCGATCTCGGGCGTCCATACCACGCACCCTCACACTGGCTGGACTAGAAATACAGATGGCTCTGTATTCAGATTATTGAGGCCGGTTATCGTCGTGGCCAGCAGTGCGCTCTTGCCCTCAGCACTCGGGAAGTCACGCTTCACCATAAATTGCGTAATATTTGGACAGGCTCATCCTGCTTCGGAAAATCTATGCGCATGGTCACGAACTGACCTAAATCGGACCATGGCGCTCAATCGCGCCGGAGGAACGCTGATCCTTTGCGTTGCCTTGAGAAATGGCTTTTTGACGATGACCTAGCCTCTACCTGGAGCTGGCGGTATGCACCACAGAGACGGAATGTCACTAAGATGACAATATATGTACAACTGTGATCTGCTGTTAGGGCAAGCTGCCCTCAGCATGATGGACCAATTGTCGGTGAAAAGCAACACAGAAGCAACAAAATTTCCATCTGTCCTGAGAACTGCTTTCCAACAAAGTCGTCTGCGTCCTCGAATTGGCTACATCGAGAGGTTAAATCTACCCAGAAGCCTTCGCATATCGTTTGCGGCGGATTCGCAGACATGGAGGCCTGACAACTATCTGGCGACTGTTCTCTTTGCACCTGCTATCCGAGAGCCAAATTTGAGCGTGAGCCATATTGAGCAATACTGCACGAGCACGACCAGGTTGACGTCGAGATCCTTCCGACAGCGACCACCTGTTCCGCAAGGCTGCGTGTCCGTGTTCCCTGGATCTTTGCGTCTCAGTATCCATCGACTCAGGACACCCCTCACGAGAGCTGCAGAGCTGACTTGTTGGATGCTCACCCCGGGCAGGACTTCCTCATTCAAGGCGGTCCGAGCATTTCGCCTTGTTCCGTTTGGCTTGTGCACAAGGTTGCCCAGGTTCATGCTGAAGACAGGGTGCGCTTCATCCGGCAGCGACCTAGGACCACATCAACTTCTTCAAGGAGTGGCCAATTTCTAACAACTCTGATAACAAATCTAGTGCTCCTAATAAAGCAGGTTTACAGTAGCAACTCTAATATTCTCTGCACGCTCGAATACAGCTAAACCCGGATATAGGCGACAACCTAGTACTAAACCCTCTTCAGCACGGATAACAGGTCTAGAAACCTTCGTATCTAACTGTTTATGCGACAACAACTTGTCAACAAGAGGCCTCCCTCTAAGTCGGCTATCTCTTGTTCGTTTGAGTCTAGAAAAGCTGTTCTGCAGGCCTCCTGCTTCTGGTTAGAGTTTAGGCTCTTTTAGCAGGCTCTCTGCCCTAAGGATTAAGTCTACTTCTAGGGCCTGTTAACAAAGCTATACCTTATTTAGATTGTCTTCCAAAAGCGGATATGCAGGACCTACTACAACGATTATAGTAGGGACTGCACGCTATACTTCTTTAGCAGAACTTATAAAAAGAGAGGCTTACTTATACAAAACCTTCTTAGTTAGACTCTAAGCCTTCCGAGACTCTATATAGCGGTATAACCAATAGACTGCGTGCAGAAACAGAGAGTTTCTGCTGTAAACCTGCTCTAATGTCATTACCTAGTAGCAAAAGCGAAAGTCTCGTGGAGGGAGAAAAATAGTATTATATGCCCGGCCTGAGCACTGCGAGGAACTGTGGTAAGCCGGACACGAGCACTCTGTTTTCGTTATCCGGACTTTCGACAGCCCCTTCCCTTCAGGATGAACCAGTAGTGCGCGGTTGCTGACTCGGAATTGCATTGCACGATGGAACACGAGAACGTGACGACAGCACTACCAGCTCCAGCCCGGACGACAACCTCAGTCTCCACAGCACAAGAGAAGAAGCCTGGTATCATAACCTTGGTTCGAAACCTCACTTCAAACACCTCCTTCTCCATTCCTGCTTCACCTCGTTCTGGAGCACAGCCGGCCTGGGAACCCACCTTCCTGCGACCACTGCCATTGATCGGTATTGGAGCTCTGCTTGCCTCGGTATGCTGCCTCTTCGCATCCCTCGGGATCTTGATCGCCTCAGATGGACAGGCTACTGAGAAATGGCATCCTTGGTCTCCGAGTGTGTTCTTGGCCATCTTCTCTGCATTCGTGAATCGTGCCACTCAATTCGCTTTAGTGCAGGCGATACCGATTGCTTGGTGGTGAGTGGCCTCAAGAGCACAAGGCACGGATAAGGATAAGTTTGAGGGAGGTCGCGAACACTTTGTATCTATGCGTCTTAACTATGACGCAGTGGAGTTGTGTCTCAAGCCTCGCGTGCCTTGAGATAGTTGCTGGACATACATTGACGTTGGTTGCTTCTCAGGTACAAAGCATACAATGGCGCAACATTACATCAGCTGCAGAGGAAATGGGAGGCCAGTGAAGGTATGCGCAGATCTGAATTCGAGTTGATGCTGCCATTGCTGACAAGACCTTAGGTTTCTTCCGAGCCATGAAGAATGCGAGATACGAATGGGGAATGGCAATAGCCATGACTTTCTGCACTCTCGTGGTCATCGATGGTCCATTCTTGCAGAAAAGTTCCTCGGTACGGACTGCTCAATGCTGCGTTTGCAGAAATCCGCAAGACTGACGCAGCCAAGGTCGTTGCCAAACAGCAGACGGGGCCTGTCAAGCTTCACTTCCCAATCACCCCTCAAATGCCGAGCGGATTTTCCGGCGTCTACGACCACTTTAGTATTGCCACCAGTGACGAGGCAGCACCAGCAATCAGCAGCTATACATATAATAGCAGCATTGTCGCTAATATTACTGGTTGTTCGGAGAGAGCAACCTGTCGAACGAAGGTCCACGGCCCTGGCCTCGTGATCAAGAACTGCTCCACCGAGACATGGCCGTTGGATCGTAACACGCTCCTAAACAACCGTACAGCAACATGGGGCCCAGGAGGAGAAAAGCGAGTAGCGCCGATGCCACTCTTCAACACCCAAATCGTGGCAAGATCAGTCCGCAATAACTTAACCGGCCCAGAAGAACTCGAGCTCCGAGTCGGCATTGCGAACTACACCAACTGCAGCGGCTCCTATGTACAAAAGTACTGTTCCCTTATCTCCGCCACCCTCGAATACGATGTGATGGTCACATCCACCAACGTCCTATCCTTTGCATCCCCAGCCAATACCGCAAAGCTGATATCCCTGGCAAACAACACATTCATCAATTCCTCAAACCCTTCTGATATCCCCTTGACATTCTCAGCTTTCGGCTCTTTCATGAACGGCCAAATTTCTGCGAACGTGACTATGAGACCTTCTTCAAGAGCTGGACAAACAGTACTCAATTCCGCAAGTGAAAGTTATAATAATTTCGCCACGAGGTATTCCACTGGTGAGGCGTTGTGTGAGGAAGGGTTTTTGGATCCTACGGGTGATATTTTGGCTGATATGTAAGACACTTACCAATTTAGTTGAACATAGCTGATCTGGTGATAGGAATAACCTCATGTTTCGAGCCGGTATCCGCGCCGCACTACAATCGTCTAATATCTCTTCTCGAATGGATCCTAACCTCATCGTTAACCAAACCTTGGATGCTGAGGAAAGTTTAGTTTTGAATGTCTTTCATTCCGATCTTCGCTGGTTTGCTGGCGCTGCTATCTTCGAGAGTTTGGCTATTATCACGATTTTTCCGATCTTTTGGGGTTGGTGGAAATTGGGTGTTAAGATTACCATGTCTCCTTTGGAGATTTTGAAGGCTGGGGAGGCTCCACTGCTCAAGGAAGCGAATTCTGGTGCTGGAAGTCGGGGCGTTGTGGAGGAGATGGGGGATTTGAGGGTTAGGTTTGGGGTTAGAGAGGATGTGACGGGCGTTGCGGATGGGGAGGGAAGGGTGAAGAGGGAGGAGGTTAGGAGGAGGCTTGTGCTGGGTGAGGTGGAGTCTGTGGGAAGGCCGGGGAGGGGGGAGGTGTTTGATGAGTGATGGGTGGGAAAGGAAGGGTGTGGGTTGATGTGAACAATGTGAAGGATGTTTTTGTTAGCCCATGTACATGTACAGAGACATAGTTGAGCTGAGGAATCTCTCTTAAATCTCTCTTGCGCTCTCTTCTTTTCTGCCGCAGTGTACGAAACTTGACGTGTGCTACTATATTGGCGATTTGCAGCTCAGTTCTGGTTTTCGCTAAGAGCTGTTCTAGGTTGTGAAGTCCGTGGCAGTCGTAAAGAGGTAAATGAAGAGGGCTGGAATCCGGGTTCCGGGTGAATGATGGAGAGAGTGGTCATAAGTAGATGTAAGGGATGTCATGCTACTTAACGTGCAGAGCGAAAATGAGTCTGCTCTCCGTCCCTTCTACCAGTTCGATCCCTTGGGTGTGAACTGGTCATATGAGATGGGAAGTTTGAGGATTGATCGTGGTGTTCGCGAGGACATATCCGGGGTTGTGGGTCTGATGGATTCGTGAGGAGGCTTGTGCATGGTGAGGTGAGTAGAGGCGATAGGCAGAGGCGGAAAGCTGCGTTTGATGAGTGCTTGGGGACGAGCGTACGAGCATGCAAAAACTCACGGCCGCGTGATGTCCTGTGCTGCTTATGTCTTCAGATGATTTTATTTCTGATCTTGATGTCTGTTTCCAACTTTCCTTCCTTTTGCCGGAGCGTATTCGCATCAGTGCGTGGTAGGCTTTGCCCATATTGCCTCTAGAAACTTGGCCCAGTCCGACTGCATCGGCTTCCTCACCGAGCTGTTGCGATTGACCCTGCTATGTGCTGACGATAGACAGTGCCAGCACCCCTTCTCACGCCAAATGATTTGAAAGAAGGTTCTCAAAGGCCATCTCGACTTTCCTTTCACACGTATCACTCGTTTCCCGGTCTTGGTCTAAGATGCCGCTGTCTCCTTATCACTTCTAAACCGATCAATTGCTCCTGAAACTGCTCCAGAGAGTTTTCCAGAGTGATTCTTCGGGAATGTTCTGGCCGATCCAAGCATTCGTCGGTAGGTCTGTTGAATTGAACCAACTTGACGATTTCAAGGGAGCTGATATCATCGTACCGAGGATGTAGTCCGCCCCCTTGTAGTCCAACGCCCTCGTGAAGCCTGTACTGTAAACTACAATGGACGCTTGGCTGCAGGTTAGCTAGGCCTTGGAGCGCTTTTCCATAATGGGCATGCGTTACCATGTGATTGTATTTGTCGGCCTCGCTTCTTCGTAAGACCTGGGAAGGCCACATGCGGGACATGAGTAGGTCCGAATATCAAAGCGAAAGCTCATGCGCATTTGTGTTCCGGGCCTGAACACTGCTTGAAAGGGTGGCCTTACCACGTATGGGCTAGCAAGCCGCTGGCCAGCTACATCATCCAAGCTGTATCTGCGGTTGAGGACTCGTTCTGCGCCGCGTCTTCCAGGACGTTTGCGAAAGGCAGTGCTTAGACACATTTCAAGTGTCTATAAGGAATCAACCTCAAGCGAAAGGGGTTGGATCCGCGCCAGACACTCACCGACCAATCTGATACTATCTGAACATCGATGTAGGAAACCGTGCCGAATGCATCTTCGAATAATACCAATCGGTTCCAGATCTGGCTGGGTATCGAGTTTAGCAAGACCTGCAGACCCCGTAGACCTCGCTCGAAGGAGGCCACTGGAATACCAGTGATGTCGGCAAGCTTGAACATGAAAAGCTGTTGATCTATTGGCAGAGCATTGAGCCAGTCGTGGCTAGTATTGATTACGGAGCTCTGGCAGAACGCTTCGAAGTGGTTATACGTGCCTTATCACGCTTAGTCCTGCGCTTCTCCCATACTTTGACCAGACCTACCGTGCACCACGACATGTCCATTATGTTGCCTTGCGTGTTCTCTTGCACTATTCCCAGTGAACGTAGTCGTGGGTCGCTTCCTCCTCTTCGTCTTCGGTTTTATGAGGTCGCAGCTCGCCTCTTCAGGCTCTGGCGCCTTTCTCTTGCTCATCCTCACTTCTCCAGCCAGAACTCGCAATTTTTGAAGTACGTTGTGGAAAAGCCAGTCGTGCGTTGATCGGGTGTCGAGGTACGTGCAGAGCGCGCAATGGTCTGCTCACTGTGGTGTATGCTCACGAAGTGGTTCTGCAGATGCTGCCTCGTGGAAGGTCTGGCTGCGTCCTTGACGTGGCACGGGGCTATGTTGCTGCTGTGTAACACACCATAACAGCCGTGCGAGAAAAGTGGCGCTGCAGGTCCGCCTACTGGTCTAGCTGGGTAGGTCCTGACAGATACATATGTAAGACTCAAAATTAAAGTGTAAAGGGTCTTAGGACTAGCCGCCCGCTCGTGAGATAGATGTATCCCGTCTAAAATGTCATGCTTGTACTCCTTGCCTTAGTGCCCTCTATTTTCTCTGCGGACAGTCTGTGCCTAGACATGACCAGCTAGGCATAAGTCGTCCTGTTATGTGTCAACGCAGTTTTGGTCTCGTACAGCGTTCTTGTTCCGATGCACCACAACCATGCGCATCTCTCATATGCTTAAACATCTTACTCTTCCTCGTGAACCCGAAGTGGCCTTTGCGCGGGCATCCTGCGTACTGACAATCAATGAGCGCATAAGGGTTTCGAATGTGCTCGGTCTGGAGATGACGATCAAGATCGGCCTGCCTTTGAAAATTGGAATGCATGCAGCCGGCATGAGGACAATGATAGGTCGACCTGGTCATGGTGTTTGGAGACGACAGCATACGCTCAGCTGGTATTGAAGCATATACGACAGGATCATGGTAGCGTGCGTCGTCAGATAGTGTATCTTCATTGTTGTTCCTGACCTGCTCTGGAGCATGTAGACACGTCAGTGCAAGAGGTCGCTTGCCCAGACTTTACTCTGAACAGACCTTGAGTGCTCGGCAAGTAGGAGTAGCACCTCGTCACATGCGGGTGATAATTGATGTACACTATCACATTGCCATCATAGCGGTGGCCGTTGTGTTGTCGGGCTTGTCCAGCAGCTTGATCAGAAGAGAAGGTGTGCTCGTGTCCGCTGACCTTGCTGCTTCCCAGGGGCTGAGACCTGCGAATCTCGATGAGTTGCTCTTGGCGCTCGTTTCCTTCCACTAGAGCCTCCTCTTGGTCATCTTCTGCTTCCCATTGTGACAAGTCTTTGCTATCCATGAATGATTGTTGAACAGTGCAGCAGGTGCAGCGATCTCTTCGAGCTTGTGCCTGGATTCTTGAGTGCAAGCTGAAGCGTATGCAGACTGCGGAAGCGACATTCCAGCCAACGAGACCAAGAGAGGCGCTCTCGGTGCGTCAGCTTGTCTCACTCCCTGGCATTTTGCCTGGTTAGGGTCTCGGCGCTGTATCATTGAGTATTATAGCTCGTGTGCGAGATCTTGAGAACAGAACTGATTTCCTTCGTATCATGTCCTGGCGATCATGCTATCGATAGGATCGATCATGCTGCAGCACTCTCACAGGCTGCCTCTCGCTCGGCGTTCCAATTGCCACATATCCAAAAGGATCATCAGGCCGTACATCACCCATCCTGATCAATGTATTTCTCAATCTGTGAGCTTTGTCACAGCCATCTTCCATGCTTGAGCCTGCCTCGACATGCATGTACGGACTGTGCCGCAGTACACTCACGAAATCATCCAAGATATCCGGTCCTCTGCGTGTCGCATCCAGATACGCTGTTGCGAGGCCGAGGAAGAAGAGGATGATTGAGATTGCGACCAAGATGACCATCAGAGTGGTATGACAGCGGAGGACTTCAGTCTCGATCCGGGTTTGGCCTGGAACTGTGGAATGAAGGCTGTCTTCGAAGACGTTGTTGAGAGTGAAGTTGCCCGTGACAGAGAACTGCGCTACGTTGTCCATCCAGTAAGTGTTTAGAAGTTGCGTGAAACGCTGCGAGAATAGCTCGTCGCCAAGATCGTGCAGTGCATAAGGTGTATTGTCAAAGGAACACTGGTAAGGATTCTCCGGATGGACAAAGTAGCACTCGATCGGCGAAAGACCGGTAGGGTCCTGAGTCGAGTTGCCGGTCGCAGTGATGAAGCCCGAGAAGAAGAGCTGAGGTATTGATTGTCTCACGGAAAGGCTGGAGTCGTTGAAGGGCGGAGTAATGCCATCTAGCTGCGATAGCGATGAAGATGGATGATCCAAGAGCGAGGCTCGTACAGCTTGAACACTGCAATTGTTGCCGCTAGAGCAATAGATGTTCGCTTCGACATAGGTTGTGCTCAGGCCGCATGACGCTTTTGTGATGTCGCCAGAGCCACCAGAATGTCCGCTCCAGGAAGTGAGCTGAATGGTCTGCGGTGCTGTGCTGTTCAAGGTGTGGTTTGTGTCGTACTGGACAGAAAACTGGTGGCCGTTGGAGACGATGCCCTGCTGCTTGTTGATGCCTTGAGGGAAGTCTGAGGCGTCTGATGTCTTGCCGTCCTGAGAAGTCTTACAGTCAAGATAGAAGTAGCTGGTCTCGATGTTGAACTGCGACTCGGCGTTCACGACCTCGCCGCTTTGTGCGCCAAACAGCTGTCCCTGCAGCGTTGCTAATGGCATTGTTGTGTTATCGCTGGCTGACGTATTTGTCGCACCTGGACCAGGAGGTATGACAGGAATACCGCGAAGGAATGGAATGCCAGTGAGGGACGCGTAGACCAGTGTAATCGCAGTCCCATCAACATCGGCATCGTTTGGTACGTTTAGGAAGTCTTCCAGCTTCGCCAGAGCTTTGCTGGTTGCATTCAGCTCCACCAACTGTCCGGTGCGATACCATCCAGCAGAATCGGCTTTCTGATTCTCCTTTAGCACTTCGAGCAAGGGAATCTGCAGACCACCGAACATATCCTGGGAGCCATTTTTCGAAGTTGCAGGGCTGAACAGCGCAGTAGTGAAAGCAGAATTGATCGGTGCTAAGCGATTCGACTCATTAGCGAGTTGGAACGGCGAGTCGATGAAGTCCACATAGTGAAAGTTCGTCGCAATGGTGGTGTAGTTGGCATCTTTGGAGACCGTCTTTAGGGAAAGTTGACCTCCCACAGGATTTAGACACCAGAAGAGGAATACTGCGATCGCAACCAGGCCCATGGATCTATGCTTAAGAGGCGTAAGGAAAGACGCCACGAATGTGCGACTGCCGAGGAGATGTTCCAGTGTACCGATTGTGGCACCTCGCTCGAGCTTGAAGTGCGCCCATGCTTTCATGAACTTGGCCACGATCAAGGTGAAGATGATGGGGAATATTGTTGGATTCTATGCAGTCTGTCAGCGGATGTTCTCGACTCATGGTCTCCACACTCACAAATCCTGCCATCTTGAAGATGATCTGATTGAGCGGCAAGCTCGCCATGGTGCCACTCTGCGCGTAGGCTAGGAATCCAAACGCCGCAAAGTATAGCACGAGTGCCGATATGAAGATATCGAAAAGTGCAGCGCCCCAGTTCCGACCATTTGCAGGCTGCGTCGCGCCCTTGTATGCACCCACATCCTCCCTCGACCCATACACCTCTTTCGCGCGTGACGACGCTTTAATGCCCTTCTCAGACCTTCCATCCAAGGAGTCCAAGCGATAGTTGTTACTGCTCTTGACCAATCCCTTCTGACTCTCGGCAAGCGACTTAACGCTCTGTGCTCTTCTCCTCTGATCCATGGTAGAAACGAGAGTCCACCGTCAACGGCCTAGGTAAAAGAAGGGAAGAAACGCAAGTACCAAGTGGGAGGAACAACGCTCGACATCATATACCGGTAGCTTAAGTTACACTCCAGGTCTTCCTTGGACGTGCATAGGGCATAGCGGCATCGTATATTCTATGCGCCATCTTTGACGCTATACAATGCCGAGGGCGGGATGGACTGTTTATGGAATGGAGGAAATGAGGTTCACGCGTTCCTGGCGAACCGGATTTCTGATGACACCCCTGAACAAGCGAATCGAGTCAGGCGCCAGGGACAAATCTAGGCAGGTATTTGATAGCTCGGTACCCGAAGCTGCTCGATGGCGAAAAAATCTTGTGGAAGCTCAAATGCAAAGCAGATGGGTTGAAGATGTGTCCGAGGAACATCCTTCGTGTTCAGAGATCCTGGTCCTGGTATCGAAAAGTCGAGGTGACACGAACATGCGTTAGCGCGTCTGGGGTGGAGAGCCAATGATCATTCAGATGCATGAACTCCTATACAAAACGGTTGACTATAGAAGCTGTGTTCTTCCATGGAGTGTATCGCTTCCAGTAGAGCATTCAGAACAAGTGCAACATTGTCACAAGAAACTTATGGTAGGTCTCTATCTATTCAGCGTCCATGAAAATCACGCTGAGAACTTTGAACTGATCTACAGCTTTCCACCATTGACGCTCGCTGGCGTGATCGGGAACAGCTTGTTGAACATGTTCGTTGGATCATACTTCGCCTTGATACCTTGCAGACGCTCATAGTTGTCACCAAACACATCCTTGGAGATCTCATCGTATTGCTGAGGTTCTGTTAGCATTTCTCTCCCAGCGCATCGGTGGCACCACTCACATCATAATTTCCATAAAGCATGGTGGCTCCCTTCTTCCCTCTCCTTGCAGCACCTTCAACTCCAGCACCAGTCTCTTGTCCTTGCGATTCAAGCTCGACCTTGAACATATTGCTCATGTCCCTCGCCCACTGTCTGCACTTGGCATCGTGCTCGGTCGACGACCAGGTTGGCATCACGAGACCGTTGAGATGATGGCCACGATTCGCAAAGCTGCCAACATCCCTCTTCGTCATTTCCGTTGCATCGTAGTACTCGAAGGCCACCAGCGAAGCCATAGCATCTGGTGTCTTGGCTAAGAATTCGTCGTATTTACTGACGAGCTCGAGGACAAAGTCCGGACGAACTGGCATAAGGTATGCGGCGCCTTTCATACTGCTTCGCATGCCCTGGATTGTAGGAACTAGAGCATTGACCTTGGGATAGGGTTGCATCGCCATGGTATTTTCAACTGGACCGAGATCCAGGAAGGGCTTGAATACTTCCTTGCCCTCAGCTTCGGACCCATTGAAGGCAGAAAGCAGGAGAATCATAGTCTGACCACCAGCTGGAGGCGGTTTGGCCAGGGCTAGCAGACTGCCACATCTGCCTTTCGCTTTTGCTTCTGGTCCGTTGGGTGTTTCCTTGACCTGATACAACTCGTTGAGATTGTTGACTAGTCCTCTCACGATCTCTGGCACTGGTGGAAATATCATCATGCCTACCCAAAGCTCGTCCTGCGGAAATGCTTGAAAGACGAATTCTGTAGACACGCCGAAGTTTTGACCAGCACCGAGCAGGCCCCAGAAGAGCTCGGAGTGCTCGTCTTTGCTTGACTTCACAATTGTTCCATCTGCAAGAACAGTGGTGATCGAGATGACGTTGTCGATGACCAGGCCATATTTGCCAGTCAAGTGACCATAGCCTCCTCCCTAGACGGCGGTGACACAGAGGTCAGCGATTTCCCCAGGCTTTGCTCGTTCTCTAGACCTACCAATGTCAGGCCGCCAACACCAGTATCTGCGACCGTGCCTCCAACAGTAGCAAGGCCATGCTCCCATCCTGCTGCATCAACATCAGACCACAGAGCACCGCCCTCCACATGAAATTGCTTCTCGCCCACATCTACTTTGACATTCCTCATTCGACCCAGGTTGATGAGTACACCACCATCTGTACTGCTGGCACCAGCTGTGGAATGGCCTCCGCCCTTCACAGCTAGGTCCAGATTGTTGTCAGTGGCGTACTTGACGGCGATCGAAACCTGTTCGGAATTGGTTGGCTCTACAGATACTCCCGCTGGCTTTTCTGCAGCTTTGGACCAGCGTGTTATAGTTTCTGAGAAGCCCTCGTCAGATGGACCGATCACCTTCGCGTTGGTCTTCGCGAGAGCTTGTTTAAGAGCCTCGACATCGGCTGAGGTGGCACTGCGCTTCTTTGCCATCGTCAAATATGTAATGCGTCTTGCCCGTCGACTCCCAGAAGAGTATATCGTATGCCTGACAGTCTTGTATGCCTTCAACAGCAAATCTGTGTTGAGTGTAGAGTAGTGATTTCAGCTCTGTGCAGGGACAGGTGAGGTCAGCAGTAGAAGGATGTTTCGTCTTCGAAGGATTAGTTTCCGGGTCAGTCGAGAGCCAAAGACACCAATGACCACATCCGGGCCACGCTGTTCAAAGGCTACTTGCTGCGAATCTTGCGAAGTGCCACACTGCAGTCAGCTCCGTCGGCTGCTTAGCTGAGATTCAGGATTGTGGGTACTGAAGAGGGGCATTATAGCTTAGCTGTATCGCCGAGATGACTTATCATTGCAGAACGAGCTCGTATGCCATCACGACATTCTGCCCGCCTGCGAATCGCGCAGACAGCCTTGCTGCAATGCTGCCAGTTCCGGCCGCAGCCCACGGAATTTTGACAAAACAAGGCATTGCTTGCAATTGCGGGTGGCCTATCAGGACCGCTGTCGCATTCGAGCTTGCTGCCGACGGCAACGCATATGGTGAACATAAAGCTACCGACGTTACTTGGAAAGTCTGATGTTCGATATTGTCTTGTAATGGTGAGAACCGAGATGCGCCAGCGCAGAAGGGAGGCAGGAAATGCTGCGCTGTGAGTGGTGCGGTTACTATCGTTTGCCCAAAACCTGTCAGTACCGGCCCGCAGAGCCTCTCCTCTCCTAATCCG
>JAASFE010006224.1:116699-140335 GCA_013365205.1 Pseudocercospora cruenta
TAGTAGTAATAATAATAATACCTCGGAAGGGTCTATACTATTAAAATACCGACGATACGATATCTACGATATATTAGAGGATTCTATATATTAGAAGGAGGAGAAATAATTAAAAAACTACTAAAATAGTAGTATAGTTCCTCTCTTAGAGATATAGGGTTCTCCCTATACTAGTACTAATAGGTTTTAGGTAAACGATAGTATAGACGAATAATAGCTTAGAGGCCGTTTAGTAACCTAAGGGCCTACCTTCGGTTAGAAATCTTAATACCTAGTAATAGTTCTAATAGTTCTAAGCCTCTAGAGGTTTAAAATTTTTTATAATATATATAGACGATATTTATATAAGAGATCTACTTCTTAGAACGAGGGCTGTTCTAAGAATAACGAGAAGCGGGTCCCCCTAATTTCTACCTTATATTCTATTTTATACCCTCTATATTATCTATTATATCTAGATACTATCCGGCTATTTAGATACTAAGTAGATACGTACTAGATAGGGTATATTTAGAGTACTATTTAGGAAACCTCTTCTCTTTTATTTGGATAGTATCCGAACGACTATATCGATAAGAAACCTCTAGGACAAAGTTACTAAATAGGCTCTTATTAGCTAGACTGTCTAGACTTACTTCGCCTTACTACTCCTCTACGCAGGCCCTCATGCCAAGATGTTAAGAATCAAAGGTATACCTCGAGTTATTCTCTCCATCGGGACTCTCATCCTGAATATGCCATCTCTCTATATACATGCAGGGATTAGAATTACAGGACGCGTTCTGGCGCGTGAACCTTGCCTGAACCTTGCACACGAAGCTTGGCATTGGGACATGTTTCTTCTCGCTCTTTGAGATTAATTCTAGTCTCTCGACTAGAGACTCCTGCTGCCAAATATTGAATACTGCGTTGCCATCCCGCACCATCTCATGAACAAGGCATCCGAATCAGAAATACTGAGATCAGGGAGGTAACAAGCTCAAGCAACCTCACGCATGCGCTCTTTCGAAGCATTAGCGACAAACGCCCGCAGCACGAGCGACTGCGAGACGTTTTACCAGCGACATTTTCCTGCAAACAGAAGCAGCCCACGACACGCAGAGCACACCTCCCACTGTGCTGAAAGCCATTGACTCCAGCCAGAGCTCAGGCGAAAACAGGCGCGAATTCGCAGCAAACAAGCCTGTCAGATTCCGACACGTTCGATAGCAGATCGTTGCCGCCAGACCTTCGCGTGGCCAGCAGCAGGCCACTGTAGGCACATCTATCGGCTATCCGGGGTAAACATCCAGATCATTGAGACGCCCAACCAAGCAGGACCGTTCAAAGACGCAAGTACCGGTCATACAGAGCTATCCGCGGCCAGAAAGGCAGCATTCGCGGCTTCTTCATATTCCTGCCGGACTACGCGAGAAATAGCGCCACCAAAGGTCAGACGTTTCCGTCCATCGACGGTGTCACGCTAGCCACCATGACGACTCTGACCAGCGACATGTTAAAACCGGAGGGGGAGATGAACATTCCCGAGCTGCAACAGGACCTTCGCCGGAAGTACCGAAATGTTGGCAGCAAAGTCCAGGAGATTTGGCGCAAATTCACTCCCAAGCAACGTGAAGCAGCAATGCGTGAGACTGTCGGGGACGGGAAGGTTTTAAGAAACTCTCGCGATCCAGGCATGGCCGGCCTCAAACGTTTTCTCCCGGACTGGAATCTCGAGGACATCACGTCTACTCCGGAATTTTTCCTCGATCGCTTGAAGTTCCGGGTTGAGACCGACCTACATCACCAGCACTTTGAAGGTGTGAATGGAGGACCAGGTGACCGTCAGGTCATCGAAGCTGGTGCTCGAACAATAAATGTCGGTCGGCCTGGAGAGTTCGCTTTGTTTATCGATCTCGGCAAAGACTATGGGAGCTGGATGAAGCCCAACGGAGCTGAAGGCAGGCGTGCGCTCGAAGATATGGCTGCACGGTCTGGTCTGGTAGTCCCTTCTAATGAAGCATATCTGCTCATCAGCAGGCAAATGACGACATTCATCTTTTATAATCACCTCATCGAAGAGATTCTGGATATTGGTTCCGAAAGCAGAGCAAAGAAAGCTTCGTCAGCAAAGAAGACGACGAGCGAGCCAGCCAAAGCGATGGCCAAGCTTACGCTTGCTCCAAAACCCTTAAAAGCATCCATTACTGATGTCCTCTCTCAGGCAGTCGAGCAAAAGGTGGCGTCAGAGGCATGGCTGGATCTCCTACGAAGCGAGCCAGTCGTCCTCAACCATGCTGTAAACATGACCAACAGCAGCCGACCCCAGCTTGTTCCCGATGAGCGAGGGCGTGTACTCCCAATGATCACGGACAAATACATTAGCATGGCATTCTTCGAGGTTATGTGTAATGCAGTCAAGGCCATCGTCACTTGGGAATACATCGCCAGCCTGATTCGTACGCTCGAAGGAGACAGTATCAACGACAAAGTCAGGCGACCATTGGTCGCGCAGGAACTTTCAAACACCTGCCACTTGGAGTATCAGCGCGCACAGTCGGCCTTCAGGCGTCAGATGTCTCAACCCTGCAGCGTGGCTTACAAAAGCTTCAGACGTATCACGACAGGCGACACGTCCAGGATTGCTATCAAAGGTCAGCCGTCGGACTATACGGTGTCAAATCCTCACCTGCACTACATAATGCGTCTTTGTCATCCCAATACCAAGCACACAGACGCCCCGCAATGGATCCAGAAGCTCGATGACCACCACACACGATACCCGGACGATCTCCAGCGGCTGGACCAAGATCAGGTTCTAGCACTCGGTGAGCTAGCAATCATCACCAGCTTTATGCACTCCTTGTCCACTTCTTTGACGAAGGTAGCTGGATCCAAGAAACTTGGGCTTTTGTTCACGGGGAGAACTGCGGAGCTGGATACTGAACTGGCTCAATATAAAGCAGCAGCTGATTTTGGCGATCACTTGGTGCCTACCGACAACCTATTGGAACCGGGCGCAGCTAGCAATGCTCTCCAAGCGCTCGACGAATTCCTGGTTGAAAAGGCTGGAGCAAGTCTGGGGTCACTGTATGAGGATCTGCTGCATGACTGTCTGAGCGATTTGGAGAAGATGTATTCAGATGCAAAGCTCAGAGCTGAGAAATCTGAGAAGCAGAATCAGAAGTCGTACGTTCCTCTAGTGACGGAAGACCCAAAGCCAGCCAATTTCCGGGCGGAGCAGAGAAGAGAGAAAGCGAAGACGCGTCCAGCTGGAGAGGCAAGGGCATATGACATCACCGCCATTGCACCAATACAGCTAGACACTGCTGTAGTGCCTGTTGTACGGCTCAAAGTCAAAGCGTCCACCGCCTCAGTCTTCGACACAATGTTCGCCAAAACGCAGGCCCGAGGATCGGTCTCTTGGGCAGATTTCGCTGGGGCAATGACCGACTTAGGATTCTCGGCCACGCCCAAGTACGGATCCGTCTTCACATTCCAACCTCCAGAGTCGATGGGAGTTTCTCGCTCTATTACTCTACATCGTCCACATGCTTCCGAGATTGAAGGGTACAAGCTTTTGATCTTCTCAAGAAGGCTGTATAAGACGTACGGTTGGACTGTGGAGACGTTTGAAGTAGAATAGTAAAACCACAGCGGATGCGCATGCGATTTTGAACCTCAACGACTGTCTCCGCGAGGGAATCCGATATCTTTGTAGACCCTTATACTCTGTGGCATGGCGATTGAAACGCATGTGAACGTACAAGGGACGAGGCGAGGAGGCCAGCACTGGGATATTGGTAGATATATGAGTGCAGCAGTCCCTCATCATTGCTGCTGCAGCAATCTTTCCCAGGTCAGTGGGAACCGTCTCTGCAAAGCCAGTCTCAAACAGTGGCCCAGCTTCAGCATTGTCAGCTCGTCGCTCGTGCTGTTTAGTGCGCTGCTCTGCGCCATGGTCTTGCGCTGTAGGAGCTTCTTGGACACAACCTTGCGCATGTCGGCGGCACCTGCGCACTCATGGTGAATGAGCCGTTCGACGTCTTCGACTTCATCGATGCTCTTCAACAGCAGCATTGCGAGTCGCATGTCGTCCGCCTTGTCGATGTCGGAGTCCGAATTTGTCATTTCTAGAGTTGCATCGAAAGACATCCTGGCGTGTCCGATCTTCTGAAGTGCATCCTGGACTCTGTCGATCCGAGTGTTCACTCTGGCCATCTGCGCTACGGACACAGCCAAGCGATGTGCGTTCTCATCTTGATCCATTCTGCTTATCTCTCCCGTAGATGAAGAGCGGCAAAACCTAGTCCGCATCTCCCGTATTTCTTGTAGATGTCACGACTTTAATGCGGAGAAAGGTTTGTGATGGGTGTGTTTCGTTTGCTAGAGACAACAGCCATTACCTGCGGCACGTTTCGCTTTGTGCTTCACATGCTGTGCCATGGCGACTTCAACAGAAATCAGCGGCACGAGATAGAGGAAAGAGCTCACATGCAAAATTTCCGCGTACATGCAACAAGTTCATTATTGCTACTCAGATCGACCTTGTCTTCTCACATGTCGGCAATCCAAATTCGGCAAGTCCGATCAAAGTTTCACTAGGCTGAGATGACTTCACTCCAGCTCGACTTTTTTGTGTCGTCACAGTCACAGCAGAACATCTTTCCCAATACTCGCGTCGCTTGGCCATAGTAGGCATCTTGGATATTTGGTTAGGACGACTAGTCTATTGCGCACACAAGCTCTGATCATGGCGCCAAACTCGCGAATCATTTTGACACGGCATGCCCAAGCAGAGCATAATGTTGACCTGGACTATTACAGTAAGTGAATACTTCCTCAATTAACTTTCAGATCGCAAGCTGACCATTATCACAGTTCCTGATGCCCCTCTGACGGCACTCGGCAAGAAGCAAGCAGCGTCACTTGCCGCGCAATCAAAAGTCAAGGAGCTGGCACAAGAAGCAGACCTCGTTGTCTCATCTCCTTTGAAGCGTACATTACAAACTACCAAACTAGGCTGGAAGGATGCCATTGACCGACTCGGCGGTCTAAGTAAAGTTGTTTGCTTACCACAAGCACAAGAATGCAACGACTTTCCGTGCGATGCTGGTTCATCGAAAGAAGTCCTTGAAGCAGATCCCGAATTCTCGGGCTTTGACCTCTCCTTGCTCACACCAGACTGGACTTCCAAGAAAGGCTTCTGGGGTCCAGACCCAACATCGATTCGTCTGCGAGCCAAGTGGGTGAGGCAGTGGTTGAGAGATCGTCCCGAGAAGACGATCGTGTTGGTTGCACATGGCGATATCCTGCGACAGTTGACGTGCAGTAAGACTGGACCTAGTGGCTATATGTGGCGAAATGCAGAGGCGATGATTTATGAGTTCGACCAGGATACTTTGGGCGACCTGTGCTTGTTCAAGTCTGAGAAGGGAAAGTCTGTGGCTGTTGCTGGTGGATATGGTCCGAGCTCTACTGAAGCAGACATTCTCACTGACGGCAGACTCTGAGTGGCTCATATCGAGCACTCGAAGAAGAATGGACTGCTAGAAAAAATTACAGGCTAGAGGATACGACAATAGAGCTGAACGAAATTGATGATATAGATGTGGGAAATGTTTACGATCTTACGACGGAACCTTTGCATCACGCACCTTGGCATGCCCAACATCCTTGCAAAACTTCCGCTTCTGGAATATGAGTACGCTGGAACCGTATGTTGCCTCCTGCTTGGCTCTAGAAACGCGAGACCTTGGCCATTCTAATAAGTGCTGACCCTGCGCCGCTGACTCTCAATCAGCTTTGCCCGAATGGTCAACGTGATCCTTCAAGTTCGGCCGCCGAGCACTTCTCAAGAACCCTGCCAACATATGCCTGCAAACTCTCATTGTTGCCGCAGGATCACTTCAGGAGTTCCTCCGTTGAGCAAACTTCATACCTATTACCTTCCAAGATTCTCCATCAGCAGAACATACACATTCGAGCACATCTGACTTTGGATCCCGATGGACTTGATGGGTCTGACAGCAAATGCAACATTTCTGGGGTATCTACGAAGCTAGAAAGGCGCAGCTAAAAGATCTAGTACGAAGGAGGCGAGCTCTCCGGAGTGAGGTTGTTTGGTGTCAGTTCATCATTGACACGAGGACCGGCATAGTTCTTTCGGCCCCAGATGTAGTACCACGCCAAAGCGATCGCGAGACCACCGACAAATACCACAGATCCGTAGTTCATGCCTGATAGGGTGACTGGAAGTGCGGATGGCATCGAGAAGAGAGGAATGGCGAAAGCACACCAAGCTGCGAGGTTGTCAGCAAAGATCCACGAAAGATGACATCCACCAAACTTACCCATGGCGACCACATTGCAGATCGATCCGAAAATGCCGAAGTTGTATCTAGCGCCGACCAGCGTCTTGCGACCTGTGCAGAAAGAGACAGCGACCGGAATGACATAGCTGAGGGTCAAGAAGATGACACCAGATCCGTTGAAAGCGTTGAAGGCAGCGGTATTGCCGAGGTAGATGACACCAAGAATGATCTGGATTGCAGCACTGAGCATCATGGCGTTGAAAGGCACATCAAGCTTCTTGTTCACAGTATCGAACTTGAGCTTGCGAGATCCTGGAATAGCGCCATCACGAGCGAATGCCCAAGTGCAGCGGGATGCGGCAGTTGTGCAACCGGTACCGCAGAAGACTCCGAGGATGATGATTGGCACAGTTAGGACGAAGGCTCCCACGTCGTTTCCAATGGCAGACTTGAGGATGACTGGTAGTGGCTGTCCGGTCGGGTCGGCGACGACGGCGGCAAGGTCTGGCAGAACGAAGCAGAGTGGGATCAGGAAGATGATACCGCAAGCCCAGTTGAGAACCAGAGCACCAACAAGGGCCTTTGGGACTTGCTCGGCTGGCTTGTGAACCTCCTCACACATACTGACGACCATTCCGGTGGCAGAAGTGGCGTAGGCTGCGTGCAACAGACCGATGCAGAAAGCCCAGCCTGATGGTGTCCAGCCGGAAAGAACTTCGAAGTGCCCAAACGCGTACGAAGCGCTTCTTCTGCCCTCAGCAGCAATAGCAAGAGCGCAGATGATGATGGCGAGGACACCAGCGAAGGTAAAGCCGACGGTCGCAGTATCGATCAGAGGCAGCCATCGATTGCAAAGTGACGAGATCAAGTTGCACATGATGGTAATGCCCACGAAGATCAGGTAGGTTTGATATGCCTCTGCCACGAAGATCGGATTGCCCTCGGCGTCGCGGAAGATGTTGATGCAGCCGATGAGAAACAGTGTCGTGCCGAAATTCACTGACAAGGTGATGATGATATTGCCTAGCACGAAAGCCCATCCAGTCATCCAAGCCATGAGTGATCTACACCAACGAGGCGAGACCATGTAGGTCTGGTAGTAAACACCCCCAGCAGTAGGAAAGACCTAGAAGGAACGTTTAGCTCACATTCAACACACCTACGCGACCTTCAAGAACCGGGCTGCATCACAACGACACGGCAGCTCCTCACCAAAAGCCACGACCCGCAAGCACGTCACGAAACCGCATAAGCAAATCCAGTTTCAACGTACCGATGTGATTTCACCAAGCGAAATGGCCACGCAAAGCATCAACAAGCTCACAAGACACCATCCCCAGATTATCGTGGTCGGTCCGCCATTGGTAAGAGGATAGATCAAAGTCGTTGCGAGACCATAAGGCACGGACGCCAAGACGAATGACATGAAAGCCACGCTCAGCGTCGACCTGTTACGGCTCAGATCCTGCGTATATCCCAATGCCGCAAGGACATCCTCGGGGTTGCTGTCGATGGAGTTCAGACGGCGAGGCATATCCGGTACATCCTCTTTCGACATCTTCGAAGCTCTGCGATAATTGTTGTTGCCCGTCGGTGGGTAGGAGTAGGCTTCTGATTTCGACATCGCGGATCGTAGGGCTGTCGCAAGAATGTAAGTCCTCTTCAATCATGCACAGTAATGCAGCAATACGGTAGCTATTTGTCGCTCTCGGCTGTTGGCGCTTGGGCTGGTCCGTTCGTGCCCTATCTGATAAGGCTGGATTGTCGCTGTGGGCTCTGCTTCGTATATCCTGGACAGGCAAAGATAGTCGCTTCAGGTCCTCTGGGAAACAGGTACTGTTTATGGAACCGGTATACTGGTTGGTCTCAAGAAAGTGTCGCTTTGGGAGTTGTTGCTCTGGGATTTCTGCTCGGTCCTGTCGATTTCGAAGAGGGGCTGAAGGTAGACGCAGACACGTAGGTTTCGCTTGCTTCTTTCTTTCTGATCTGGCTATACTGTAGGAAAATACATAGAATAGAAGGTCGGCTTCGATCGTTCAGGTAGCCAAGACTTCCAATGCCTGAAGGTTGCAGCAAAGGGCAGTCTGGTGTGAGTGTAGGTGAAGAGTTCTTGCCTGAGACCAGCGTCGCACGAGCGCCCTTTCCAGAAGACCCATTCTTTTGATTAAGTACATCTTGGTGCTGCAGTGCCACGAGCCTCTAAAACGTAATGGGCATCGGTTACTGAAGGACCGAGCAGTTGTACAAATCCTTGCTACTGCGATCCCACAGCCACGTTAGCGTTCTGCATGGAAGCTGTTGTGGGTGAAGAGAGGTCCACGTCGCCAAGCCTTCTTGAGCCTCATCTTACGGCAGAAATTTTTATGTCCACGATTGAAACACGATGCCAAGAACCCTTTCCACTGCAACCATGGCACACCACCTCGTGTTCTCCGTCTGTACCGAGCAGTTCTCCCGCAGAAATGCCCAGTCCGCCGAGCTCGTAAGGGCCATGGCAATTTTTCATCTCTTGCAGTCTCACTGGATAGATGTCTCGCTTGTGACGCACCACCACGGACCCATTACATCTTTAGGCAGTCTGACGCGTGAAGGACGTTTCCTTGGTAAAACTTTTCACGCCTTCGGAGATCAGAGACGATTGGGAATGAGGGAACTGCGCACGCGACACCACAAATCTGACACACGCGCCTCAACAACCAGATTGAAAGGATTCCTCTTCCACGCGAGATGGAGTGCTTGTTCGACTGATCCTCTATGGATTCGAGGTTGGCAGAGTGCTTGTTGATGAGGATCTCCTGCGCGGACGACTTTCGGTGGCCACACCGATGGAGATGATGTCCGGAGCCACCACCAGAGATCTTATGACCCAGGTCGATGGGTGGCCGGTGCTGCGTGATATACCGGAACGCTTATCGCGATGATCTTGGCATTTGCTTGTCTGCAGGCCAGACTCTGACCTCTTTGCCTGGTCTCTTCAGCTGAAGACGCCTCTATCTCTTCAAGGGCGTAAGCACTGCTTCCTCGTCGCCGGATCTGTATGATTGCAGCACTCGGTGTCCGGACCTCTGGCTTTGGATGTGGTATGCGACACGACCTGACACCCAGAAATGCTTACCAGAGGCTCTTACTTCCGCCTACACAAAGCGATGATGGTGCCACCCTCTGATGAGGCAGCGTATGCATGGCACCAGCACCCGGATTCACATTAACTCAGAAGCTCAATTACAGCTGTCCTCTCCTGCGCTAGGAGCGAGAGGTACTCACCGTTGCATAAGGACAGCTCTACTGAAGCCTGATCATCGTGTCGAGTGCCAATGAGAAAGGCTCAGCCAGGATTTACAGCGAGCAGGAAACTGTGCTGTTGCTGTCTGCCTCAGCCATATCGCCTTACCCGAAGAGATATTCTAGACTTCATCGAGATCAAAGGATGCGGCCGGCTCTCGTTTAGTGCACTGGTCCGCCAACTGCACCTCGTGGCCATCATGACATTCTCTTGAACCTCATGGAAAAGAGGACACGACCGTGGACCTTACGCGTGAGTTGATGGGCGTTGATACGCGGAGAGATCGCAGTCCATCATGAGCCGCAGGTCGATAATCCGTACGTCATTTTAGTGCCGAACAAGTGATCCCATACGACCGCATAAACGCCATATATTGGACAAGGCCTCTCCTCAATGCTCAGGTCAAGCCATCGATTCGAGGGCCTTTCAACAAATCCCGGCCCCCTCCTGCTCTCTTCGTCTGCTACTTCAAATCACATTAATACTTCTGCTCGCACTTGCTCCTTTGCTCCACGACTTAATTATTGCACCAAAGCTCTCTCAACTTGACGGCCATCACTTCATTGTACCAGGCGGCATGAGCCGCAGCCTTGAACGGCAGATTCACTTCATCTGACCTCAGCCACGCAAGAACATCATTCCGCTTGTCCTCGTTCTTCACAGGAAGAAGTCTATACCAGCTTTTGACGAAGTCAGCGATGCACGTGCGACAGCTCTCATCAAAGACACCTACAAATCTTCAGCAAGATCAGTGCCAAGTACCAACAACACGCCGGGTCCGAGATCTCTATCCAGTAGACGATACCGATGACCACGATCGACCATTGTTTTCACTATCTTTCTGAGATCATTGGCACTCTGCTCCACGAAACCCGGATCCGCAGCCCACATCGCTGTTTCCAGATCTAACAAAAGATCCGCCTCGGTCGGAGGTCGTTGCAGCAAATCTTCCCTGAGCCTCACCATCAATACGCATAGGCAGCGCTTAACAAGTCGGCACTAAAGGTGACCATCCTTGTTACCGCCCACGCCTTGGAAGCATCTGACTAGATATGCTTGTGCGTCGCCCGCCGGCATTCGAACATCGTTTAGCCATCTCCAGAAAGTGATAGGATTCGCTTTCCATTCAAAGGCCTTGGGACTGTCGAGCAGCCCTAAAGTTCCTTCATCAGGCCCAGTATACTTGTTGAAAAAGAAGTCAAAGCGGGTGTCCTCGTTCGATCGATGAGCCATGACGCTGGCCTCTGGATTTCAGAACTTGAGATAAGTTAGGTCTCGACTTCTTATCCTTAGGTTGCAGCCGGGCATCAGCTTGGTCCTGCTTTGCTGTTGGGCATACAGCTGTCCGCAACTCTTTTCCAAGGAGTGCAGCTACGCTGACAACAGGTGCGGCTTGCATGAAGAGCTAAGGGCGAGCTTTGCATGCAGAATCTAGCTTCACCCTATCACATCGCGGATCGGCGGCACTAAAATTCCGTACGCCAACGCCAAATGCACATTGCTCTTCGATCAGGTTTCCGATGCGACTTCGACCAATATGCTATATCGTTACGACGGCCTGACGTCACTAATGATGCCATTCGAAGCAATTTGGGACGCTGCGATAGCGGTCCAGGCAATTCCATGCAGAAGGTTGTCGTCAAAACAAGGCAGAGGCAACGGCAGAGAACAGGACGATGAGATCGAGTGTCAAAACACATTGCAGATCGAAAACTAGATGTTTGGACTCGTCGAGCTGCGCACGATAGAGTTGTACTTTCTGAATGCTTGCGATCATTTTGTGGACGTCATGTCCTTGGGGTGTGCAATGGGAGAACATAAAAGGAGGTCAAGCAGGCCAGACTTTGAAAAGACAGCAAGACACGTTCTACACAAACTGTTTCAAGAGATCAACCATGACGGATTACTTCACTGCCGAGAGCCCACGCAGTCAGAGCAGGAGCTCAACCAATTTCGAACAGTTCTCCAGTACTTTTACCGATGGGGAGGATGGAGAACCAAGTCCACAAGTCACAGACGAAGCTTATTGGACCACATGCTCCTTCTTCGGACGTCGCTTCTTCGAGTTTATTCTGGCTGGGACAGGATCGAGAAATGCTCAGACGCCAAATGGCCGGTCAGAGCTCAACGTGAGCCGCTTTTTGTGGCCACTTACGTACTCGTTACTAATAAAGACATCACACAGAGACAAGTTGATGAGCTCACTGTCGACTTTCGATTCGGACAATGCTTGGAAAAGGTCACTGGCATGCCAGAATTCGAGAACATACCTGATTTTGATCGCCACAAAGACCAATCTAGGAAAGATCGCTTGATGGCTATCATAGGCGCGATGACTTTGCATGGAGATAACGCTACCATGCGCAATCTGGCATCTATCATCCAAAGTTGCCGAGCGGGCTCGTCAAAGTCACGACGCCATATCTTCGGTCTACAAGGAGGAGTCGCAGGATCTCCTTCACCTCCTTACTCGGACGCTTCAGATGAGCACGAGACTATTCTTGGAGATCCGGTCAGACCCTCGCGGCCTGCGAGATATGGCTCGCTTCGCCAAGAGGTTCCTTATGACGAGCCACGGCGCGGGAACTACGCAACAAGGTTGAAGGAATATCTCGATGGCAGGCATGAGCAGATGGATGACCCTCCCGCGACAATGACACATGAGGATCGTGTGGTGTGGCGTAAGGTCGTTCGTGTTCAGGGAGGCACTTATGAAGGTTGCGCAAGGACGAAAAAGGAAGCTTTCCACATTGCCTGCGAGAAAGCTTGTCATGCACTGCAGATCGGTTAAGTGTAACCATCGAGACAAGAGCCCACCCAGCTCCTTTGTTCCGAGTCGAACTTTTACCCTTTTACCCACAATACGCAGTTCACATATGTAGGACTGTTGAAAGATGAGTGATCCAAATCCTTCAGCACGCCGCCAAGTAAAGGACATCGAGAGCCTGTACGATCATGTTTTCATGATATCCCTCATTCAGCATATCTCGCCGACCCTTGCACATATGTATAGTCGGAAACCACCACGTTCCGTGTTTAATCCGAAGGACACCCGATGGCATCGCTTCATCGACGAGCTTGCATACCTATGCGATTCCAGCAATGGCGGCAGGACTGTATGCTCCATTGCGGTTGAAAGCAACCCGACAAGGCCAGTATTCTGGATGGCCGCTCCTCCTCACTCGGAACAGAGCAAGCTCTCGCCCGCGGTCGAACACCTCCGCGAGATTCTTCAAGAACTGAGGCGAGATGCATTACACGGTACCAGTCGCGGAAGGACTGCACGTATGCAAACAACGGCAGACAAAATTCATGACTTGGCCATTCAACGTGGTGCGTCGAGGATCAAGAATTACGCCGACAGATTCAAAAGCTATTTCAGTGCGTTGGAATATCGAATTGAAGTGCAGAATGAGCAGGGTTAGTCTGGCCAAGCTGAACACGGGAACGTCAGGTACTGACAAATGTTAGACCAAGCTCTTTTGAGAAGCCTGAAAGACATGAAGAATGTCGTAAAAGACCACAAGAAAATTTGCTCCCTTGCATACGACTTTCGACGCGGTCCTCAACGCAAACGACTCGAAGAGCTCATGAAGGAGCATACAGGGACCTCAAACAATAACTTTGAAGATTTGAGACATCTTGTGGGCAGACTTGGGTCCTTCATGCAAGCCGCTAGGTTCCTGGCAAAAAACGCCCTAAGATTTGCTCACTCTTTGGTCGATCATGAGGTCAAGTCGATACCAAATCTCAGGCCTATGCCAACAGATCCTATCACAGTTGAGCTTGATCTGCAAGTACTGATTGCCAAGATCTGTCCATGGCTGGAAGAGAGGAATCGTCTGAGTATCAAGGAGAATCTAGAAACAGCAGGACCGCTTCTACAGAAAGTCCAAAAGCTTGTCAAAGATGGGTCCCGACCACATGTGCATGCTGAATTGCAAATGTTACAGCATTTTGTTGACCAAAACCTTACATTCCTTTTTGAAGATAGCTACATTGGATGTAGCAAGCCGTCGTGTTACTGCTGTGCGATGTATATGAGCATGCACTCTGGCGAATTTGAGCAGCGTCCTTGCCATGGAAATGCTTGGATCCTTTGGTCACCTCCTCTGAACCCAGGCGGAATTTGGAGCGAGGAGACTTCACAGATCATCAAAACAATGCTCGATCAGATGAATGGTGAGGTCGAAGCACGAATCGGCCACGGAATATATGGACGTAAAAGGCGAAATGACACAAGCACTGGGCTTTCGTACATCCGCTGGGCTGAAACAGCGACAGTAGTTGACAGGGATGTAATGGAGTAGTACTCCCCCATGGAATCGATTGTGAGGTTGCGACGATAACGGAGACTTCGAAAGCGGTTCGTAGTTGGCAGGATGCGTAAGTCTACGCAAGCCGGACCAAACCTATTGGGCACGGGAGTCGCACCCTCATTTGACTCCAAATGTTGAGAAAGGTCTGCCGTACGGTAAATTAGCGTCAAGTCTATCGTATGGTACCGCCCTGAATCCTTCAGCTTGCTCTGCAACCTCCTGGATCGAGAGAAACTGCTTGCATACAATTGTCAATACCGAAGGAAGAAGTTGGAAGAGCGAAGCAATGATGCCAGTGCCATACAGGGAGTAAGTGATCGCGCCAGCGGAAGGTGGATATGTGACTCAGTCTCGCAGTATCATCCAGTCGAGGACGACGAAGTTCGTTGTGGGCTCAGGCAAAGCGATATTCCACGTCCATCAAGGCATTTTGAACCATTATGGACTGTTCCTGGAGGATAGAGACGACATGAATTTCGTCAGGCTATCCAAAATGCATGCCGACACATTCTCACGTTTCATCGAGTTCCTGTACACGGGAGACTATGTGACAGCAGAGCCTCGCATTGCTGTGATTGAGATTGCAGACGACGAGGCGATTGTCTCAATCGAGGACGAGACTCCACCATCTTCGCATGCCGATGAAGGCCCGGAATGCGAAGAGGTAGCTCCAGAGCCCTCGAGAGAAGAACCCGTGGTCCAGCCAGGATGGGGTTGGGATAGGTTTGACGTGTCGGCAAAGAAGAAAAAGAAGCAGCAAAAGAAGTCTTGTTGGAATGACCTCGACTTTCCAAATCACGGACCAGCCGAGCCAATTCCCGAACCGCTACCAGAGCCAAAGCCGGCAAGATTCTCTCCGTTCGGAAGTAGCAGAACGAAACCAGATCCATGGCAGGACTTCCTTCAGATGCCCTGCGGCAAGGAGCCATCTTCAGAGAAACTACAGATGTCGGCAGAACACACCAGAACTTCGCCTCACCTGGATTACTCACCAGTCTTCTTGTGCCATGCTCGTCTCCATACTCTGGCAAAGCATTACGACCTCGAGGGCCTTCAAAAGCTGTCGCTCTACAAGCTCCACCAAAGTCTGGTGAGCTTCGAACTGATTCGCGAACGAGTCTCGGACATCACCGCGTTGTTGGAGTACGCATACTGCCACGAAACTTCCGACACTGACGACCAAGTAGACATCAAGACCGAGTTGCAGAAGATGGTGGTCTGCTATATATGCTGCAAGATTGACAAGATCAAAGAGGATGGGACCTTCAAAAGCGTGATGGGCAGTAGAAATAGGGCCTCCTTGGACGTTCTGGAGCAAATGATGAAGAGGTTGGGGTGATGTGGTGATGTACAGACGGCAGTCACCATCGTTTTCATGTTGTAATTGTGCTTATTGTACCATTAAACGAATGTCCAAGCAGAAAGTCAGTCTCGCATCGCTTGTAATGAGTGTCCGTGTTCAATTCTCATCGAACAGTAGAGCACTGGTCATGACCTTCACAAAGCCTCTCAGTTCTTCTTGCCGCCTGAGTTGTTGTTCCCTCCAGCAGTGTTGGAAGCAGCATTAGCACCTCTATCGGCTGCAGACTGAGCTCGAGCTGCAAAGCCTGGATCATTTCCGGACTTGGCCTGAGGATATCATGAGAGAGATTTTGATGACGTTTGGATTTGATCATACCTCTGAAGACTGGATGCGAGAAGCATCGTCCTTTGTCATTTGGTTGTTCTGAGGCATCTTCGTTCTTGTGTTGAAGAAGTATGGTTGCTTGTTTGGTGGCAGTGCTGAAACGGGCTGGTCTTGTTATGATGTTCAAGAATCATTTCTATAACTAGTCTTGACCGCCCTTAAGTACGTGACCCTTTTGATTCAGATTGCTCAAATGCTTCTCGCGAAGCTGTAAAGCTCAAGCTCGCAGAGCTCCAGAAAGATCATTCCTGCATGTGCTAAAATGCCGTACGGCAGCGGTCGAGCAGGGGAGCATCCACGTTCCAAATCTGGGAGAAGTGAATCGACCGTGGACCTCTGGAAGGCTAGAGATTGGGCGGTTTTGCGTCGGTCTTGAATGGATCGTTCGGGTCCTGAAATGCAGATTCTGGCGGGCTGGGAGGTGGAGTATGCTCATAGCCTGGCTTTGCTTTTGCCGCGCCACTACCCCAATACCATTGATCGAACCACATCGTCGTTGCGAACAGGGCAAATGCTTCTGGTGACTGCAGTGATTGCTCTTTGTTGGTTTTTGCGAGAGTAGTGGTAAGATCCCAGGAGTATACATCATGGCTCGTACCGCCTTCTTGAACCTTAGGCTCAGGCCCTGTGTAGTGAGGAAGTCAGCTGAATCAACTCCCGCAACGTGAAGTGCATCACAGGGTTGCTTATGAAGTTGGAACTCACAACCCATGACATAGTGTCCCATCTCATGAATCCATGTAGTGGGCAAAGCCCAGTCAGTAACATCGTCAAGCAGTTTGCCCGCCGTCACCTCTTTGGGGAATTCAGGACGCGGCTTCATTGGGGCAGGCATCGTCGACTTGTAGCACAAGATCAGGAGCTTGTTGGGCCTGTTGGACACTGCTCTTACTCGATCATTGCAGTATGGCGAGTCAGCCCGCTTAGGCTCTGTGTCGATATGAATAAGGTCTGCACCTTTGGGGAGTCCAGGAGGTAGCCCCGCCTTATCATATAGGGCCCCACGCGGAAATGGGAGACCTGTGCGAGCTACGAGCAGCGTCAATGTCGTGCAGAAGGCTAACAGCGGTCTCACTTACGCTTTGCCAGAGTCCATTCAGCAGCATCGGCTTTACCCTTCTCGCGTGGGTCTGGATCGGTCGGCTTCAGGTACTTAAGCCAATAGTCATCACAGCGGAGATAGAATCTGGGCTCCTTCGACGGCAGCTTGCTGACATCATGATGCTCGAGATAAGCTTGGTATACATCTATCAGAGTCAGCCGAGCCATGACCCAAGGGACGTTGGATGTCGAGCATGCCTTGGACGGCTTTTCCAGTTTGACTTAGGCCACAGCCTTCAGTCCACGCTCCGGGACCAAAAAGTGGCTCAAAGGCTTGTGTAATCTTGAGGTACTTCTCATGCTGCTCACCCTTCGTGGGCTCCAGTTTGAGCTCCGAGAGCCATTCTAAGGCGGCCAATGCCTTGATAATGGCTTGGATAGCTTCAGAATATGAAGTTTCGACAGTCTGCTGGTGATTGTCAGGACCGCCGCAAGCGCCATGATCCTTGCCAGAGAAGTCTACGTCGAATATATGTCCGAGATCATATCGACCTGCTAAGTCGGTAGGGGATGCAGCAGTGCTGAGCACTCGGATTAGTACAGCCAAGCTGCCTGCCACATTAAGCTTCATATCAGGCACACAATATTCCTGTAGCGTCCCGCAATATGCACGAGTTGGTTATGGTTCAGGGTATTGCTAAATTCCTGCTTCGCTGTAATAGGACAAATGGAGGACATCCATGGCGCTTTTTGTACTCGTCGAAGCTTTCGCCTCGCTGATCAGAAGTCAACGTGATCTGAACTTGTATCATGACCGCTTTGTGCTTGCTGCTGTCACACTTACCTTTCTGCGCAGCGCAAAGTAGCTTGCTGGATGTCATACATATCACTCCCCTCGCGGGTATTGAGGACTACATGGTGGCGTCTATATGGCAAGATGTCAATTTGACAGATCCATTGTGCCTGGTGAAAAGGTCCAGGTAGTTCCAGTCGTGAGTCCGGATCAGCAGAGGTACTGATCTTGTTCATTAATTCTGGCCGGAACTTCGGAACAGATTTGGAAGCCCTCGCAAGGAGATCGCCAGAGATGCAAGGAGATTTGGCGATACAGTCAGCATTGCAATTTATGCTTCTTCACGACTCTTGCATTTGTCTCTCGCAAGTCGGCACTTGCCTATGCCAACCATAACGCCTTGCTGAACGCCACTAAAACTTCGGGTATCTCATCATTGCCTCTATTTGACTGCTCCGCGGCAGCCCATGCTACAACTCCTGCTTCCAGCTGTCGATGTCTGACTGGTGCTCATTTGAACTCGTTCGGCCAGCACTTCTCCTTCGTCCAAGCGTCTGAGTGGGTGTCGGCATGTTGCTCGAGGATCTTGAGGTTGGTGTTGTCCTGAAAGTCAACTGCGTCAGTACGTACTGCTACAATGGTAGTCGATATACACGTACAAGCTCTTTGCGGCAGAAGGCGCAGATCGACTTTGGCTTAGCCGCCTTGACTGGCGTGCCGTTTGCATGCACGGCAGCGCGAGTACCGGCTGCGTCTGCCTTCTTCTGCTCCTTCCTAACTCGATCTTTCTTCGTGATAGGCATTTCGGTGTTTGAGGTTGGTCGATTTTTGGTTGGAAGTTATGTCGGTACAGAAAGTGAACTCAATAGGAAGACGTGTAGCGCGGAAAAGTGGAAACAGGCTCTGCTAGCGCGTCTTGACAAAGCACGTGATTCTTGGCATCAAGCTCCATCAACAATCGCGACTCGGGTCCTTTCTCTCCTCCATCACGGCCACCAATATTGGATTGCAGGCCGAGATTGCCATCAAAGCTGTCTCAGACCTATCACTGGTACTATATGACCAGTGATGAGCCTGCTCTCGACTTTTGCGATGATCACTTCACCACTAGCTCCGGAGTCGAAGATGGAGTAGCAGACACGACATGATGCTTTGGCCACATACTTACTGCAATGCACTATTATCCTCTCACTACTCCTTTTGAGAGTCATGTACCACCAGAGAAACCGCCGAACGATAAGGATCTTGTGCAGTCGGTTTCTCTCCCGCAAACACCGACCTGGGCCACACTTTGGATCTGTCAAAGCTATCATATCAACTGGCTCAAGTGCCATACTTTATTTCGAGGAAGTGGCAGGCGTACAAGTCATTCATGCCTATTCAACATAACCTAAATACAGTACATCGCCTTCATGTGCAACATCAAACAAACTGACGGTGCTGGTAACATCTACAAGCACCAGAAGCTCCACCATCCAAGCTCGAAAATACACTCCCTCGCCATCTGCATCGCGGCCCAACACATTTGTTTGCTTCCCTTATCTGAACTCACCCTTACCATTGCAGCGGGTGAGTGGTGGAGCAGTGCCAGGCTTAACGCATTGAGAGACAGCTCCATTGATCCAGCTGACACCGTTGTAGCTGCCAGTTCCATGGTCATCGGCCATGAAAGTACCGATCTGCTTCGACGAGCCAACGCAGCCCTCCAGGACACGGCCGTACTTGCGAGTGGTCAATGGCTGGGTGATCATGACACCGCAGTTGCCCTGCTTCACCGTGAACCTGTTCTGGACGGAGGCCGAGCTGGTCCATGTGCGTCCGTAGTCGATACCGAAAGAAATCTGCAACCAGTTCTTGATGGCGGTTGGGCTAATTCCGCCGGAAACACTAACACTGTTGGCCACACTCCAGCCAGCCATGACGAAGATATCGATGTCACCTTGAGCGGCACAAGCGACGTTGGACATCTGAACATCCCAGTCCACGAATCTCTCAGTCTTGTCAACGACGGTCGAGCGAGTGTTTTCACAGCTCTGACGCTTCTCGAGCGGGAGATGAGACAGGTCAAGTGGAGTCGGGTCGGCGGTGAAGTTAAGATAGTCATGGTCGATCTCTGGGACCTCCAGAGAGATACCCTCAAAGACGAGCTTCTCGATGTAGGTCGTGTAGTTGACGACCTCGTCTGTGCATTCATCATATCAGTATCGATCTCAAACGACCACAGGGACTTGGGCATTGCTTACGTCCCCCACCGGAAAGAGGAAGGACCACATCGTCAAGGCCGAGGTTCTCCAAGATACTAGCTGGAATAGCTGGGGCAGCAGCTGGAGCGGCATTGATAGCCTTGGCCGCCGCAAGGGCGAGAACGATGGAAGACAGCATTGTCAAAGGAGCGAATGTGAAATGAGTGTGGTTAGGATTGGTGAAGCTCTTGATGCTGCTGGCTGTGCTGATGAGCTTCCAGAAGGTGCGTCCTCTGACGCTATATACCGAGTCTGGTTGTGACATTAGACATGCTTTCAGCTAAACACAACACCCAGAATAGGCCTCATTGCTGGTTCGCCAGAGTCTGGACTCTAGAGAGATAGCGAATAATCCATCGCATCAGGTCTCGTGCCCAATGCAGGCTGCTTGATGCAGCGAAATTTGGCCAGTCACTGCATCGACAACCATCGATTGCTACCATGCGATGAGCATGACCTTAGTGGCCTCTGAAATGGTTAGCGTTCTGTCTGACTGGAAATCATCGGAAGCTTATCGTCTGGTAGTACTAATGCGAGACCCGAAGTGCCTTTGCTTCTATGGGGCTCCACTGGAGTCATGGTCATCCTACCACGAGCTGTAATGCATTGGAATTACTTTGAGACATGAGGTGTGACAATCATGGTCCTTGAGTTCGGCCCGAGCACGGAACTACATCGAGAAGGACTAAGGTGACACAAGTCCGGATCCAACTGCACACCGATGTATTAGTCAGGTACTGGTGTTAGTTCATGCACCTGGTTCTGGAGAAGAATGTCTCAGTCGCCAGGAAAAGAAATACACCCTGGTCGTGGAGCCACCAGTGCTGTGTGAGAAGCCCGCGATGCGATACCAGATGACGATGATTGGCTTGCAGAGTAGGGCGAGCCATTCGCCCTAAATGGATTCAGAACAACTACTTGGAGACGCTAGAATCAATGTTCTAGAATACGAACTGCATTTTTGTCATCGTCGAATAAAGACTGGTCGGCGTTCACCGGGCTCGCCAATCTCCAGATTGCCGGCTCATGCCCTGGAAGCCGAACTTCTACCCTGACACTGCCAGAATGCCGGTGCCAAGCACAATCCTCACTTCAAATCAACGGTCTCAGAACCGGTCGCGACGAAACAACAACGATATGACTTTGTCTCTGCTGAGAAGGATCGCTGGACATCGTATTGGTGCTCGCAAGTCAGTCTGTATGTCTTGACCATAAACGAATGTCTTGGTACCCCAATAGGATCAGCAAGCACCCACGTGCTCATCTTAGCTGTACCTCGACGAGCACTATGAGCAACTAGAGGGCAATCTTTGGCGGAGCCGTGTCTCCATGTCAGTTCCATAGGGGAATCGCTTTCCTCGCTGTAGAGATAAGGGTCTCAATTAATCAGCCAAGATACCCACACGTGCCTTCCGAGAAACGAGACCCATGGGGCAGTGGTTTCAGGACACCGTTTAGCAGTTCCTTCGATGGCACCGTCAACAGATCGGTGCCTCGTAGCGTTATCATCACAGTATTGGAACCATTGCACCACGTGGGAAGCACCACAATGGCTGTGGGAAATTGAGAGGCGTCATCAGCTTATCAGGACGAACGAGTTGCGAAGATGGGTACATAGCAGACGTGAAAGGACCTGCGCCCGCTTCTTCCATTCAGTATCAAACATATCAATCACACCATTCTCACATCCCTCTCCCGTCACACTCATCAAAGCACATCGAGATGCAATTCCTCACCACAGCCCTCCTCGCGGCATCGCTCGCTACACTGTAAGTCCATACCTAACCGAAAAGAGATCAACCGCTCCCTTCTATTGCCGTCTTCCCGCCTAGAACACCCTCCGCTAACACCCCATCCCATCTCCAGATCCTTCGGCAAACTCCACAATGCCGCCGTCTGCGTAAAGAACCGCAACGTCCGTCCCTTTGGAGGCACACCCTTCTCTCCATCACACAACTGGCTCAAAGACTATGAAAACCTACCTGAGTCCACGAAATGTGCTTGCGAATACTACCACAACAGAAACACTGGAGATGAGCAGTGGGATAAGTGCCCGGATTGTAGCTTCGATGGTTTCCAGTGTAATTCTGCTGAGTGGCATATTGGTGGTGAAGAGGTGAGTGGACCGCAATATGTAAAGTGGTGTTTGACTGATTTGTGATAGATGAACCATTATTGTACCAAGTATTGTGGTGCTGAGGGCTCTGAGGCCAATTAGAGGAACTGTGTGAGGAGACAGTTACTGGATATCCAGGTGTGACTAGAAAGAGACATGTTCGAGTCAACGAGACATGCTAGGACTGGAAATTGTTATGACGGGATACCTTTTTGTGATGGATACTTTCTGATTGAGAGAATGAGATTGATTGTTGGATGAGCTTTGGCCATTATCATAATGGTTGTGCTTTTTGAGAATCTTGCTAGGCGTATACCACCAATGTTATCGCGAGAATTGCTAGCAGCCAACCGGCACCAGAACCTGTCAAGATCCTGTTTGAAGCATTTGAGTTGGTGGCAGCTGCAGCCGCTGCGTCGAGTGAGGGCGTCGAGGATTCTTTCGCGGTTGATGAAGTGCTCGATGTCTTGTTCGCGCGATGAGTGCTTTGTGCTTTGGCAGTTGAAGAGGCTTTTTGCCTGCCGTATTGTGCCTCTGAAAATTTGGCCGTCTTGCCATCCACCGCGATGCCATTTCGTACAGCAGTAATGTTGTGACCACCAATGTTGGTGACTTGCCACAAAGAGAGTGTATGACCGTTCACAAGCACCTCACCTGAAGGTAATGGTGCCCCGGTGATCACTTTAGAGCCCAAAGTGACCTTTGCCTCTGGTCGAGGAAAGTCATCACCCGATGTATGAGGCGCGTTGAAAGCCAGAGTGCTGCCACCATCAATGATAAATCCTTTCGGCCCTGCACTGATCGTGTGACCATCAACAGTAACGGCACCTCCCGGAGTGAGCGTCTTTCCACCAATCTCCACACCTCCTGTTGGCAGTGGCCTTGCTGTGAGGGACTCGGATCCGAGATGAAGAACAGCATTAATGTCCATGAAAGGCTTTGGGCTCGCCTCAGATTCTGTCGGTTGCGCGGCGACTCGGTTGAAAGCAGCTGTCTGTCCATTCACCACGATTCCGGACCTGCCGACGCTGACGACTTGATCATGGATTGTAGCCACCTCACCATGAGTCAAAGTATGTTGTGCAATTTCGATCGGTCCGGAGCTGTGCTGGACAATAGCTGTGACTTGAACATCGCCAACGGAGATGACAGCTTTCGATATTGGCTTTGGCGCTGATGGTGGATCTGCGGCATGAGACGAGTCACCGGTGTGATGATCAGATTGAGGAGCACCGGGATCTTGCGGCGCAGCTGCAGGAGATTCTTGAGGCGATTGCTCAGGACTTTGCGCTTGCGGTTGAGCAGAGAGGGTCGGCTTGGCATGAACATCCTGTGGCGATGTGCTTGGAGCAAGCTTCTGCTTTGGTGGATCAGGAGTCGTGACCGGGTCGAATGTGAATTTCGGTGTATGAGTCTGAACAGGGAGAGGTTCGTGGGTCGATTTCGGAGCAGCTGGTTCAGTAGTCGATAGAATGGCGTGCGGGATCGTGGGCTTTATTGCGCTCTGCGCACTTGTGAGAGCAATTGGTGGATCATAGACTCCTTCGATACCACCCACACAGTTTGCCCACTCTGGATCAATGTCCTGCACTTCACGAGGAAGAGCGAGGATCGGCCTCCAAGGATAATCTCTATTGCAGTCGTACTCGTCAATCGGACCGGCAAGAGTACTCTGCCACCACCACGATGACACGCATCTCGGCTGTCGGTTGAATATACTGGTCGGCACAGGATCGGTATGCAATAGATCGGTGTAGTTGAAAGCAGCAGTACTCTGCAGACCATTGACAAGGCTCATACCCCATAGACTAGAGATATCCTTGGAGTTGGGAATAGCAAGAATCGTGCTTGAGTACGTCTT
>JAASFE010006224.1:140427-166804 GCA_013365205.1 Pseudocercospora cruenta
TGTAAAAGTGGTTCCAAACCCAACTGCAGTCACTGGCAGGCCATCATCGGCGGCAGTCTGAGGAGGCCACCAAAACAGCTCAACTGAGCTTCCAGTAATTCGACATTGTTGGCAGCCCATTGTGCAACCCGGTGCAAAGCTTCGATCTGGCGGCCACACTGTCGCAGTAGAGTTGTCGGACATGGTTGTGACAGTCCAGCCGGCAAGCGTTCTCGATATTCGAGCAAGCGAGTTGCTCAGCAAGAATCTGCTGATTTCCTTGCTACAATACTCGCCTGTAACCGTGGCTTGGGTGCAGCTTGGTGCTGGTCCAATGCTAGATTTACTCGTGCCTTGGTCCCACCAGTATTTCAGCCATTCACCAACGCAGGTTTGATTTGGCTGAATAGTTCCGATCGTCCTGGGTACGCACTCAGGCTGAACAAGGCCGGATGCGAGCTGCCAGTTCCATGACTCGTAACTGTCCCAAGAGCTCTGGCACTCTGGAACGAAGGAGGGCAAAGCGCAAGGAGGCTGTGTTATTCCTTCAGTGGGCGCGGATACGGACGTTGTGATCGTCTCGGTCACGGTGTTGATCGCAACGGTCGTGGTGGAAGGGAAAGAATAGGTTTCTGTGTCTGTGAACGCGCTCGTGGCAATTGCGTGCGCACCGTCGAATTGAGTGACAGTGGTAAGCTGTACCACAGTCACATACCAGAATGCCGTAGAGCTGTCCGAAGTCACTGGCTTGATGTCAGTTGACACAGCGGTGGTGACGTATGTCGTTTTGATAGGATCCAATAGACTCCAATGCGAGCTCCATGAGCTCCAACAGCTATCGTCTAACGATGCATTCCTGCTGCTGTTGGAGTGTGTGAGATTATGTGCGCCGACCGAAGGTACGGCAGGGTTCATGAAATGATGTATCGAGCTATTTGCGGTCGCTGATGTTGGTGGAGGGCTAGAATTGAATATGGAACTGTTTCCAGACATTGCTGGCGCAAAGCTACTGGTCGAAAGAGTGACGTCCATGGGATGCTGTGAGTTGCTCGTCCTGCTCGACGATGGTGGAGATGATATGGTTGCCGCATCATCGTTGCCGTATGTCAAAAGAGTGTTGGTGGTGGTATTCCTGTATGCTACGAACGAATTTGATGAAGATGTCCCGGTCGATGTCGAGACCGTGTTCGAAGAAGTCAAGATCGTGCTAGATGCATCCTTTCGAAGTCCAGCCGCGACATAGTCTCCGATACCAGAAGAAGAAGATGCTGCCGAGAATTGCGCCAGGAAGGAAGAGAGTGTGCTGAAGATGGTGATCCGGTTCCTCATTCCAACGAACACGGCTGCGAAGTGGGAATGAGCGTCGTCTGCGTTACGCAAAGGAGTGTGAGGGATGCAGACGTTCTGCTGCAACGGAGATCACAAAGCAGACTGCGTTCTCCTGTTGAAAGATGATACCACCGGATCGTCAGGTCCCTCTGTGCAGATCGCTTGAGGCGCAACCTTGCTAAAGTCAATGTGAAGCTAGCGTCTTTAGAATAGCTTTATGACTTCAACGTCGTCAAAGTTTACAGAATGCGCCGCTTCTCAATTGTTGCTGCAGGATTCAAGGCCCGTCAGGGTTTCAGCCTCCAATGAGTTGCTTCTTCACGACAGCGGGCCAGCAGCTCGAATCGTATCAAATCGCACGTGTTTAGTTGTGTGCGGAAAAGCAGCGATTCTTGCGAGAGCGTTTGGGACCTCGGTGGTTCTGCGTCCAATATCAGCTCATAGTGTGCGAATAGGGCATCAGTCATCATTGTGTTCAAGCGCAGGTCCAGCATTACACATCCACCAATGTTCAGTGATCATTGTGCGTATAGAAGGGATCTCAAAGTGACGAAGATGTCGTTGAAGACTTCAGAGCGGCTCGGAAGTCGGTCTCCATGCTCGCCCTCGAAGACCATGGTCAATCAAATTCTCTGCGCTGTGTTTCATCAACAAAGATCGTAAGCCTGACGCCGAACAGAGATCAGGCGCAAATGTCTGACTGTAGGGCCATGCTTGTCTGTGTCAAGTGTCCAAGACCAGCACACGAGTGCTCGCCCCAGAGGGCCATACAGGCAGCCACAATGGTCCTCACAGACACGACTGAATCATCGGGGTGGCAAAACTCTCCAGGTTCGCAAGAGCTGCTCAAGCCTAAAGGCTTCCAGAACCGCCTGCTATTGCGCTTCTTCATGCTTCCGCACAGCATGCAAGCAATGGATCATGATACTCTTGCTGGTGGCAGTGAAAATGGCCAGGCGTCCAAGTCTAGAGACTCTAGACTGGACTTGTTCTTCGTGTTCGGCATCGGCATGATTCTCGTGGAGGCTGACGAGCCTGTACATTTATCGAGGAGAATTGGCGCAAACGAAGGATTGACACTGTCAGTGACTGGTGTGAACTACCAGGCGTCCCGTCGCGTGGCTTCGGAAAATGTGGATGGCTGATCTGTTCGCATACCCCTGATACACGGTATCTGCCATGTTCGTGGTGTGCAAAATCTACCTAGAGAGAAAGCGCGTAATCGATTGAAGCTCTCTGTGTAAAACGACTTTCAAGTCTGTGATGTTTGCTGGCCTTTACGAGGAGGGAGGATGAAATAATATTGCTGGGGCACGCGTTGTGATGACGGCAAGGACCGGCAGTTCCTTTCTGTCCAATAAGCACGTTATCGTCGACCGTAGTCTAGCTCAAACCATGTCTATTCCTGGTCGGTTCCTGCGTTTCCCTTCTTCCAACAACCAACCTCTATCACCGCGACGAAGCACGCCTTGCACTCTTCCAATGGCTGAATTGCATCGTCACGGCATCCAGAGGGCACTTTGCTTCAGCAATGCCTCCCTCAGCGCTTCGTGACTTGTCAACGGCCAATGCAATAACCATTGCGGCCGCAGTCGCGCAAACGACAGGAAGGTAGGGTGACCATGTGAGGCATAATTACAAAACGAACAGGCTCCCACGTCCACTCGCATAATATACAGGGCACGACAGGAAAACGCGGAGTATGACCCGCGCTCTTCTATGCGCCTTCTCTGTAATGCTCGTAGCCACCCTGCCGATGAGAAGCACTGAGTGGCAATCCCGACACAGATACGCCATCTGCGAAAGACTCGACCAAAGATTTGACCTCAAGCATGCTGCGTAGCCTTCGAGTGACAACTTCGAAGCTTGGTGTGGCCTCCAAATTGGTCAAGCAAGCACTCGAAGGCAGACCCGGGATCACATCGAAGATCCGTATTTAGCATTCCAAGGCACTAGTACTTCTCTATTGGGTAGTGCTTATAGGCTCCATGCCTATCCTTCCTATACTTCTGGTATCCATGCACTGGGAAAAGTCTGGTTCATTCAAGTACGCATAGCAAAGGCCGTTTAAAGACCTTCCAAGCACGCAAAAATTTCCCAACCAGTCCATGGAGCTGCAACATGACATCGCCTTCTACGCCGACACGTGGTCGCAGCGAAACGAGGCTAATATCAGCCCAGCAAGAAGGGGTATACCAAGAGATCCAGATCATGGGATTCCTTGATGCTTTACAAGGTAGCAAGGCGAGTAGCAGCCAGTGTCCCACCGGATGAACTTCGTGCGAGGTAAAGGCCATTTACCTACCATGTCTGCATGGCCGGTCTAAGCGAACCATGTACTGTAGATGGCGCGTCCCTCCTTTGATACCACCAAGCCGGAGCTTTTCACGAACTTTCATTCTCTTCCCTCAGACCTCATTGATTTCGGGCGCCATGCTCGGGTTCCGTTCGTTTCTGGTCACGGCCTACGTATGGGCGGGAGTCACAGCACAGCTGAAAGAAGAATATGACTACATTGTTTGCGGAGGTAACGAACCAAGCCATCGGGTCCTGAGCTCTTACTAACTGTAACTTACGCTCAAAGGCGGCACTGCTGGATTGGCAGTCGCGAACAGATTGAGCGCCGATTCCAAGAATTCTGTTCTTGTCGTAGAAGCTGGCATCAATGGCACGACGGCATACTGGGACTATCGGAGCTTACCGCAGAAGTATGCGAATGGCAGGATACAGAGCTTGCCAGCCGGCAAGACCGTAGGAGGCAGCTCCCAAATCAATGGTAAATTCTAACTAATTCATCCACGGTACGTCGATCGCTGACATGCTCTACAGGCAGAGTGTATTCGCGACCAGACAGGCACGAGATCGACGACTGGGGCGAAGTGAACAATGCCGGATGGTCTTGGGAGACACTGTTTCCATTCTACAAATCTTCTGAAGGCCTTCGAGCGCCCACGCGAGAACAGCAAAGGACTCTTGAAAATACATACAATCCGGACTATCATGGAGTTGCTGGCCCTGTCAACATCACGTACCCCGCTGTGGGAGTTCCGGATTATTTCAGGCTCTTGGAAGAAACAGGAAAGGCTTTCTCCATTCCGCGAAACCGAGACTTCAATGGCGGTGACGCGAGAGGACTTTCAACTTATCCTGGCTTGTTTGTCATCAATGCGCAAAGGGAGCAGTTGCGAGAGTCTGCCAGAGAAGCCTACTACCTGCCTGTTGTGGGCCGAACCAACCTTGAACTACTCGATGAGACGGTGTGCCAGCGCATTGACTGGGAAGATTCCTCTGGTGGAGGCGACTTGAAAGCGCGAGGCGTGGAGATCTCGAACGTCGACAACAAGACAGTCGTGCGCGCGAGGAACGAGGTCATTCTCTCCGCTGGCGTCTATCGAACCCCAGGAATCTTGGAGTACTCTGGTGTTGGTAATCCGAAGATCTTGAAGTCTCACAAGATTGACACCAAGATCGAGTTGCCTGGAGTTGGAGAGAATCTGCAAGATCAAGCACAGGGCAACATCTTTTTCAACAAGAACGAGAACTCCACGATCATGTTCCCAGCCACTGTCGGCGAGGAAATCACGACTAATTACCTCATTCATGCTACCTTCGAGGATATTCTTGGCGAAGAAGCTCCTGCTGTACAACAGCGTGTCAACGCTTCGCTTGAGGATTACGCAAGTACGATCTCAAACCGAATCAACAACTCACTCTCTGCCGACCAAATCTTGAACTCGCTCCAAGTGCAATACGAAGCCATCTTCAACACCCCAGTCCCGGTCGTGGAGCTCTTTAGCGGCCAAGCTGTCAATAACAACGTTGTCAACATGGAATTCTGGCCTTTGATCCCGATGTCGAGAGGGAGCTGTCATATAGCGGGCGGCAACGCTGACCTCGCAGCCGAAGCACCTTTCATTGATGTCAATTGGTTCATGCTTGAGTGGGACTGGGACATTTATGTTGCTTCTGGCCGATTCGTCCGAAAACTGTTCGCAACTCAACCCTTGGCAAATCTTACTACCGGTGAAACTCAACCTGGCCTGCAGAACTTGCCACTTGACGCGAGTGATGATGAATGGCGAGACTACTGGTCTGATAACTTTCGTGCCGGGTGGCATGGAGTCGGGACTGCTGCTATGCTGTAAGTCTACATGCATGTTTCACTGTACACTGGTCAATTGCTAATCCCAGTTGTAGACCACGGAATTGGGGCGGTGTCGTCAACGGAGATCTCAAAGTCTATGGCACATCGAATGTGCGGGTGGTTGACGCATCTGCCGTCCCTTTCAACATGGGCGGACATCCAACATCGACCATGTACGCTCTGGCAGAAAGAGCCGCTCATCTGATCTTGACTGGCGAGAAGGGTTGAAACCAGATGCTTGTTGCATTGCATAGTATACAGGCAGCACTGTCAGCTGTCCCACCTATTAATTTTCAGCTTTCAGGTTTAGTTAATTTCACAGCACTTACGGCATTTCGTTTCTCGCGATTCTAGATCGACTCTACATTCCTGCGGGCAATGAATGGCTTATTTCGACTCGATGCACTTGGCTGTCCATAGAAGCTCTTGGTCTAGGCTATTCTCCAGCGCAATGCAGAAGACCTTCCGGAAGAGACTAGCTGACGATCATTGCCAGAACTCGGTGACACGACCACTTCAAAGTCACTCAGGCTAAATACTGGCAATGCGAATATAGTCATGCTTTGGCATGGCACGGAACTCTTGTACAATGATTGGCAACACGTACGCAGTGGCTTGACTGATGGTTTCGACTCGCAGCAGTCAAGATCAGGTGCCTCACATCAAAAGCCTTTCAAGGCTAAACAACAAGCTTTCTATTCTGCAACCACGTTCGGTTGAAAGCACAACATATGCATCTGGATACCATCGACCATTAGTCTCGAGCTCGACCAGAGCTCGACCTTCTAAACGATGCTGCAGCCAGATTGACCCAGTGTTTCAGGCTGATTGACCATCACGAGATAGATTACATCTCCGCACGACCGCCAGAACCAGGAGTATAAGAACAACCGGCCCATAACCAAATTTCTCCATCAATACCGCACCACCTACCCACATCAAAATGCATACCACCACCCTCATCTCAACCCTCCTCCTCTCCCTCTCAACCACAATCTCCACCACCGCATTGTTAGAAACCCGCCAATCCTGCCCAGGAATCCACATCTTCGGAGCCCGCGAAACAACCGCACCAGCAGGCTACGGCTCCTCCTCAACCTTCGTCAACGAAATCCTATCAGCCTACTCAGGTTCCACAGCCGAAGCAATCGTCTATCCCGCCGCAGGAGGCACGAATTCTGCTTATGCGGCTTCAGTCCAGAATGGAACTCAAGCGATCGCCAATGCGACAAATGCTTTTAATAAGAAATGTCCGAGTTCGAAGTTGGTTGTTGTTGGGTATAGTCAGGTGAGCGAGCTAAAGCGAGACAAAAAAAATCCGTAGTTGGTGAGGGTGAACTGATGCTTATGTTTTTGGCCCAGGGCGCACAAATCGGCGACAATGCACTTTGCGGAGGTGGTGATCCGAACCAAGGAGTTACTTCTACGAATTCTTTAATTACGAGTTCTGCGGCTAGTGCGATTAAGGCTGTGATTTGGGCGGGAAATCCTAGGAATAGTCCTGCTGAGTCGAGTTTTCATTATGGGACTTGTACGGCTAGTGGAGTAAGTGGCTTCAACCGAGAGATAAGAGCGAAAGTTGCTGACAGGTCGTGGCAGTTTGATCCAAGACCGACAGGATTCTCTTGTCCTGCATATTCGGCTAAGATTCGATCATACTGTGATGCACCGGATCCGTATTGCTGTAATGGTACGGATGCGGCGACTCATCAGGGTTATGGGAATGAGTATGGATCGAATGCGTTAGCATTTGTGAAGACGAAGTTGGGTTGATGTAGCTGGGCGACGTTCCAGTTGAAATTGATCAAACATTCTCTTCGTCTCCTGCTGCCTCGCCATTCGAGACCTTGCGGGAGGGTGAGGTTGTAGAGACTAAAGCACATACCTGAACAGCGGGCTCTCGTCTCCCATCTCGGCCAAGTCTTCGTCACTGTACCTTGCTCTCACCTCCTCTTCGCTCACCATGTCTCTTCGCTTATTTTTGACTGTTAGAAGTCCCTTCAACCCGAACCCAGCCGCAATCGCAATGACCGTGACTCCAAGACTGACTCCGTATCCAGTCCAGTAGCTGGGTGCCTCACGACTCAGGTAGATATTGCTGGCCGCCACACCTCCAAGATTGCCAACTGTGATCTGCAAAGCCATTCCGATACTGCGCTTCCAGGAGCCTGCGAGATTGTTGGCGTTCCAGGACACGACTCCGACGAGGGGCACGTAGAGGCCTATGGCCACGAGGAAGAGAATCCCATAGCGAGCGCCGGGCCAGCGATCGGCGGGCATGGCAAGCAGGATGAGAAAGCCGGTTGCGGAGAGGAAGTAAGGATAGATGACGAATGGCGAGCGTTTTCTGTAGCGGTCTGAGAGGACGGAGCAGACGATGACGAAAATCAAGGCGGCAACGTAGACTGGGACTGTCAGGAGTTGAGCTTGTTGGGATGTGTAGCCGAGGCCGGTGATAGTGGTTGGTAAGATGAGGACGAATCTAAGAACAAGCGTCAGCACTGTGAAATGCAGAAGGCTCGAATGAATACGCACCCGTATCCAGGTATCGTGTTGCCCCAGAATATCAGTGTTGACAACCAGATCTTCCAGTCTGAAAGTGCTTGCTTCAAGTATTTCCACTTGAAGCCTTCCTTATCTTTGCCTCCGCTGCTGTAGTTGACCTCGAGGCGTTCGAGGAAATATGCTTTCTGCTCTGGTGTGAAGTAATTTGCTTTCTCTGGACCATCAACCATCATGAAGGGTATGAAGATCCCAACCACGACTGTAAGCAGGCCGTTGATGATGAAAATCCAGCGCCACCCAGCGAGACCACCAACGCCATCCATGAGATTGAGAGCGTACGCGAATAGGCCGGCGAAAGCGCCTGCTAAAGTTGCTGCGCAGTAGAAGTACGCCATTCGTGTTTGGAGTTCGTGTTTGGCATACCACATTGTGAGTATATAGGATGCTGCCGGGAAGAAGCCGGCCTTTGACGCCGTTAGAGGTTGCACGAGGAATGTCACGCTTGACTGCTTACCTCCGTGACACCCAGGAAGAATCGAGCTGCCAACAGTCCAGAGTAGTTGTCGACCAAGCTTTCTAGATTAGCAAGTGGTGGTGAATTGGTCGAGTATCCTTCCTCACCCAGATAGAGTCATCACCGCACCCCAAAGAAGTGTAATGATTGTTAGCCAGAGCCTTGGCTTCAGAAGCTTGAGCATGATATTCGCCGGCACTTCAAGCAAAGCATAAGGTATGAAAAAGATCTGTTGCGGTAAATCAATAAACGTTCTGGTGTCTGATGCCTGATGCCCAAGTCCTTACTGTCAGACACATGTTGAATTGCAGGTCGGTCAATCCAAGGTCATCCTGTAGTCCTGCTATCCTTGCATTGCCGATCATGCTGCGATCCATATACGACATGAGGTAGAGAAGCGTAAGGACTGGGATTAGCCGCCAGTCAACTTTCTTGAGAAGCTGTTTTGTAAGCTCCGGATCCTCGACAAAATGAACGACGACATTGCCTTTTTCGTTGTAAACGTTCTCATTGTGCTGAGTGCCCTCGAGAATGTCGTCTGAATCAGACTTCTTTAGGCTTGGAGAAGAGCTCATGGTTGTAGAGCAGAGCCCAGTGGGCAGTCAAGAGGGAAGGGAATAAGGCAAAGAAGACGACTGAATTGACCTACCGTGATAAAGATGCGAAGGCAGTCTATTCATGTATTCGTGGTTCCGTGGAGCGTTGGCCGCCAGAGCACTGAACTCGCCTGAATGCTTGGGAGCATTGTAGGACAAGAGCTTGGTATGCATATTCTCCAGATTGTAGGGTCCACAACCAACGCGGATTCTGCAGGAAGTGGATCTTGCTGCACGTTCTTGCCATGTGAATGACGAGTGCCATGTGGTGAGCTGCTGATACTTGATGCTGATCACTCAAGAGCCGCAGCTTGGCATATTGGGGTTGACTGACGTAGCGACTGTAGCTATTATTCCCACAGCCTGGGCACTTACTGTATCCGAGCTGGCTTTTTCTGGCGGCGCTGTCTAGCATTCAGAGCAGGTGAGAAAGGATCTCTCTGCATGTACCAACTTGTACAGATGATGGCCAGTTCATGTTCATGCTAGACCCAGCGTACGCCACGTTCCAAGCTTGCTCTTGTTCCTCTTATCTAATGTGTCGACAGTCCTTCAAGCATGGTGCCTGTACTTAACCCGTTGGAGTACATATTCTTGATATCCATCTCGGGTCGGAACGTTATGCTGCCATCTCTGATCTTCGCAATCTTCTGATTTGTGTTCATGGTTCGACCGAGGAATCAGCGCGTACGGGAATGCCATTCGAGCGCTGTGCGATAGAACACTGGTAGCCGGAAGCAGATCAACACAATGTGGAATGCACAGTACGAATATCATGAGGTGCGGGGGTGCAGAGGCATGGACGTGACTGAAGCCAACTTGAGGTTCCTCGGGCACTCACTCAGAGAACGCACGGACCTTTCTTGGCATCGATCCCGACAGCGTCAGCATCTGTATCAGCAAGAACACTCGCTTCCACCTGCGCCAGAATTAGGACATTATCAGCCGCTCGTCATGTCTCCTGATTGCGATCATCAAGACCATTCTTGTGAAGCCAGACCCGACACTAGCGAAACAAGCAGCACTCCTCATTGCCCACGATCGCCATAATACCCTAGCCTTCGGTCGAGCAGCTCAGTTCCTTTCCAGTCTCGCGAAACAGCTTCGAGGCCGATTACAAGAAGTGAGCTCGCTCATATATACTATCATGGTCGCTCCTGCGGACGCCCTCCGCTGTCTCGACCAAGCAGAGCGTGGCTGCCGTCTTCATGACGTTGCTTTACATGCTATTCAAAATTGAGATTGAATACGTGAGACAGCCTGGAGCTCTCATGGAGACTTGGACAAACCACATTTCTGGCCTCGGGGTTATATCTGGGCCTGAACCCATTAGCAGCCAACGGTGTGGATTTCGAGCGCGATCACGCTCAGTCTTGATACTGCGAGACTGCTTGAGACTTCAGCAGCTCACACAAGTAGAACAGCCCTCAGACTCTAGAACACCTCTCGTACTAGAGTCTACCTCACAAGCACATGTGAGCGTCCAAGATGGAATCAGGCATACCTCGAGGCGAGCACCGGGTCAAATTAATACCGCACGCTTATATATGATTCAGTGCTTCGATGAATCACTCAGTCTTACTACTGATAGATTCGCAGCTGATGGCATTGGAGACTCAAGTCCTGGCGGCAGCCACTCTTTCGGAAGTCTGCAGAGAGAGGAGCCATTCGCCCCTCGAAAGATCACACTGGACAGCATAACTTGGGCCTGTAGCTTTCCGCGGCGTGACACGATGGCTTCACTGGGGCATGAAGCGTGCAGCATTGTCAAGTACCCAAGCCAGACACTCAATGTTGTAAACATGTGGAAGGCCAATAGATCTCCACGCTGACGATAAATTTACGACCCTAACACATTGCTTCAGGCACATTGTGTGAAGCACTTCCAACTGGCCTCGACCTGCTGAGCGTTATACATATCTAACACAGGAGCGCTCATCTTACGTACGAAACAAATCGAGGGAAGGTCGAGTTCAATCACACAAGCCAAACCACGAATTTCAATTCATGCTCAAGATCAACTAAGTACAAACCTTGATCCAGCTTTCTAGCACGTTGCATACTCCCTAACCTCTGCTGCGAGCTATCGCTCAAATTTCATGGGAGTCGTGATCTTCTTAGTTGGAGGCCTCACGCTCTGCACCTCATCATCGCTCTCATCCAGCACCTCGACTGGTCTCTTCCGCTTCTTGTTGACACACTCCTCTCCAGGACCATGCTTATGGTAATCACAACACTTGATCCCGGCTGGGATTGCTTCCTTCTTCCTGTTCTTCGCCATCTTGTTACCACCCTTATCAGCTAGCATTTGCATATACCGCACGGTGCTGGAATAGAGATCGCCACCATTCTCGGGACCCATAACCTCATCGAAGATCCTAGCCTTGAGGTCTCTGAGGAAGCCTTCATGCTTGCGGTCCTCCCTCATACCGACCGAACCGGACCATAAATGCACGTCGATCAAGAACTTCCGAAGAGCTGGAGCCAATGGGCTGGCGTCATAGATTCGAGCTATGGTCTCTGAGTCTGGACTCCACGGGTAGCCACCTGTACCACCGTCCTTGTATGTGGCGAGCAAGCAGTCCATCGTGTCATCTTGCGCCTTCGAATCCTCAATCTGGGAGGCGTAGAGATACAGGTCGATGAGGTGGTCAATCTGCTCTTCGTACGGCGCGTGCTTGTCCTCAGTGCTAGCCAGGACTGGGAGAAAGGTTCCACCGCTTTTGACATACTCGATGTAGTCGCTCACGGCTCCACTGCCATCGGCGATGTATGGCGAGGCTTCTGGGAGGAAGATCTGAGTGGTTCTGAGTTTCGTGCTCTTCTGGGTAAAGAAGACTGTGAAGAGTGGTCCGCGGCCAGCCAGCAGGTTGCGATCAAGGGTGAAGGTGCCGTCATCAGTCGCGAGGATGGCGATGTCGGCTGTTGGAACGCGAGGGTCTACCACGTCGGCCATCGCGATATTGCGGAGTTTGACTGATGGAGATGAATTAGCTGGTGGCCTCGAATGGTTGTTGTTGCGGTGTCGATGACAGCGAGGCAAAAGGCGTGGTGGCATTCAGTCGCAATGGCAGTGTCGCGAAGAGTCGAGTCGTTGGTAGAAAGCTGAATAGAAAGATGTCTGACGGTGGAGTGTGGCGACAGAGTAGATGGTGGTCAGAGCTTCTATTGTCGCGCGCGACAATGTGAAGTCGAAGCTTCGTGAAAGTGGCAGGCGCGTTCTACAACCTGCATGTGACAAAAGTTTATTCATTGCTGAGCGAAGAAGGACCTTTTCAAGCAAAATGCTTCACGTCATCGGCGAAGATGCATGCAATTGTGCATACTCTAGCAAACACTACAGTGAAGAGCTGGAGTACTCGGGAGAATCCAATCTATCTCACACTGTAAGATCTCTGCCAGAATGCATATATTCTGCTGCTAGGATCGTTTTCGAGGTCATAGTGTAGCTACTGGACCGCGAGACAGGCAGTGAGCGTGAACAAACCATCAAAGCCTTTGGAAGCGAACTATCAGATCCAGAACAGTCCCAAGACAGTCATAATGTTCCAATTACGAATCTGTCCACGCTCATTCCACTCACCATATCTGTGTCGTTGCACAATCTGCTGCCCACAGTCATACGAGCTACAGCCAAACCGAAGCATGCAACATGCTCGACAGCGAAACGAGCAAGCCATGTACGACATCTGGCAGGTCAGAGTCAGGTACACTCACGATCACGAATATGATCCGAGATGGAGTAGATAGTCAGAAGATAGCTCAAGGATAGTTGGAGGTTAGTTGAACCTTAGCAAGAAGATAGAAATGCATGTCGCCTCGGTATAGCGCAAAGATAGCAGGACAATAGTGAAGGATTAGTTTCGATCTAGCTGGGAGATATCTCGAGGAGGACAAAGGGAGTAGTGGGTGGTTAGTTTGGATTTAATTCGAACACATCTTGAGAATGGCCAAGAGCACCCAGCTTGTTCTAAGCAAAAGGTTCCACCAGCGCTCCAACCAACGTATCTGCGACGGAGAAACTCCGTGCGCAATGTTTGTTCGTCGAATGGGAAGCTCCTGTGATCAAGATCCTGAGTGAACACTGCTGCTATACCGTGTTCACTATGCCCGATCAGCCATACATATCACGCTCGATTCCACTTCATGGTCTTTTCACCAAGACATCGGGACCGAGACCAAGAGAAGCGGTCAAAATCTCAAACCGAGATCTTCAAACACGGAAGATCAATACCATGTCGCAAGAACATCACTATCACTCGCGACACCAAGCGTCATCTCGCCCTGTGTCTGCGAAACTACCCTCCTGGACGATGCTATGACTGCTCTCGTGGGCAATGTGTCTCTCGAGCCCGTCTTCCTTTCGAAATGCTGGAGTGTCGCAGGCGGGCTGAGCGTGCGATGCGAGAACTGAGAGGATATGATAACTACGAGGATGGAGATCGAAGATTGAGAAGATAGCCTGTGGGTGGTAGTTAAGCTATTTCGCAACGAAGTCGTACTTGCTTCTTGGACTCTGTGCGATCAAGAACACGAATTCCTCAGTCTGACTCTTATTTCTCACGCGATGCACGTCTTCGGGCGGCACTGCAAGAAAAGTTCCTTCTCCCATTTCAAAGTCCTTCTCCTCACCGTCTTTCGTCTTGACCTCGATTACTGCCTGACCAGATAAGGGGATAAAGTAGTCCCACACAGCATTATGCATGTGTCTGGGGACCTCGCCACCACCCGGCTGCAATCTAATCACTGTCCACTTCAGATCCCCAGAAGAGTGTATCAATGTCGGATGCCAGCCGCCAGGCTTCTCCTGCACTCTCTGCACGTCTAGGAGAGAAGGCACATAGTCGGGCCTTGAGGCGTTGGTGAGGGTTCTTCGTGTTTGATGACCTGATGTCGCAGGCGATGAGACACAGCTTGGAAAGCCTCGGATCTTTGAGCTGGGATTGAAGGAAGCTATGGCGCTTTTGTGGCTTCGTCTGGCTGCTCGCCAAGAGATTGCTGATCTCGTATACAGGCGCATGGCGTTCATGGTTCCAGTTCCACTTACAATTGACTCGCCGAAGGTCGCAAATCTTCAGCAGCGCTCTCTTGCTTATATCTTACTGCTGTTAGATGTCCAAGAAATGTTACAAAGCATTTCGCTTGAATCTGCATCGTCCATCCTCCCCGCACATCACGCATATGCAAGGGTTTGGCCGTAGCCTTATATAGATTGGTATGGGGCGGGATGGCGGCGGGCGGCGGGCGTGGAGCGACCTAATTGGGAGCATTCCTGGTACTCCTGGTCGGAAACTCTTTCCATCGCCAAGCATGTCGAGGAAGGGGTGGACGAGGACGGGAGACCACAGTAATGCCAAGAGCAACAACTGTACATTCATTGTTTCGTTTCCCTGACTCTGTACACTACTATCTATATGCCCACCGACACTCCTTTACCCTTTGCTTGCGACTGATAGCAAGCGAAATCCGTGCCGACTGGTTCGGCGGTTTCACATGCAGAGCTCAAGTCGACGATAATCCTTCATGATGCCTGGCCGGACGCGTAGAGTGCGGCTACTGGCGATCGCAGTCTGTCTGGTCTTTGTATATTTTCTCTACTGGAATAATGGCTATGAACGAGCCGCCGACTATATACGACCGAACAAAGTTGGAGGAGGAGCAGTCCTCAGGAAGCCAGATGGCAAAGAGACAGAAGCAGTTCTAGGGCCACAGTTGGAGGATAAGATCGAAGATCTGCCAAAGCCAGATTTCAAGCCCAAGGCGCCCTCTGCGGAAGCGCTCGATGCTGTTCCTGCTACCACGCCTGTCAAGGTTGTGGAACCAGAAGCAACGACCGCGGCAGCAGAGGCAGCCTCGACTTCGGAATCTTATGCCGAGGAATGGACTACAACAAAGCCCTTACCAACGCTACCGCCAGCCTCGAGCGTAGATGATGACGGCACAGTACCTGTCAATGTGGGAGGTAGTCATGTCTACCAAGCGCCAGGTGCAGGGCAAGATAATGTGGACGCATACGGCAATCCTATCTATTCGGCGCCAGAGATTCATTGGACCAAGCAGCCTGAGAAATGGCCCATCACTTCGACCATACAATTGCCCAGCGGAACACCAAAACCAATACCTCTCGTTCAGAAGAAAGACACCAAAGGTGCAGATGCGCAGCGTCTGGCTGCAGTCAAAGAGGCATGCAAGCATGCATGGAGTGGCTATCGCAAGTATGGCTGGGGATATGATGAGGTCGAGCCCGTATCTGGAGTTGGCAAGAACTCTTTCAATGGCTGGGGTGCGACATTGGTCGATTCGCTGGACACACTGTGGATAATGGGTATGAAGGATGAATTCGAGGATGCTGTCAACCAGACGAAATATATCGACTTCACGACTTCATCTCGAAATGACATTCCACTGTTTGAGGTCACAATCAGATACCTCGGTGGACTGATCGGAGCTTACGACATATCTGGCCGACAATATCGCGCATTGCTTGACAAAGCCGTGGAGTTGGCTGAAATCCTGTATAGTGCTTTTGACACACCAAATCGCATGCCAGAAACTTACTACTATTGGAAGCCGACTTTTGCTTCGAATGGACATCGAGCAAGCACCAGAGTCGTAATGGCTGAACTTGGTACATTGAGCTTGGAGTTCACGAGACTGGCTCAACTTACAAAAGAGCCCAAGTACTACGATGCGATTGCCAGAATTACGGACGCTTTTGAAGAATGGCAAAATCAGACACGCATTCCTGGAATGTGGCCGACTATGGTGGACGCCAGTGGTTGTGCAAAACCTGTGCAGCTTCCGCCAAGCACCCCGACTTGGAACCAAATCCCCGTCCCAGGCGGAGACAGCTACATGGTCAGCAGCGAGCCTGTCCAAGTCGACTCTGATGTCATGGACAAAGCTGAGGCTACATTGAATCAGCAGAAGGCACAGTCGGGCCAAGCAGCTCAAGCCGGCTCACTGGATGCTTTAGAAGTCAATCCTGCATCGGAGAAGAGCAGTTCTGACGAGCTGAGATGGACAGATGGCACACCAGTGACCAAGCATCGGAAGCGGCAGCTCGATGTGGGCGACCTGGTTGATGGCACTGTGAACCCAAGAATCGGCCAGCCAGCTGCAAATGGTGCTCCCGCAAAGGTTCAAACTGGCACCCAAAACGTCAACCCAGGCGCGGCTGCTCAGAACGGAGCTGCACCGTACGTTCAGCAAGGATACAACCCAAGTCAACCTTACGTGCCCGTCTACGAAGCACCAAAGGAGCCCGAGTGCATACCTCAAGGTCTTCGATCGACAAGTTCGCACGGTATGGAGAGTTTTACTCTCGGAGGCCAGAGCGACAGCACTTACGAATATCTGCCAAAGATGCATCTGCTTGTTGGTGGGCAGTTTGACCAGTACAAAGACATGTACTTGGCAAGCATGATTCCGTGGGCTGAGAAGGGCCTCTTTCGCCCCATGACACCAGACAACCTCGACATATTGATATCAGGCGAGGTCGTCTCGGCATGGAACTATACTGATGAGACATATTACGAGACGAGACATTCCAAGGGCGAGCACTTGACATGCTTTGCTGGTGGTATGTTTGCCATGGGCGGAAAGCTCTTCGACTTGCCGGAGCACGTTGAGATCGGGCGCAAGCTCACTGATGGCTGCATATGGGCGTACAATGCCACGACCACGGGCATCATGCCTGAAGGCTTCATTGCATTTGCATGTCCGGACAAGACCAACTGCGAATGGAATGAGACCATGTACTGGGAAGAACTGGATCCATACCAAAGCTATCGCGACGAGCAGCGCAAGGAATACGCAGAGACGTACGGCGAAGATGCACTGATAGCGAACAGTCGGCCAACCGTCACACCGAGCGCCACGAGCAGTAGTAGCGAAACTTTGCCACGTCACCGCACAGGACAAACTGTTGAGGAAGACGACTCTGAAGAGGATTATGGTGTGAACAACAGGCCGGCGACTGCCGCGCAAGACACAAGCCAGTACAACAAGCGGCAGCTGCACGAAGAGAACGTGGCTGACGACAAACTTCCGCCATTGCCACAAGCAGCACAGTCGCCGAGCCCTGTGAAAGCGCCATCTGACCAGGCAAACTATGGACCAGGTGCTGGAGGTGAAGATGTTATCTTCCCAGCAAACAGCAATCAATATGATGCCAACACTCAGTACGATAGCGTTGAGTATCCACCATCGCCCTCGCCAGTCGAGGTCGTTGCGCCTGTCTACACACCACCGCCACCACCAACGCACAAGCAATACGTGGAGCAGAAGATAGAGGACGAACGTCTTGCTCCTGGCTTCGTCCGCTACGAAAGCAAGAAGTACATCTTGCGACCCGAAGCCATCGAATCGGTCTTCTACATGTACCGCATCACTGGCGAACAGTACTGGCGTGATATGGGCTGGAAAATGTTCCAGGCTGTCGACAAGCATACACGCGCGGAGTTTGGTCACAGCGCTTTGGATGATATCACGAAGCTGCACCCTGAGCAGTTGGACGGCATGGAGAGTTTTTGGATCGCGGAGACATTGAAGTACTTCTACTTGCTCTTTGACGAGCCTGATACTTGGAGTCTGGATGATTGGGTTATGAACACTGAGGCGCATTTCTTTAAGAGGCCGGAGAATCCAATTGGAAAGTGAGAGGGAGTCTTGGGGCTGGTCAGCCGAATGATACCCAGGCGGGCGTTACGGATGTCTGATTTGAGGTTGCATAGCGTGGAGTCTTCGAGACCATGATTGGGGTTGGTCATTAGTGTGTTGTTTAGATATGTGCAATTCATGCTGTTGATCGAAGTCGCCTTCTCAGCTGGCGGTATGATTCTGTGTCGGGATCCCTGGTATCTTCCTGGATCACCCCCTTCCAACGGAGCTGGTTCGATCACAGCCATCAGCAGGTCCGTATCGTTCTGAGACCGAAGACGACTCGCTTCTCTTCCTCTTTGTTCGCTTGCAGCGCTGTGGGAATTCGCGAATCTGAGCTTCGCCTTCTGCACCTCCGATACCTGGATCATAAGACTCCTGCAGCTCCTTCGATTCTGTTGCGGCCCAGGGTCTTCCAAGCGATGCGTCAGTCTGTTGTATGCGGCTCTTGCTCCCAGCCTTACCACCTCTCGACTGATCGGGCGTGGCTACTGAAGACCTTCCATCATGGGATCACCGCGGAGCGACGTTGGATTCACCACCGCTGATGCCGTCGATGTTCCAGACCACCATGTCCTCCATGAGTGCTGGGATGTCCAAGAGAGCTTCACGAAAAGCTGAAATCCGACTGAGCAGCTCAACGCGGCGAGCGTAGATGGCCTGGACAAAGATCTCGCGCAATTCGTGCTTTTCCGTCAGATACAGATGCTTGGCCGTGGTGGCGAGATCAGCGCCAGTATAGGCAGTCGAAATGGCCGCTTTGAACTTGTCGAGAGCTAGCTCTTTGAGCTGAAAGAGTTGGTACTTCTCGGCAATGTCGAAGATACAAGCATGGTAGAGGAGTTCTGGTCCGAACCACCGTCTGCCGTAATCTCCGTTGTAGCAGAACTCAATTATGGCGTCGACCTCGAAGCTATGGTCCGGCAACTCGATGCGTCGTGACATTTCTGGTTCCTGGAGTGCTTCGTTAGCCTTGCGCTGGTGACGGTCTGCGATGAGATCACCTCGAATCGGCTGCACATCAAATGGACATGGTACCATTGCGGCGCGACCACGACGCTGTGGACTGCAAATGTGCGACCAGGACACACTATGCTGAGGTCTTGGTAAAGTCCGTCACGGCGCAGGTAGTACATGGCCCGCTCCATGTTGACGGCAAAAAGAGGTGGATGTAGCAAGAAGAGTTCTTGTTTCGAAGTTCAAGTCATTTATCCAATTTTCTTGGCCCGGCCTTCATCACATGCAGGTGAAGTGAGGCCGTACATGCCACGTTCATGCTCGTGCGGGAGTTGACAATACGACGGCACGTGCTGCAACAATAGCGAGCATGGCAGACAGGAGAGTTGAAATGCGACTTGAGCCTTGTGCGAAGAAAATAACGCTCGTTGACTCTCATGCGGGTTCTTGGACAGAAGCCCGATTTTTATACAAAACCGCCGCTCACAGCTACTCGCAAAAGCAATTCCCGTCGAAAGCGGTTGTATGCGCATCTATTGCCCTGGGCCACGATGAAGCTTTGGAGGCATAACCATGCGCTCCACTCAATCTCTCTCATCTTCCATCTAGGCATCTGGATTTGGCTCCGCTCCCTTGCGGCAGTAGTACATGCGCCACTGTGACGGAGTGTATGTACTGCTGACATTCTCGTGCTGCGTCCGCTCAGCATCGCATTCGTGCTGGAACGTACCGCTGGACGGCAACGTAGCTTCGAAGTCCTGATCACAGCGTGGACACCGGAGGCGTTGCTGATGGCGCCAATCAGTTGGCGGTCGTGGAGTCAGCACGCGGGCGTCCCGAGAGGCGGAGCTTGTGGTGCTCTGTGATTCATTGAGAGCACGAGCGAGAGTCTGCGCGAGGATTGCGGCCAGCGGTGCGTGTCTCGCCATGACACTGTTGAAGCGAGCGTACCGTGTGGGATCGCCGAGAAGCTCGCGGGCATGCGTCATGGCGACAGCAGTTGCTGCGCTGCGCAATCCGACATCGTCCCGACCCATGCTCGTGTACAGACTGTCAAGGGTGTCCGCAAAGGATGCCCGATGCCAGTCGCCAGCCAAGGAGCGGCTGTACCGACCGAGGGCGTACTGGCGAAGGTCCTGGATGTTGTATCGGGAGGCGAAACGCAGGACGTCGGCATGGAGACTGATGTTGTCATCCGATGCTGACTCTGCGGCGTTGTAGTGTCCATCATAAATGAACTCGATGACGGCGGCAACGACTTGCTCGTTTTCGCGAGACAAGTCGACGACCATGTTCTACCGAATCAGTCAGCATATGGAATGGCTTAACGTCCTTTGCATCTATCTTACGGTGTTGTTGCGGTCGAAAGCGTTCTCGAATACCGCAGCACGCGGGCACACGAAATTGCTGTGCACCTCCCAACTGCGGTCGCCACAGACAACAATCATGTCGGCGTACCGGACGTCTCTCGAAGGAGCAACGGCCATGTTGTGTGATGGTGAAGTGTCTCTCTGACGAGGATGATCGTGTAAGGGCTGTCAGCTACCTCCGGCGTGGTGTGTCTCGAGGTGGTGGCGGAGAAAGAGTTGGAAGAAGTCGTGGGCAGAACATGAGCTCAAGCTCGAGCACGGGCCTCACGCTGAATTGCAGCCGCATGTGAAAGCAATGCGCCGCGCATGTGAGAGCGAATAGAGAAACTACTTCCTCACGACTGAGATCTCGTAGATCGCCTCATCGCGACGTGTACGATACGTTTGCCACCTTCGTGTTGCATAACATTGAGTCACCACGTCGACAGATCTCGCTCGGCCAGCCGCAATTTTCGTTGTATAGATATGCTTCTACGCACTTGCTCGGGCTGGCCTCTTTCACTGAGCGCTCTATACCTCATTCATGCTGACCTGTGATATAGTATGACGATTATCACGCACGTATACGAAATCTTGGCCACGGCGATGATGGCGAGGGCGACGAGGTGCTCTTCACCATGCTTCTGGAATTGTTTAAATTCTCAGTAATTCCAGCTCTCCTCTTGCTCTTCCATTCCACACCAATCCGCTCTCCACACAATCACGATCTCCAAACTCACGAACATCCATTCAGCACACTCAAGTCACCACAAATCTCAGAGAAGCACAGAAAATGCCACTTCCCGCAGCTGGCGCAGCAGCAGCAGCAGCCCCCGCGGCCAAAGCTATCACGGCTGCGAAAGTCAAGGAAACCCTCCTCACGACCGCGATCGGAACGGGCGGGGGCGAGCTCATGAAAGACCTCTACAAAGGCGGCAAGCGGGTCGTCAAGGGTGGTCCAAGTAAGCATGAGCGGGAAATGAATGAAAGGATTGACCGGCTCGAGGCTAGGCAGGACGCGATCGCCGAACAGCGTCTGCGTGACGAGGAGGAGGGCTACTACTCCGATTCGGTGGCGTCGGCGTCGGTCTACAGTACCGATACTGACTACTAGAGTAGTCATTCTGCGAATCTTTGAGGGTAGATCATGATTGATCTGCCATGGCGTTTGTCTTTAGCATGTAGTCTGTGAATAGAAGCAGACTTCGGTCCTCCATGTCATGCAGCTCAAGCTAGGTAAGAGTCAATCTGAAGCCGTTTTGATCTACATACTTCCAGAAAGCTCTGCTCGCCTCCTGCTCCAGGCTCGGTTCCTGTCGATGTTTCCACAATAGCTTGTTGCACTCTGGCTCGTTGATTGGGACACATATGGAGATCCCATCGGCTTTGACTTCGAACGTGATCGCGAAGCTCTCCTCCTCGCCCTTAGTTACGGCACCTGTATTTCGGTTGCGCTGGCGCTTGAGCTACTCAAATGTCAGACTGGGACGGCCGACAAACTACCTTTCACTTACGAAATCTACTGCAACCTGTATTACCTCATCTTCTAGCATTGCTGCCTCGTCTTCCAGAAATGCTTCAGCAGTCGGGTGATCGCTCCACAGTAAACTCAGCTTGCGCTGCTTAGCACGAGCCAGCCAAACCAAGAACATCTTGACCTGACCAAGGCAGATGATGCCACTTTGAGTGGGACTGATCTGATTGTAAAGCTTCACAGCAGCGCTTTTCCAGGCAGCGGCAGCATCGAAGCCAACGAGACCCTCTGCTTCTAGAAATGTGGCGAGCAAATAATCGTATGCGGTTGTTGTGTAGAAGTCCGACCGACTCATCAAATATTCGCAAGCAGAGCTGTCGACGATTTGGCTGCGGAAGTTGTAGGCGTTCAGGTAGGTCAGTGGGCTCTGCTGCTGCTTCAGCGCAGCGAGGGCAAAGATGATACGGCGACGACTGTCATGGAGAGCAGCCTCGACAGAGGCGCAAGCGTTGCAGCAACACCAGAAACCGAAACATCGAGAAAGCCAAGATCTGCAATTCGATGTATCCATCGCTCGAGTCAGCTCATCATTGTAGCTGATCAGAATCTCCTCTCCTTTGGATATATCTTTCAAAGCGAGCAAGCGGATGCTGGGAACTCCTGCAGATGTCTCCTCGAGCCAGTCTGCATTTGGCGTGCAGGAATGATTAATCTTGTCGAAATGGTCACAATCAGCATGTGTATCAATGGCGGAGATCAGGAAGTGAAGGTTACCAACCTTTGCCAACTTCAAGCGAATGCAAGAAGCAAGGCCATATTCCTCGCTGCCGACCTCGAAACAATTGACTCTCCAGATGCGATGAATAATGGAGTCGAGCTTCAGATGGCCCTTATGTAGTCCCATATACCTCTCTTTATCGCTTGCGCTCAGGTTCTTGAAAGCCTTTGCTACATCCTCCTCATCTGCATCATGTCCTTCGATGATCATCTTGTCAATGTCGTACATGATTATGTCGCCGCGTCGAAGTGCTTCAGTGGCGAATGCACCCTCTCCCTTCCCAGCAGCGGCTCTGATTTCGTATGGTTCCGCCATGTTGTATGCTGTGCTAAACGATAATGTTGAATGGAGACTTTGGCCTTTAGCGGCATAACGATCGCTATGAGCCGAAAAGTGGTTCTTCGTGTGACATGAATGCCGTTGTCATTCCTCCACTGTTGCGACTGACCGAGAATTGGCTCAGAAGAAAAGCCTTCATGTTCGAATTGCTCCACTGAAATGAAGCGAAAGACTTGTGTGGCCTGAGAATGTCCAGGGACCAATGCTGGGCCCAAGCTTGACTTAGTCGGATGACCCACTCGACATAGATATGAGCATTTGTGCGGAGCTGGGCTGTCGTTTCCCTCTCGGACACCAGTGGTTGTTGCCATCAATCATGATATCCATTGAGTCGCGCTGAGAAGGCAGTCGCCATGCAAGTCCTAAAACAGTATGTTCCGTGCATGGACCTCTTCACATCACTTCATATCGCCCCTGATAATAGTCAACCACCTAAGAGTCAGCTTAACAACATCTCAAGATCGGCAAGGTCCATATTTCAGCAGCCTCCAAAACTCAGTGACATCCACAATTTGGGTACGTTCAGAGCTCAGCAACATCCAAAGCTCAGCAACATCCAAAGCTCAGCAACGTCAAAAGCCCAGCAGCATCCAAAGCTCAGAAGCGTCCAGAGCTCAGCAGAATCCGGAGATAGCAGAATCAGATTCTCAGAATGGCCACAAATGGAACCTTGCCACCGTGGCTATTTCAGAAGCTTCTGCGAGACTGGAGGGCCACTTCAGAACAAGAAGCGGCCCGAGCAAGGTGGGAGAACGAACAAAGGGAGCGTGCTCGCGAGGCACGCAGTAGTCGAACCGCCCGCAGTGAGCGGGAGTATGAAATGAATAACCCTCGGTAAGCGCTCTGCGTCAACAGACTGCCGTATAGGGAGATAGAGTATAACCATGACAGGACACACAGTCAACCTCCCCGTCCAGCCCATCATCGTTTCTTGCGAGACCACCCTCAACGTGCACCGGCGTACGATCGAGATGGTCGTCATCGTAATCATGCGAGTCGCGCTCCACATCCGCACCAAGCAACGAATGGTCGTCGAGCTCCCCATCATTCTCGGGATCTGGAAAGTATGACCAGCGAAAGTACCGGCAGCATAAATGAAAGGCCGACACGCGCTACCGCTGAGCGAGTGACACCGCGCAAGCGTCGAGACGGTATCGACTGGATAATGTACTTCTGCTGTGAGCTTATGTGCCAACTTCCATTGATGCTCGCATGCTTACACTCACAGGCTGTGATTGACCAAGGACCGAAGTGAGCACTCCCCCGATCGACCAGGACTATCGTGACCATCATTGGGACCACTGAAGTAGCATGACTTTTGCTCTCCACGATGTAATTGCATACTTGCTGCGACAGGCTGTGACGGAGACTAGGCTGAAACAAATGTTTGTCCTAGTAGCCAGCTGGTACCTATAATGATAAGTAGCTTGCTTTGAGACAATGGGAGCCTGGTACGATACTCACATTTCTTCAAGTTGAGCAAGGAACTTCATTGGCAAATGCTAGCTCTGATGCCAACTGATAATTCCCATACCCATCTCCAAGCTATTTGCCATGTTCAACTGCATCTTGAGCTGGTGAAGCAAGTCGTGCTCGACGTATTTCTGCATTGCATGGTGATAGAGTGTCAATACTCATGCTATATTGCTTCCCGTGGCGAAAGTGCTGCCATTGCCTCGCTTGCTTCGCTCGCTCGCTTCACCGAGGATTTGTATTTTTGATACAAATACATATCTTCGTTACTTCAGCTCCCAAGCAGGACCCGAGCCAGCAGGAAGAACAAACCAGACACACCTCGAAGCAGCGAATAAGCGGAACCAAACATCGATAAGCCAATTCACCAGAAAAGCCCGCAGAATGTCAGGCATCGGCCAAGCGGTAGCCACTTGGTACGCACTCGACAGGACATGGGAAGGAGTGAAGACTCTTAATAAGCGGACCAGAGAGCAACGAGAGGCGTACTACGAACCGGGAAACCGTCCTCGTCGATATGATATTTCGCCACAGGGAGCCAGGAGACACGGGCAAGTTACGAAATGGGACTATTTCCGGCGCTTCAAGTGATCTCTGACCGTGCGAGATGATGAGAAGCCTTCGTAGCCGCATGGTGCACTCTCGATCGGCGGAGTTTATGGCATGGTGGCCATGCGAAATTTTGCTTCCATGGGTTTCGCGGGGGGCATTGAAAGCTGGAGTTTAGAACTAGTTGTGGGAGGTCGATCATCACGTAGTCGAATACAATATCAGTGCAACAAGATAATTATTGCCTCTCCAAATTTTTCCACGTCCAGAGGTGCTGAAACGTCCTGGCGTTGGCTGAGTTGCAAAGGAGAAGCGTGAAGTCGAGGGCCAAGATCCAGAAGCACCACCTTGCTGATCAGGGCTGTGATTCGTTCACCTGACACGGCCGCTAATTACTATCGTTTGCCCAAAACCTATCAGTGCCGGTGCGGGGAGAACCCTGCACCTCCGAGAGAGGAACTACACCGCTATTTTGGTGGTTTTTCAATTATTTCTCCTCCTTCTAATATATAGAATCCTTTAGTATATCGTAGATATCGTATCGTCGGTATTTTAGTAGTATAGATCCTTCCGAGGTATTATTATTATTACTACCGCTACGCTATAATAGTTAAGTCTACTTATATAAACCTCGACTAGTAAGGCTAGCTAATAAATCTATTTGTAAAGGGGTGGACTACTAAGTAGGTTTATACCTTTATAAAGGTACTAATAACTATTAGATCGGTATATAGATATTAAGAGAAATACCGTATCTTTAGAATATTATATACTAAGTATACTAGTAGACTAAAGCGTAGTAATAAAGCTACCCTTCTATAGTAAGAACGTAACTTCTTACGCGGCTTCCTTAAAGACCGGCCTAACGCCTATTTTATAGAGATAATCTAAGCTCTTAAGGATAAGTTTCTATAGCTACGACTAATAAGTAATAGTAGAGAGGGTATTTAAGTAAAGGCGCTTATACTATTAAAGGTCTTAAAGTAGGAGATAGGTATAACTCGTAAGAAGGTTAAATAAGAAGCGAAGGAGCGTAATCTATTCTTAAGGGCTTTATAGACGATTAGGTACGCTAAATAGTTAGTAGATCGACTTATATTTATTAATAAGACTATATCTAATTAGAAGACTAGTTAGTAGAAGTATAGATAGTCGTTAAGAGGTCTAACTTGCGTTAATATTACCTATATAAAGCGAGAAGTTAGATAGTTAGTATTACCTACGTTTACGCTATATAGCTATCTTCTATATACTTACGTATACTAAGGATCGATTAATTCTAATCGTTTCTATCTCTAGCTAACTAAGCAAGTCCTACCTTGTCTTAAGGATAGTCCGCCGATAATATTTGTTATAGATAATACTAGTATCTACTATAGTACGAGAGTTAAGTAGGCGATACTAAATACTAGCTATTACCTTAAATATCTACCGCCGTATTCGCTAGATTTAAACCTAATTAAGGGTAGCTTTAATCTATTAAAGAAAGTTATTAAAAAATATAGAGATAACCTTCTAAGATTTATCGGCTTTTAGGACTACTTACTTTAGTACCTATATAAGTATAGGGGTCGTAGATTAAGAGAGTTATTTAGGTTTACTAAATATAACGTCGATAGTATCGATATTCCGTATAATCTAGCTAAATTCGAATATACCGCTAGCGTAGCTTAGAATATAATAGCGTTAGACTCGGAAGAGTCCTAATAGATAGAATAGGCTTAGAATAC
>JAASFE010006224.1:169048-235288 GCA_013365205.1 Pseudocercospora cruenta
TGCTCTTAAGCACTTGCCTATCTTCTTGCTGTCGTCAGCCAAATCGGTCTCGCATCCCAGTGCAGCAGCTCCGGGTCTCTGTCGCTACGGTACCATGGAACTGACAATTGTATGCGCAGACGATGCGAACACCAAAGAGCTGTGTCTATCCATAGATCGATGCTGTAGTATCATGCCTGACGCCATGGAAACGCGCAATGCTTTGTTAGGGCGCCGAAACCACGACTGCTCTATACCTCGATACAGGCTCTGATGGAATGGATAAGATTAGGTCAGGACCAAATGCCTCCGAGCCTGCAAGAGACGCGATATCATGATGGTCACATGGCAAAGCAATACTCGCGGGAGTCTCCAGGATTTCACCTCGGATATGAAGCGGCTCAGAATGCAAGAAAGCTATGGTCACAGTGATGAACGGCCTTGTCGCTCCGTCAAGTAGGTTCATTCCAAGCCCGATGATGGACGGTGCTTTGGCTCAGTAGAACATGTTCTCATATTGAGCGAAGGCAAAGACAATTCGACGGCTCGCTCGTATTTTCAAGCGAGCACTAGATGCAGAGATGTTAAGGTGACGTTAGTGATACGAGTTGAGCAAGAGCTTCCGAAGAGGAAGGCACGACAGGCAGGCGAGAACGCTCGACAAACCTCACCTGGTGGTATCGACATTTCACCTCGCGCCATCCTCCAATATCCTTCTTCACCTCCGCAACACCTTTTTCCTGTTCATGATCATACATCAGCGAGGATGGTGTTTAAGCACCTGAGAAAGCTAGCGAAACTCGCCTGGGCGGGCGAGATCACGCCTCGACGCAACGAAATCAACGCCACCTCAAACGAGAGGACACCGAGTCCGCAAAAGGTACGCGGACCAGAGACAACGAAGACACCAGAAGCACCGAGGCCACTATCTAGACATCGCATCACATGAGAACAGCCTGGAGAAATCCCACCTAGTCGCACCTCATCATTGGTAGTGGAACCCGATGATGTCTTCTGCTTCAGCACATCCGCCATGGACAGTCCACCGGGCTCATGCGACGAATATCCGTGCAAAATTCCGACACCCGCAAAGCCTGCTCTTGAGATGCACGAGCCGAAGTCACTCATGGCTCTGCCTCCAGAGCTTCGGTTGCGCATCTATGAATACATTTTCGACTGCCGGGAAATTTCGTCCGAGAGCCACTGCTGTTCGAATGTCAGGCTTGTGTCTCGCGAGAGTGGGAAACAGCTACCTATGAAGTGCTCATGCAAATCTGGACCGCAGTACCCGGAAGTCCTCAGTGAGCCTTTACCTTCAAGATGACTTCCCCAAACGGATTGTGCTGACTTATTCCAGGAGTCTGCAAGACTATCTTTCACGAGGCCATGCCAATTATGTACAACAAGCTCGAGCTTCGCGTTGTGCTCCCTCCTCCTGGTAGTCTTATCTTCCGGAGAACGGTGCTTGGAACTCGCATTCCAACCATGCCGGGATACGCAACGAAGTACATCAAGAAGCTCGTATTTGTCGCGGCACGTCGAGGTCTCGGAACGAAGGCAGCCACTTTCCCAAAGCTTCATGATGAGCTCAAGCGGTTCTGGCCAGCCATCTGGACGCAGTGCAGCAACCTAGAGACTGTTCGCGTCCACTTCGACGATACCATGTGTCTACAGGAAGTGACCGAGTTCGATTACGAATCTTTCAAGGGCCTTGTGCGTATCAGAAAGCTTCGCATAATTGCCATCGAGATGCACGTGCAAGACAAATATCTGTCCCACGCTTGGCATATCAAGACGCTTGCAGGTATGCTCTCGGCGTACCTTCGTGCGGAAGCGCAGTTACTGCAGAAGTCAATCGACGTGACTATTGACTTGACGTGGGTCCATCGGACTCAGGATGGGACGCCCTGGAACTTCAAGATTTGAGGAGAAAGCAACACAAGTTGGCAAGTCGTGAGCGCATCGCTTTCAAAAGTACAGAGCAGGACGACGCTGTCTGCATCGCAAACAGTATCATAGAGTGCCTTCGTGATGACGGAGATAGGCGCTTTGACTTCTTTAAATGCGAAGAAGCACGTAGAATCGCAAAGTAAGAATGCTATCTCCTCCTTCTCAGACCTACTTTGAAGCCTCCTTCTTCGCCAGAGATGTCATATACGCCGTTCATCTCCAATGTAGCTTTGCTGAAGCTGTTTGCTACCCAGCTCTCGATTCTCGCTGTTGCCTCCTTATCGCTTTCGCCATCAAGCTTCACCACCTCGATAGAATGTCTCCTCAGTAGTGTCAGGATCACAGCTACGAACTCCACTTGGCTCATCTTCTGACCAGGACAACTCCTTGGGCCCATAGACCAAGGTAAGAATGAGCCTTTGGGAGGCGAGAACATCGTGATCTTCGAATCCGAAGTTTGATTTAGCCATCGAGTTGGACGAAACTTCAGCTCATCGTCATCGGATTCTTTCTCGTATCGGGTGGTGTCGATGTTGACGTTGCGATATACTTCGGGATCAAGATGCAATGCAACGGCATCGAGATATACCAAGGTGCCATCCGGGATCCTGACTTCCTTGCCTTTCTCCGTAGTAAGGACCTGCTCGCCTTGAGTTTCCTTGACGATATGGACCAGCGGCGGGTGAAAGCGAAGGGTCTCAAACATGAAAGCAAGTATCCGTTGACATTTGGGAAATAGACTCTGGTAGTCCAATTCCTCATCTGCCGGTCCTGAAGCAGGCACAATAGCGTCTATCTCCTCGAACAGCCATTTCTGCCATGATGGATGACGAATCAACAGCATGATACTATAGCTGAGAGTATTCGCTGTCGTCTCAAAGCCTGCTACCGTGAAGATGAAGAGGTTGCCTCGAATCTCATCTTCTGTCAAGCCGTTGGGATTCTGCTCAGTCTTGGCATGCTGAAGGAGTGCTGACATCGCATTGCCAGTGCCACTTGCAGATCCCTTCTCTGCCGCGGTTGCTTTTTGACGTTCTCTTTCCAAGTCAAGAAGGTCGCCTGTGTGGACTGGAAACTCCCGCATCGCAACGCTCAAGTTTCGCATAAAATCGTGTCCCGGCAGCCAGGATGGATAATTTGAGGTAAACCATTGCGGCAGAATAATCGGACCCATGGTCGCTCCGGTAACAATCTTACACGCGTCCATGTAGTCCATCTTCATGCCTGGTTTCAGTCTCTTTTCTCCGCCATCTCCAGCCCAAGAAACCGTGGTACCCATTCCCGCTCCGCTCAGAACGTGAATTGTCACCTTCTTCAGCATGTCAAAAACTTGATTCGTTTCTGCCACACCTTTACCACCATTCAGTTGATCTTTCTTGATCAGCTCGTCAACCAACCCCTCAGACTGCTTGATCGTCTCGCCGAAGACCGTCTTACTAATCTTCTCATTGACGACAGCAGCCAGGACCTTCCTCTGCCTAGCCCAAGACTCTCCATTACTAGTGAAGAGCGATTTGCCGAACTTCTCGAGGAAAAATGCAGTCAATTTCAGCTGATGAAAGTAGTGATGTTTCATCAACACCTGTTTCACGATTTCTCTATCCCAGGTGTACAGTTCTGGTTCGCCACAACTCACCAACCAGAAAGACTTCTTGTCTCCTTGAGGCGCGGCAAAATTGTCAAAGGGTCGCATGCCTTCCTGGAATTCCCAACCATAGATTGTCGGCGCAAGACGATCCCAAATCCAGCTTGGCAGGTAACGCTTTAGGTAGGGCCGTAGAGGCACACCGGCAACCATCCATATGAAAGAGTGCGGGTGCCAGAAGACATGGATGCGAGGCAGTCCAGTACGTGAAGCTGTGAAAGCATTTTTGGCGAATGGGAAAACGGAACTAATGAAGAAGTATACCGCGAAGAGGATTGGGGCTTCAAAGCGGCCGACTGTGAAGTAGCGGTATAGGGAGAGAGCGAAAAGTGTGGGGACAAGGAAGTTTGAAATGTCCATTGCAGGATATATTTGTCAAGTCAGTGGAGAAAATGGGTTGGTGATACATACTTCTTCATGCTAATCATCGTGGATGTAAGAGGTGCTCTCGGCAGAGGATTGTACGCTCATCGCGTACGAGCGGTACGAGCTGAACGTCATCACTGAATTCTGTTGAGGCGTTGAGTTCGTCCTGGTGCGTAGTTCTCAGACTGTTCCCGGAATGGATGTTGCAAATACGCGTTGTTTTGGTCCTGAAATGCGAGTTGCTTTCTTCCTCACATTGCTTCGACGACTTGTAACATGGATGCAGCAGCAGTTGCAGAGCTGCTATGCCGCGCTGACGCGTTGTTGTAATGATGCCCATCAATGCTTTCCCGTGACAACAAGGCGAAGACTCCAGGAGACGACCAAGCAGCACGGCCGTGCGAATCCCATAGTGCTGGACGATGATGGGTCAGGGCTGTCAAGATGGTGATGACAAGAGTCGGGGAGTGTGAGGTCGTGTGTGCTTCACAGAACAGGTCGGAAATTGAAGAGATATCTCACAGAGATGATACACAGCGGTGACGTCTCCAGCGGCTCTTGGCATTTGGTCGCTATACAGAGGACGCTTCCTTCTGCGTCTTTGAGATTGCCCTTCAGAAGGGAAAGCACTCCATCGAGCAGTCTTTCACATGTCAACCATCTTATGCAGACGGAGACATTCGGTCGAGATCCACCAGAGCTGTCCAACCAATACCCAATGAGGAATAGAGCACAACTCTGATTGCACCTCAGCTCTGTGCCACAGGTTCGGGACATTTCTTTCGTTTCGTTCCGACACCTCAACCGCTGAAAGCGATTCTCTCACACTCACAGTCATTACAATAATACACATCATGGCAGGCACCCCAATCAGAGTAGCCATCATTGGCAATGGTCTTGCATCTGTCTGCGTTGCCAAAGGCTTGAAAGACAACCCTCGCTTTCAAGTTGAGATTTTCGAAGGCAGCGACGGCTCTTGGGTGCAGGGACAAGCCTTTGGTCTCGGCTCGAATGCACAGAGAGCTCTAGAATTGCTGAATCCGGAGTTGAGAAAAGCTCTTGACGATGCGGGCGGAACGGTGTTGCCGAGAAGCGCAAAAATCGTATTGGCGAGTCTCACAGCACCAAGCATATCTTTAAGCATATACTGACTGATCCTAGGGCACCGGTCCAGATGCTGGCGAATTCATTGCGTACCTCGACAACACGTCTCCACAGATCGTGGTTGGGCGTGGCGTTTTCCAAAGAGAAATCAACAAGACCATCCCAGGCATACCAATAACTACGAACGCCAAAGTCGCGAGAGTTGAGCCAGGAACGAGTATCGGAAGTCCCGCAACAGTACATTTCGAGGATGGCAAATCATTGGAATTCGATGCCGTCGTTGGTGGCGATGGTCTCAACTCCGTGGTGCGAGCGGCTGTTCTTGGTGCTGACAATCCGGCCACAAAACCAAGAGGCATGGGTGGCTTCAACATGCGCATCGTGGTTCCACTTGAGAAGGCCATCGAAGCTTTTGGCAAAGAGCACTGCGAGGAAGACATCCAGACCGGATGGGTCGGGGACGGTGGCTTTCTGCTGACTGACAAGCTTGATCATGGCCAGAGCATGCAAGTCATCGCAGGCTGGAAAGAGCGACCATCTACTGGTACCGGCTGGCCATACGAAGAACCATTCCATGAGTGGTCGAAAGATGAAGTGGCCGAAGACCTTCGCGGCTGGGGCAACATCGGCAAGGGCATGGCGAAACTGTTCGCTGAACAGGAAAAGCTGTATGCTGCAGCTGCCAGGTCTCACATCGGCACTACCACTTACAGCAATGGCAATGCCTGCACGATAGGGGACGCCGCAGAATCTTTTGCGCCTGCAAGAGGGGCTGGTGCCGGTCAAGCCATCGAAGACGCCCTCCTCCTGCAGGCAGTCCTAAATCAAGTCAAAAGCAAAGCAGACATCCCGAAAGCCATGACGGTCTACGATCGAATCCGACGACCGAGAAGGTCCGAAGTTGCGCTCCAGAGTAATATGGCAGGTCTTCTTCTGTGCGGCAGGTCCGACGCAGGAGTCGATAAGGAGAAGCTGAAGAAGAAGTTCGAGAACTGGAATGCTTTCATCTACGAATATGACCTGGAAGGCATGGTGCAAGAAGGGAAGGCCATGCAGTGAGCTTAAATCAGTTCATCGCTACCAGATATGCTAATGAACGAAGATCATAGAAATGAGTGATCACAAGCATTTTCCCCGTATTGGATCCATGCAGTGCCATGCGTGCCAATGCCGAAGAACAAGCCAGAAGTCGACAGATCTTGCCGAGAGATCGTGACATTTGTTAGCGCCATGCGACTTTCGGCCAATAGGAATGCTGCATCTCGAACTGCACCGAGGCTTCTGTGTAACAAGTTCATGCTTTCGGCATATCACTAAACACTGACGACCATGTTTCACATACGAGCTCAAAATCGCAGACTCTGTCGCTTTGCATTATAGCAAGGTCGTGCGCCCAAGTCACGTTCGCTGCCATTTGTCTCGCGCTGTCAAGACCGTGCACAGCTCCAAGGTCAAGAACAAACCAACACTTTGTGACTGATGATTAACGACAAGCGCACGCCACTGGCATCTTTCGCAAACTCGCGTGATGGTTCCGGCATTCAGGCTGTGGCATAGCTCCAAGATCCAAAGAACATGTGCACGGGCTCGAAGGCTCGAAGCACGGTGCAGCACAGTCTACACCCGTACGAATGCACGAGAGTTGACCAAACAAATGGACGATCATGCGCCAGTCTCTTCCACAATGACCCAGCCGGTAAACTGACGGCCTTTGAACGTAGCGAAGTTGTTGGTAGCTTACGACAAGCCACGGGTCAAATGCACAATTCGGAATAAATCTGGTGCCCACGGAAGCGCCCATCAAGTGCACGAACATTCCCAGATATGAGACATGTGCGGCGGTGGTAGATCAGACGAAAGTCCGCTCCGTGCAGTAGTAATTGGTCCACGAAGTATGCATCAAGAATGTCGCATGAATTTCGAAAAGGTTCGTGTACTGAGATGGCAGACACTTGAAGTGAAGCAGCGAGTCCGACTTTGGCACATGCTCACAACATACCCTCACTTTCAACGCCATCACATGCTGCAGACGCAATCATGGCACTTCTTTTTTCTTGGACACTGCAATAAATTCTCAAAAGAGTTTAGACATCAGCATCAACCTGAATCGACGTACGACGTCAATCCACCATCGCAATGGACAGCCACACCAAGTCCAAGGCAAAATTTCCACAAGACCACAAACAGACTGTTACCACCACGGCCCCTAGATCAAGGATTCCGATTCTCAAGAGCGCCACTCACAGCCGACCACGATACCGTCCAATTCGCAAGCGCAACATCCGTCGATGGGGTGTCGCAATGCTTTCTGAAGACAACATGAAACTCCTCTCGACCACAACAGCACGCCTGAGCTATGACCTTGCGACTCTCGCAGCACTCGAAGGTCAATCAAGTCCGAGATTTTCAAGTACATCATCGGAGCACAGCAGTAGCTCAAGCGGCAGTATCCCAATCATCCTTGACCTTCATCACATGCTCGACACAGCAATCGAAGAGACCAACCCAGCTGGTTCCGAGCACACGACTAGAACCAAGCCGACCAACATCAAACCGACCAGGAAGGAGGCATTGGAAAGGATCGATGAGGATGCCGAGCAGCAAGATCAAGAGTCGTTACACGACTCTCTTCTCGAAGACCCCAACATCCCGCCAATTCCCAAGCGTCACCCAGCTCGCAAACGCGCCACTCTCCTGACCTTGAAAGAAATGCTTGCCACACCTCACGAGGAAACTCCCAAACATACTCCTACCACCAGACCCGACAGCCTCCTCAACGCCATCGCCTTCGACTCCGACCTTGCCACAATCCAAACTTACATCCATACCTCCGCCCGTCTCGGAAAGACCTCTGCTGAAGTCGCACGCATGCATATGCAGAAAGCTGAGAAAGCTGCTGGAAAGCTCGATATTGAGAAGAGGTTCGTTGCTTTTACGAAGCGGATGTCGGAGACGCATAAGGAGGAGGCGAGGGAGGCGAGGCAGGAATTGGAGGAGAAGAAGAAGGAGTTTGAAAAGACGATTGAGGGGGTTGAGGTGCTTTTGAGGATGGGGAGGTTGGGGGTTTATTGATTCGATCTAATCTGAGATGGAGTGGACTCTGGGGTGGACTAGATTGATTTTGAGAGATGCTGCATGATTTATGATTACGATGGGACGCTTGGATTTGGAGAACGAGTACATGATCTACGACTTACGATGAGACGACTGCTTTGGAGATGATTACTGATTTTTTGGATATTTCGGCGAGGAGGATTGAGCCATTGTGCTTGTACTGAGATGTCGATGATATCACATCTCGACGCCATAGCCATCTCCCAACCTCATCTGGCCACCTCAATAAGTAAACCTGAACCTCGGATGATCATCACCCAAATTATCCCTCGTCTCAACATCGTCCAATCTCCAATCCCTCTCCCCTCTCTCCCTCTTCGCATTCTCCCACCTCACACCCAGCAGTAGCACTAGACAAGCCACAGCACAAACCCAAACCAATCCAAGACTGACCCCATACCCCGTCTTAAAACCCGGCGCCTCACTCGTCAAGAAGATATTACTCGCTACAATACCTCCAGCATTTCCGAAACCGACCATCATAGCCGATGATACGCTCCTCTTGTAGTGTCCAGACATGCAGTTGTTTACCCAAGCCAAAGTCACGGGTTGACACATGTAGCCTCCTGTTACGATGAAGAAGATGGCCATGTATTGAATACCGGTGGTGACTCTGCTTTGGTTCAGGAGGATTGAGTAGCCGATTGTGGCGATGATGCAGCCGAGGAGTGTGAAGGAGTAGCGGTGACGGAGACGGTCGGTAAGGTAGGCGGTCAGGAGGCAGAAGACTGTTGCGACGATGAAGATTGGGATCGACCGGACTTGGGCTGCTTCGGCGCGGTAGCCGAGTTGGGTTATGATTGTTGGGGTGAAGAACTGGGAAATCGTGTCAGTGGGAGGGACTGAGTTGCAAGGTGAGGAAGTTCGGCTTACTGAAGTCGCGTATCCAGTATTTACGATGCCGAAGTACATGAGTGTTCCGCAATAGATTTTCCAGTCGCTGAAGATGCGTTTCACTGCTTTCTTGTCCAGACGGTTCATCTTTGCATCGGCGACGTCAGTGGCGAGACGAGCTACGAGAAGTTCCTTCTCTTCGTGGGTCAGGAATTTGGCAGTCTCTGGCCAATCTGGGATGAACCATTTTGCGCAAAGACCGACGAGGGTCGTGAAGATGCCTTCGAGGATGAAGATCCATCGCCAGCCACCTGAAAGTCGTCAGCATAGCACACTTCAACATTGATCATTGAGCCAATGCTTACTGTAGCCAGCAACACCATCCATCTTTGCAATAGCGTAAGCTAGCAGACCGCTGAATGCTCCTGCCAAAATTGATCCTGTGAAGAAGATCGACAGTCGCCATTGTAATTCGTAGCGCTTGTAGTACATGCTGATGAGATACACGCATCCGGGGAAGAAGCCTAAAAAGCGAAGGGTACGAGGGTCAGCGTGTGTCTCAGAAAAGAAAGACCATGGATTCCAAAAGTAAGTGCTGCGACCAGCCCACCGTGTCTGAGGCGCTGACCGCAGCTGCTGTCACTCGGTCGAGTCATGCCTTGCACCCTTCAATACACATACCGGCCTCGAAAAGTCCGAGCAGGAAGCGCATGGCTTGCAGGCCAGCATTGTTTCGGACAAGACCTTGGCCAATGGTAGCAATGCCCCATAGTGTCATGATGAGTGCAATCCAGGTAGATGGCGCCATTCGCTTGATCAATATATTGGATGGCACTTCGAAGAGGATGTACGGGATGAACTGAGGGAATATCCTGTTAGCTGACCATGCTCGACCGATATGTCGTGATGACAAATATCATACAAAGATGAACAGGGCGATGTTATAGTCGTTGCCTTTCATGTTCAGATCGGCAGTCATGCCTTGGATTCTTGCATTGCCTAAAGTCGTGATCATTCTATCAGTATTTGACCTCGTATCTCATCTCCGTATCCTGGGTATCTTCGTACCAATATTCGTCCTGTCCAAGAAGGCAAGCATGAACAGGAACCACAAGATTGGCACGACCCGTACGTCCAGCTTGCGAACGAGGGCTTTCTCCCGCACTGGATCGATTTCATACTGCGCGGTCGCTCGTGCATCGGCACCCGTCTTGACTTTGATCTCTTCAACGTGCAAGTCTTTGAGCCTCTTGTCGGCGATGTGGGAATCCATGATGTTGACCTGGATTGACACGTACAAGGCAGATCAGTGGAAGACCATGTGGTCGTTGAGAGGTGAGTCCGTTGAAAAGGCGAGGTCGCTGAACGGGTGCGTTCGCTGAAGAAGTGAGGCCGACACAAGTGAGGCAAAGACAAGTGAGGTCGTGAGAGGGGAAACATTTCCGCTGCCGCACCCTACGCAAACAACCTCAATACGGGAACCGCTCGGGACTTCACCGTTTCTTTGTCGCGACAGCGTTGTCGCACAGCGGTAACGGTGCGCTTGGATCCTTGCCGTAGGCAATTCGCGTAACCCAACCAATTGTAGCTGACATACAATGTACCCCACACGTAGACTCGTGGAGAGCGCATGGTAGACGATCCTGCAGATCTTTTCGACCAGTTGCGGGATCGATGTCGGCAATATCAATTGCTTCTTCGCCGCTTTGCTCGAAGCGAGATGCAGCGATGATCTTTGAGAATAGTGGAGCTGCGGCTTGCTGCTTGCTGCAAACACTGGCATATCGCGAGACAGTGCAGTTTGGCGGGCATTATTCCGTCTTGTGTCTTGGCTGCTAGAAGCATAACCGATCGTTCCTCATCGTGCTTTGGTTCCTTCCGCCCTCAAAGCGTCGATTTCAGCTTGGAAAGCGGCCATATCGGCCAAAATATCACGATTAGAACTGGGCGAGGCAACCGCGTGCTCTGCGGACCCTCCCATCTCAGCAACCTTTTGCAAGCTGGAAATGGACGCCGACCTTTCGCTGTCAAAGCTAGTACCACGATGATGATCACCACTGAGTCTCCGTGAGAGAGACGCAGGTGGTCCATCGAGACTGGTACGTTTCGATCCCCGCTCGCGACGAGGCGGTGGAGGCGGTGGTACCACGCCGCCGGCTGCTGGAGAGGGATCAGTGCGACGTGTAGTTGTAGAGTCATCGGACGTTCGTCGACTGATATCTGTGCTTCCACCTAGCTTCGAACCATGTCGACGGGGAGGAGGAGTCGGAGCTAGCTTGTTATCAATCTGATGCGGTGACGCAGTTCTAGGAGGTGTATTTGCTTGGGGTTGTGATCCAAACATATTCCTTCGATGTGGTGGTGGCGGTGGAGCAGGCTTGGAAGTGGTGTCTTCTGGCCTTTGCTGAAGACTGGATGTTTCCGACCCTTGTGCGGAAGCCACTGAGTCCAGAGTATTGTTTGACACATTTGAAACACTTCTTGCTCGGCCATGACCAGCAGGCTGTCTTCGTGACGAGGGTGGTGGAGGCGGTACCTTTTTCGGAGTTAAGTCTGGGTCATCGAGAGCTGACACTGTTACAGGTTGAGCGGAGGGACTATCTTTTGCGGGAACCACAGGCGGAGGTGGCTCGCTTGCAGCTTGTGGAGGAGGCGGTAGTGGCTTGTTGAGATCACTGTTGGACCTTGGAGGTGTAGCAGTCCGCAAAATGCCGGTAATATGCTGAGTCTGTGTAGAAGGTCCAGCAGACTGGAAATTGGGTGGTATCGATTGATCGAAATCCGCAAAAGACACAGTCTGAGGTCCACGCTTTGGCTTGGGTGGTGCAGGAGGAGCCAAATCATCAGACCTCCCAGCACCCATCAATTGCGACTTCTCATGATCGTCTTCATCCTCGGAAGCAGATTGATAGTCGTCATATCCCATTGTCGGCGATTCTGGATGGAAGCCATAAGCAGAATCGAAGACCGAGGATGTATCCGTAGCATTGCTGCTGCTGTCGTGCTGCCTCGTCTGACTGCTCAGCCCAGCCGGGACAGGACCTCCTGTCATCAATATATTCTTGAACATGTCCACATCCATAGCCGGTTTCCTCTGCTCCTTGTTTCCTTCTTTCCCGTCAAGCTGTTCTGCCTCTCCTCTTGAAAGACCCAATCCCGCCTCATTCGAGGCCAAAGTTCTCGCAAAAGGATTGTATGGTGCCCGCGTACCTCCTCCGCTCCCACCTACAGGTTGTGATATTGCTCCTAGATTCCGCCCTGCATTGGCCGCCGCTCTCTCCAGCTCTGAGTCGTCCGCCGTGCTTGTGGATTCAGTCTCGCTATCTTCTATCGTACTCGGATCTGTCTGCGGCGGAGGCGATGGGGCTCTCGTGGCAGAATCTGCTGCCGACAGTCTTCTCCCTCCATTCTCGGGACTGTACACGAACTCTGGCGAATGCGGAGGGGTCTGGATCACTACCTTCTTTTTCTTTGTTCGTTTTGGGGGTGTCGCTGCAAGGAGTCAACACGCCTATCCTACACAATGCCTCGCTGGCTATGCGACTCAAGCACTCTTACTGGGAGCCGCGCCTTCCGGAGCTGCGGGACGTGCTGTGGTATCAAAGATGTTTGCTGAGGATGGATCGGGCTCAACTGTGCGCGAGCGCCGGAATGGATTGCTGGACATGGTGCATAGGATTCAACACCGGCCTCGAGTCCAGCTCTCGGTCCCGCGCACATGGACTAAAGCCTGCAAGGACAAGGAAAGGGTGATAATGCTTTTCTGATATATACATGCAGTGGTATAGGAGCCTATGTCTCGCCGTGTGAGCGACAGGAACACCAGAAACTAGATCGTCATATCGTCAGCCAGTCGACGCGCGATCCTTGTTCGGTGAGAAGCTTGTGCTCGAGCATCCCCTCCGCTGTTTCGCCCACCAGAACCTCTCCTCCACCAGCGTGCAACCTGGCGACTTCCAATGCCGCTGTCCGAGCTGTGCTGTGCTGTGTGTCGGTCTGAGAGCCGTCACATCTCATCTCCGAGTGATGAAAAAAGGCTGTGAGACGCCCTGTCACAGTGTAGCGTAAGGCTGCTTCGAGATCGTCGCAATTTCTGCCTAGAAACTCCTTCCGCCGTGCTCTGGCGCCCAAGAGCGTGCCAATCGGAGGCTATTTGTCACAAAACTATATCAAAAACGTGGTAAGTAGAAATGGGTCCGCATCCTTTCCACTGGCCGCAGCGGCTTGCATCTGTTCACCTTCCAGCGCCACGACATGCTTCTGCCTTGGTCCTTATGGATTGCACACGGCTCCGCCCAGCCTCTATGTCCACACATATAATGCAGCGGCTTTGTCCGACCTACACATGCGAACTTTGACGAGGACGACGAAGATATCAAAATGGCCGCCATGAATATCCGAGATGTCCCTACCGAATGGCTCAATAGGATCTGGTACTCGATTAGAGGAGCCTCTGATCTGCTCTCAAGTCCGTTCGGATGGCAACATCGCGAGAGCATGAAGCTTAATCGCCAGAAAGTCATAGACTGGGCGCAGGACAAGCAAGCAAGAATGACTCCGTGGGGTGTGCAGTATCTCAGTCCAGAGCGTGGAGAATGGGTGCCTTACCTACATGGAATCCTGGATGCGACCATATGTGGACGATGGATCAGAGAGCAGCCTCATCAATGTATCAATTGTGGAGGACCAGCGAGTTGTCAAAGTTCAGCGCCCAGAGTCGGAATACCATACTGTCTCGGCGATCTGATGTATGCAGTGCAAAACTCTCACCTAGCTGATCCCTCGCTCGACATTATGAAGCATGAAAAATTTGAGACAAAATCACCTCGAAACGACAGTTGCCGGATCACAGAACTTCCGACAGAACTTCTTCAGCATATCATTACTTATTTGGTTCCATCTAATACGACATATCAATTCTTTCCAGCCAGGCTTAACACAACTCGAAGTGTGCAGATAGTCCAGAAATTTACACCACAGCCAGCAGTCAAAGAAAATGCGCCTCCTCCAGACGGCGTAATGAAGAGATACCAGCCGGTGCGATATAATACGACCGATCGGCCCCCAGCGACAGCGAGTGCACACTTGGCGTTAGCTGCGACCTGTAAGAGACTTCAGGAGGAAGTCTATTCTTCATTCTTTTCCGAAAACAGCTTCATCCTACACATTACCGCAGGCACAATCGAGAATGCTGTGCGATCAAGAGACTTCAGACAATTTCAAACCTGGACGAGAATACTACCAAATTCAGCAAAGGATAGAGACTCCCCTCCGTGGCCCATTACAGTTCGAGCTGCATCGTATATGCGCAATCTCACCTTAATGATTTCTCTACCGCCAGCACCTGTCTCGAGGGATATCAACATTCTGGAGGCCAAGGTGTCCGAAGCGATGGCTGGACTCTCGGCTGCCAAGCATCTCGACCATCTGACTGTCGACTTCCAACAATCTATGCAGAAGCGCGATAAGCGTTACACAGCGCAAATTCTGAATATAGACTCGCTGGAGGCAGAAGTTGATGGCAATGGCAAGCTCACAATCGCTTCACACGATCCGAATGTGCAGTCTGTTCGGACATGGAACAAAGCACAAAGAGCACTGAAGCCACTGTTGCAAGGCCCGACAGGCGTCAAGAAGGTCGTGCTGAGCGGACCGATAAGCGATGATCTTGTCGCGGAGCTACAAAATGCTCTCAAAACTGCTGACTCGGCAGAGACATCGAAGAGAACGACAGAGGTAGGAGAGGAGAGCCTCAATGCATCCAGACCGACCAAGAAGAGAAGGATATGAGTTGAACTACCTCACTCTGCGGCGACGACTTCGACACACTGCTCTTGAATGTCCTCGGGCAGAAATGGACGAGACAGCTGCTTGCCAAGCCGCACGCCTAACGATGGCGATCGGACTACGGCGCTGCACCCATTACCGCATATTTGTGCTCCACCAGTCAATCGAGCACATTGAGACTCACCTACGCCTTGAATGAAGCGGACATAACCGAATAATCCTGTTCTCTTGCGGCCATAATATTACCTAGTAATCCGGAAGTCGACCATCACGAGTGAAGAAGGGATAGGCAGGATTAGGAGCAAAGCTTCTGCGTCAAAAATTTGCAAGCGGAGCCCAATGGAAGGCCACAATTGACATCTCCCATAAACATGAAAATAAACCCTCGTTTCTGTCCACACCACCCTTCACAATCATCGGTTCGCATGCTTCTGCCATCTCCTCTCGTATTCCTTCTTCACAAGCATCACCCACTCACGCCGCAGCGTTCCATTGCCACTCCACCAGATCTGAACCCCGATCGCTCTCCATGCATCTGGAAACTCTCTCTTTTTGGATCGGTGCCTCACCACAATCTTCTAATCTCTTGTAATGGGTAATGGCAATCGAGAACCAAGCCTTTCAAGAGCACTTGATTGGCTTCATTCATCCAAGTCGCGTCTTGGGCGTTGACCTGAATCGTGATAGCGCCAACAATCTTTGGTAGTGCGCCTTCATAGCAAGCAGAGGTTGCTGCAAATCGCCTTTTGGCCTAGAAATTTTCGACCGATCGCGGGCCGGGCTTGATGTGATGTCATGAGTCTGCTTTGATGTTGATAAAATGTGTCACTCGCTTTTTCGTCATAGAACCAGGCCTTTGGAAATTGGATGCACCCTCGAACAAGTGGTGGACTTCATTGCGAAGTTACGAAGTTCTGGTAGCACACCGTCTGAACTGGCGGCGTCTACTTTGTGCTTGGTATATTAACTTGTGCTTGCCCGTGATTGTTCCACTGTGCTTCAGAGGATCTCGACTTGACCGGCATCTTGCTAGTGTATAGGGAGACAACCGATGTGCACTAGCATACCGGCTTGCATGTGAAGATAGGGTCCACGAGGCCGAAAATGTTGACGTGCGGGTGGTGATCACGCGCAATGTTGAGATTGCCTGCATTTCATCTCGGGGTTTGAAGGTTTGGAGCTGAGGCTGTTCAAGTTGGCTCCTCATCAGATGCCTTTTGGCCCGGAGATGGCAGCGGCGGTGAGGGTGATCGCTTCCTGGGCACTGGACTAGCAGGTAATTCGTAAATCTCCTCGCGTTCTCGCTCCGGTGGAGCGCGATTGCAACAGCATAAGGAACGCCAGAAGTTACACCAGCTTGGTAGCTTGACTTCATATGTCATACCGGGTTGCGCTTGTGACTGGGACACGTCAACTTCGCTCGGGGGAAGAGAGAACCTACAATATTGCTCTTTCAGTAAGTGTGTCTCGAGAGCATCTGCGGACTTTCTGCCTGCATTGGCGTGCATACCTCAATGGTGCAATGTTCTCAACTCTACTGCACCAACGTACTCGCTTGAATCTGCGGATTGATAAAGTGACCTTGGCTGGAGCTGAGAAGGTGATGATGCTTGCAGTGTCTAGCTTGTCTGTCGTATCACTGGTCTCATTCGAAGCCTTGACGTTGCCGTTCGCGTCTGCGGCAGTATCATCTTCCTCGCGAACGGTCGCTTGCGAAGATGATCTGCCGGACCGACTAGACTCGCTTCTTCGCCTATTTGCCCGTACGTGGTTGGCATTCCACTTGATCATACTAATGCGACTTCCAGCTGAAGAAGGCCGCGCCATTGGAGCACCTCGCACCTGCGATGAACTGGTGAAGTCACAAAGTCACCTCGCACGATGATTACCACGGCAATTGTAAAGGAGTGGGTAATTTGTCCTTGGGTCCGAGAACAGGCTCTGCAGTGCCAATATCCCTGTGAAAGTCAATCATCACTCCTTGAAAGGGGTAGAAAGAAGCTTTTCTCGAATAAACATACCCTGGTCCTCGAGGCGCCCAATATTCACCCGTCTTCGAGCAGTCGAAGGTTTCGATCCAATCTTTTAAAGACTTCGCGCTTTCATCTGGAGTTACCGCACCACCTGCGTCCCAGAATTTATCGAAACCCACGCTGGCGGTCATCTCGGTCCTCATGAATGCTGGATGAACAAGGCCGACGGCGATGCCATCGTCTTTCAAGTCGAAACTGAGAAGCTTGCCAACCATGTTTAGGGCTGCCTTGGAAGCGTGGTGGCCATACATACCACCGCCTTCGCTCTCGTGCCGCAAGGTGATAGATCCAGCTTCGGATGAGACCAGAATCAGCTTTGTACCCTTTCGAATCAGTCCGGCTTTATGAAGAGCATGTGTGATGAAGACAGGTCCAATGGCAGAGATCTTGTACATCGTGACTTCTGCTTCATAATTTGGCTCGTCAAACGACTCTTTGCCAAAATACCCAGCGGAAATGATGACGATGTCTTGCTTTTGGCCTTTCAATCCATCAACGATCTTCTTGCCAGCGGACTCCTCTGCGACATCAATGCCGTCTATCCATTGAATGGCGGAAGGAGCGTCTTTTGGTGGACCAGATCGAGCTGTGCCAGTGACTGTATGCCCACCGTCTGCATATTGCTTTACGAGTTCATAGCCCAGGCCACGAGTGGCCCCAACGACAAGTACTGACGGCATCTCGAGATCGCAGAAGATGTAGGAACCAGATGCGAGTGCAGTTGCAAGTTTGCATGATGAAGGTCAAAAGATGTATCAATTTGGGTATGACGTTCTTGATTGACGTGATCGGGAAGCCGTGAGGTTGTCGGCCCGACAGCGGCATCTTCACCTCTGCTCCACGAAGATGAATGAAGTGCACATACCGTATTGTGACGCCCTTCGCATCATGAAAGCTGTCAGATTTGTTCGCGAGACTACGACTGTGTGGGAAATCGACATTTGCCGTGATGGACAGCAGAGAAATGCCCGAAGTCTTCGGATCGACAGGTCCCGAGCTTGCTGGCTCGGAGTATGATAGACTTCATCTTCCCGAACCACCTTTCATCAAAGACTTCATCGTCGCCTGAGCACATGCTCACAGTTGTGTTCTGTGAGACGTTGTAGACGAGACGAAAGAAAGTCTTGCCTCGATGAGTCTCACCAGGGCGTCTTTGCAGGATTCGGATCCTGCCGGCCGAGCTCTCACGCCTATCGCTCTTTCTGCACTCTGTACCTCACTTGAGCTCAGCTAAGCTACACTATGGAAGCTTCTCATATACGCGTAGATTACGGAGCTGCGATAATTTGCAGAATAACAATGCTCCAAGATGGCGGTTGAGGCAACTGTAGACCTGGACAAGCTCCAGTATGCCGTTCGAAACACGCCGATCATCGACAACCACGCGCACAACCTCCTACGACTGCCTGCCCTGAAAGCCGCCGACTTGTTGAGTGCGACGTCAGAAGCTGAAGGCGAGGCACTGCAAGATCATACCTCTGCTCTACCACATTTTCGAGCTGCCCGCCAGCTTAGACAGCTACATGGACTACCTGCGGACGCCGACTGGGACGCAATCTTGAAGAGGCGTCAAGAGCTTTTGGAAACAGATGCAAATGGACTCATCAAAAAGTGTCTGGAGGGTACGTACACCATATTGGTCGACGATGGCTTGGATGGAGACTTTGAGCCCTACAGCTGGCATGACCAATTCACGACCACACCATGCAAACGCATTGTGCGCATAGAAGCTGTAGCAGCAGATATCCTTTCCTCCCTGCATCAAGCAGCTAAGCTACCTGTTGGTGTAGCCATAGCGGATGAGGAGCAAGTAGAACTAGCTTGGGCGACATTCATAGCAGCCTTCGAGGAAGCCATCACTGCGGCGATTGTCGACAAAGAAGTGGTCGGCTTCAAGAGCGTGATTTGCTATCGGACTGGCCTGAGCGTTGAGGTTGGAAGCGATGCGGATGTTGCAGAGGCTGGGCTTCGAAGCTTCCGACGCCATTTTCTGCCGCATTGTGTGCAGACCAAGTTTCGTGTTCAAAGCAAGGGCATGAATGATGCGCTGGTCATCAGTGCTTGCAAGCTGATTGCCGAAGCGTCAAGATCAGAGGACATTACCAAGCCGATTCAGTTCCATACTGGCCTTGGTGACAACGACATTGATCTCCTCGACTCCAACCCAGCCGTCATGCAGCCATTGATCGGTGCATTCAAAGACGTGCTGTTCGTGCTTCTCCACTCGTCCTATCCGTACACCCGAGAGGCTGGATATCTTGCAATGGCCTACAACAATGTGTTTCTGGATCTCGGAGAAGTCTTTCCAATGGTATCACGAGATGGACAGGAGCAGATCATTCGGCAGGCACTCGAGATCACACCAACCACTAAACTGCTTTGGAGCACAGATGGGCATCATTTCCCAGAGACATACTACCTCGCGAATACACAGGGACGAGCGGTCTTTGAGAAAGTTCTTTGCGAATATGTCGAGCAAGGTGACCTTTCCGTATCGCAGGCAATTCAAGCAGTTGAGGACATCTTCTTCAAGAACTCCAATTACCTCTACAGCCTCGACCTCACATTTCCAGAGAACGAAACGCTAGCAATGCTTCCTTCCCAGAGTGCGTCCACCACGGTGCCACCATCGCCAACAACTCCCGCAGCCCCACGTGCTTTGTTGACAGCGCTGGATCTCACGAAAAAGCATCAAGTCAAATTCGTGTTCGTGCAGTGGCTGGACTACAATGCCCAGATCAGATCACGCTGCTTGCCAATCTCACAATTCGAGAAGATGATAGCTTCTGGCCTAGGACGTCTGGCCATTTCTAAAGGCAACCTCGGCACTACTCCAAACGACCACATGTCTGCAGCTGCAAATCCTGTCGGAAGCATTTATGTTGAGCCTGACATGGAGAGCTTCCGTCTGCTGCAGGATAATGGCCCCGTCGAGAAAGCGGCAACCATCATGGCACGTTTCACCGACGAGGAGGGTGGGGCTCTTAGTGAGTGTCCTCGAGCAGTTCTCGGTGAGATCGCAAAAGCCTTTAAGCAAGACCATGACATCGAATTTCTAGTCGGCTTCGAAATCGAGATCACCTTTTGCAAGAGGAACGGCGAAGACGCATCTGATCCCTTCTCCCCTCTCGACACCAATCACGCCTGGGGCACATTCTCCGACGAGCAATACACAACCTCCTTCGCCCTTATGACGGAAATCGCCACAGCCCTCGAGAACATCGGCATCTCAATCGAACAACTCCACTCCGAAGCCGGCGCAGGCCAATACGAATTCGTCCTCCCACCTCTCCCCATCGTAGAAGCAGTCGACACTCTAATTCAAACCCGTCAATGTATCCAACAAATCGCCGCCACCCGAAACCTCCGAGCCACATGCCATCCAATGCCATTCCCAGGAATAGGAACCGCAGCCCACGCCCATATATCCCTCAACAGCACCACCGCCGACACCTCCAAAATCTCCGAATCTTTCATCTCAAATATCCTAACCCACCTCCCAGCCCTCTGCGCAATAACAACGCCTCAACCCATATCCTACAACCGCGTAGTCGAAGATTCCTGGACGGGAGGAACATGGGTAGCTTGGGGAACACAGAACCGTGAAGTCCCTCTTCGACGCATCACGGAAAATCGTTGGGAGATTCGTTGTTTAGATGGTACGGCGAATATGTACCTCGCACTTTCCGCTCTCTTAGCAGCGGGATTATCAGGCGTACAGCAAGAAATCCCATTAGTTATGAAAGATTGTACTGTGAATCCTAGTAAATTGGATGAGAAAGAGAGGGAAGAGTTAGGCATTGTGACGAGAATGCCCAGGGATTTCGTAGAAGCGATTACGAATTTCGATGCGGATGAGGAGTTACAAGCACTACTTGGGAGTGAGATGAGTAGGATTTGGAGGGAAGTCAAGAGGGCTGAGCAGGAAATGCTCAATGAGAAAAGTGAAGAGGAGAGGAGGAAGTGGTTGATTGAACTTTATTGAGCAAAGAAGATACAATCTGGTACATGCGTCTCCAATCTCAAACCCGAACGCCAAAACCCGAAAACCGAAAACAAGACCTTCGCCTGTTACAAATGCCGGAGTCGATGCGTGCATGTTGCTCCCTCTTCACCATACTGGACTATGAGTACGAAAATCCACCTGGCCCCTCTGCCTTCTTCAAATATTGGAGTCAATGTACGTCTACTCCAAGCCTGGAAACAATTGATTCAAAATTTCGTCCCCACTCATCTGTGGTGGTTGTGGCTGCGGCTGATAGATGGGCTGTGGCAGCTGTTGATACTGCTGTTGATATTGCTGGCGATTCCGCTGCTGCTGCTGCTGCTGTTGTTGGATGCTGTTTCGCTGGATCATCATTTGCCTATACGCCTCACGCTCGTGTGCTGTGACCAGGCGTTGTTGGCCGCTCGGCACCTGCTGTGGCATCGCCGAAGGCTGCATCATGCGCGTCTGCTGGGCAGCCTGCATCTTTCGTAGCATTGCCTGCTGCTGCTGTTGTTGAGTGCTGTTTCGGCGGACCATCATCTGTCTGTACGCCTCACGCTCCTGCGCTGTGAGTATGCGCTGTTGGCCGTTCGCTACCTGAGGTGACATCGCCGGAGTCTGATGTTGCTGCATAGTAGGCGTTTGCTGGGCGGCCTGCATCTTTCGTAGCATTGCCTGCTGCTGCACTTGGCGCTGCATCATTGCATGCTGGTGAGCTATCATCTGCTCTCGAGTCACCGGGATCTGTTGCTGCATCATTGCCTGCTGGCGAGCCATCGTCTGCTCTTGAGGCACCGGAATCTGTTGCTGCATCGATGGCGTCTGCCATCCTGTGGAAGACGTCTTATGGCGCTTTGGAGGAGTCTGCTGCTCCATCTCCGCTGCACTCCGTTTCCGCACGGGCGTCTGCTGCTCGCCAACTACATGCGACTGTCGACTCGCTTCAATCTGCTGGAGCGCGACGCTCGGATTGATGTTGACGTGCCTTGGCACCTGAGGGGTGTTCTGCTGCTGAGGAGCTCGGATCAAGTCCTGAGGATTGATATAAGTCTGAGGTCCACGGACTGACTGCTCTTGTTGAGGCTGGATGTGCTGACGTTGTGATTGTGGTTGACTTGGCATGGCCGGCGTGGCAGCAGGCGCGGCAGGTGTCTGCGAGATATACTGACGTCCTGCATGAGAGACAACTGGCATAGTAGCGGGTGTGACCGGCATCTGAGCTTGTGTAGATCGTGGTTGCTGTTGGGCGTACATCTGGCGCATTTGCTCAAAGCGTTTGGGGTCGATAGATTGGGAGCCCTGCAGAGCCTGTGGCACTCCACGTGCCTGGCCGCGATATGCTCTAGCCGACGCTGCGCCTACTGCTGGTGCGCTTGATCGCGACTGTGGACGAGCGATGTTCTGAGTGACGTTCTTCATGACCTTCTGCGGTGCGTGCGGAGTGGTGGCAGCGACGTGCCGCGTGCTGGCAGCAGAATTCTTCGGAGTCGCTGTCCTGGCAGCTGGCAACGGCCTTTGCAGCGCTTGTGATGCGCGCTGTGTGGTCTGACTGGGAGGTCGACTTGCCGCTTTGGCTTGCTGTTGTCGATGCTGCTCCTCGAGAGCCAGCTGAGACTGTACAGCGAGATCTTGCGGATTCTCGGATGCCGATGGCGGGAATTGTTTCGCTAGAGCAGGTGCGGCGTGGGCTTCGACAGGCGAGTCCTCAATGACGATGACTTCGTTCGGTGCTGTTGTGGTGTTCAAGTTCGATCCACTCTGCTTGGCCGATGATGGTCTTTGACTGTTTTGCTCGACGTTGACAGGTGCGGCTGCGATCTGCTGATTTGCCATCGCTTGTGCCCAGACGAGCTTCCTCAGTTCCTCGTATATCAACCTCCCCAGCTCCCATCCTCGAGCCTCTGGGTTCGCTTCTTGGACTCTTTTGCGGACTTCAACCATATATGGAGGCTCGTGGCTACGCCTCTGTGGTCCCTCGCCCAAGCGGAAGAAGTCGAACTCCATGGGTGGCTTGCGATCCATCTCCTCGAGCTCGTACGTCAGCATGTAGTACAGGCGCTCCTCGAATTCATCGATTCTAGTGTATGGCTTGGGCTCGGGCTCTTTCTTGATCTTCAGGCACTCGGGAAGAGGCGGAGGTGGTGGAAGGGCCAAAACCTCAGCTGGCGGGTTTCCGACTGGTTTGCCGTCATCGTCGATTATGTAAAGTCTGGAGATGCAGCCGTCTTTGTCTGGTTCTATCCACTCGAACATGTTTTCGTTCTCGGTCTTCTTAATCACTGCAATGGTGTGAGCAGGAGATGCGAGCTGGGAGCATAGCCATGGACTTACATCCTTCTTTGAGACACCTATCTATCCACTCCGCCTCTATCAGCTGGTAGCGAATGCGCTGCTCAGTGGCCATTTTCGATGTGCTGTAAAGATGGTGGGTGATATCCAACAGTGCGGCGGCGCGCCAAAGTTGAAGATAATGAAGGTGCTTGCGTCGAGGTAGGCGGTGCGCAAGATGGCAAGATGGTAGATTGCAGAGTTGTGGTGATGGCGGTCAAGATGTCAAGGATGCAGTTGTAAATGGCAGAAGGTGTGTGGGTGTGGGTGTGTGTGCGGTGTGTCAGTCGAAAGTGCGAGCGACAAGAGACGATTTTGAAGGAAGGTGGCTGGGTGGGTCGAAGCTGGGACCACGTTCTCTTCGCGTCCGACAGTGAATGAGGACAATAAGAATTTCTGGTGCGGTGGAGGGGTAAGTGGTGGTGGTGGTGGTGGTGCTGCCGTCCTCAGTCCTCACAGCAGCGGGGCGCGAGCAGAAGAGCACAGCTTCTTATACTGCAATCGTCAGGAGGAATTCAAAAGCGCCAAAGTGCTGTACTCACCGTCGAAGAACAGCCTGATCTGGCGCTGCCGATTCTGCTGAGTGCGATCCGGCCGTCTCTGCGCAGCCTTGCGAAATCCTGAGGGAAAGTCGTTAGGAGAATCTTCGAACGGTCCAGCGCTCTGATAAGTGCTATGAAGGTGTTTCCTGGCGGCCAGAAGCGCTTCTTGCACTCGCGGGACAGAAGTTGCAGCAGCAGCGCCGACAATAGCAAGGTCTGTTCTATTCGCGTGAGGCCGTCATGTGGTCCGTGGTTGGTCGGTGGCAAAACGCTGTCAACGCAGCTGCAGGAGCTCAGACCTCTCGCGCTGCGCTGCGCTTCACCGGTCGACGTGAAGTTGAAGTCGAGGTTGGAGTTTAGTTGCGCTGGAGCTGGGACGGCAGGAGTAAGAGCAAGAACACCGTCGCATTCAGCGAGATATTGGCTGCCGACAGCGTGCGAGTGTGTGCGAGTAGCCTCGCCGAGCCTTTCGCGAAAGCATAAGCATATTCGGTCGAGTCAAATTACAGCCTTGTCTTGGCACGAAGCTTTTCGACCTCCCTCCTCCTTCTTCTTGCGCTGTCATCGCAAGAACAACAAGACCAACACTTGCTGCTCTCTCACCCTCATCACGCAGCGTGTTCGATTGCAACATGCTGAAGTACGATGCCTGAAGCCTTGGGCTCGTAGCTCCTGCCCGCTCTGGCGTCCTTCCAATATCTGCACCTGATGTGCGCGGGTGCGTGATGGTCTGCCTCTTGGGTCGAAAACAACAACGAAACTACAATCTTCACATGTAGTCGACTCTCCATCGAGAAACTTCACGTGTCGACGTGAATAGTGCTCACTTCACATGACAAAGTCATTGTCAATAAATCTCACTTCTGCCCCATAGTCAGACAACAAAACCGTGCCGTCTCGCACTCTCTGCCGTTTCTTATCAGACATACAGGATAGACAGAGACTATGCGACAGACCGGTGTCGAGTATGCGCCAGCAGGCTTTCATGCGACTGAAGACGGAAGTGACGGTCGAGGCCACACACGTCACCAATCTCAGGTGCAACAGCAACGAAACCAGACATCGGCTCCAGCTCAAGAACAGACTGCTCAGCTGCCGCCATCGTTCGAATACTCGCAACTACAGACTGCAGCAGTGCAACCGGAAAAGCGACGTAAACTCAATCCGGAAAGCACGCAAAAGACGATCATTGATAGAGCCTTGACGAGAGCTGACGACACTCACCGCAAATTCAACGGCTGGCCGGCTATGCCGCCGCCGGACATGAGTCTGCCGCAATTCGTGAACCCTCGAGACCTGATGCTACGTCCGGTAACAGTTCGACCAGAGTTCAACTGGGACAACAAGTTTCTTTTCCAGTCTAGAGTGTTCGAGCAGAATGAGCTTGTGCCTATTAGACCAGTTGGTCGACCGTTAGGAAGTCGCAAGCAGCCACCTCCTTCCACGAGCCGTTCAAATATCCAAGCATCGGAAGATGCCAGGATCGCAAACGAATTAAGACAAAATGCAGCCGCTCCGTCGAGAATCATTGTGCTGCCTGGCGTCATCGGCCCAACTACTGCTGCTGCAAAACCCTCATCGCAGCAGCAGTACGCGATTCCAGAAGTATCGAGATTTGAGGAAAGTGTACCACTCATACTTGAAGACAGCCAATACGAATCACTTCCATCAGCAGTCCCACTTCCAAAACGACGAGACTCGGGCGCCCAGATTCATCTCGACGGCAGCAACGATATCGATGCTGAAACAGAATCACCCACAACTTCAGCATACCCAACGTCTCAAATTAGACCCCTTCCACGAGACCGAGCCATGAGCATCAGTTCCGACACCGGCAGCATCTACTCCGATCATTCCGCCCGGAGCATTAGTCCCGCCCCGCCGCCATCCTCTACAGCAGCCTCAAGCCCACCAAAACCTCTCCCAACACCAAAGAAGGCTGCGAAGAACAACAAAGCCACAACGACTCCAGACCAACCACCGCAGCACAAGAGAAAGGGCAATCGCAAATACATCCAACCCTCCCGCCAAACCACTAACCTCCCACACTCTCCTCCTCCAAATACATCCTTCATTCCTGGCACTCGACCTATACCACCAGAAATCTCATCTCTCGTCCAGCGTCTCAAATCAGCTACGAGGAAGGAGAATTTTCCTCAAAGGACTAGTCTAAGAAGGTTTGAGGAATTTGATTCGAGGTATGGGTATTTAAAACGTTCGTCAATTTTGTGGAAGGAATGGTTTGGTGATACTAGACTGTTTACGGAGAAGTGGTGGAGGTTTTTTGCTATGACTGGGAAGGGACAGGAGCTGGGAAGGGGAGATGAAGATGAAGTCGTAGGTGGCGACGTACAGGCAGATGGGGAGGGAGAGGATGATGGGCTGTGAGGGACAGGAGATGTGAAGGGCGGCGCAGAGTAATATGAGGCATTTTCGGGACGATGGTGAGAGGCAAAGACATGCGAAGTGGCGCCTTTTCCACTTGAAGATGGAGCAAAGCCTGAAAACCCCTGATGGGTGAGAGTCTGGAACAAGGAGTTCTGATCCGTACTGCAATGCCACTCGTTATACCTCGTGCTCTCGTACCTTGATGCGATTCTGATCTACGGTCTACCTTGGTACGTCACCGCGAGGACCAGAGAGCTTCCTTCCGCGCTCCTGTGCTCTTGAGGTGCACCTGGGTAGCTTTGCTGATAGTGAAACTCCGAGCTGTCGTGTAGTCGTGTAGTCGTACCTTCATGCAAGTCTAATCTATGCAGATGCGTATCTCGTAATTCGTGAGGGCAACATCCGTTCTACCAAGCTGCTTCCACACTTGCTCTCCCTTCTAAAGTCGCGCAAACAGACATGAGTGGCATGATCTCGCCATGCCACTCGGAGCACTATACATTCGTGCGACGCTGATACATGCTGATGCTGTTTGCGCAATTCGTTGCATACTGCTTCCATCTTTTCTCTCCGCTTTCAAGCCACGCAAAGTGATGCGAAGCGCTCAGTCCTTCACGCAACACGGAGGTGCTGAGTTGGCAACATGCCGCGGAACAACTTCGGCAACTCCTCGAGAGCGATCTGCGCTGCGATATACTGAAAGCTCTTTAATTCGCCGATCTTGCGATCATGATAGCCCTCCTCGTTGAGTGCTACGTGCAGGCAAGCGATGGCGCGCGGGAGTGCTTCGACGTCACGGTCGTGGTAGCGAGGGTCGTGGAGGTCGTCGATATCTTGAGCTTCGTAGACAGCATCTCCGAAGCGGATACGCATTCGCGCATGCTCGACCACCATCTCGAAGCGCTCAGTCATGGTCTTGGCGAGCTCTCGCAGTGGTTTGCCTTGTGGACCGCTTTGACGGCCAAGAATCTGACCAGAAAAGGCTTCCGTCTCGCTCAGAGGGTGGTGGGGCGTGGGTTCGTATTCGTATAGTAAGTCGGCGAGACTGTTCTCGAAACTGGAGCGAATTTCGGATGCCAAACCAGTGTGCTGGGTCCAGAAGACGTTGACTGCGTTCTGCTTCAAGTACGCCAAGAGTCGCGTCATTATGTCCTGCCTCTTAGATCGGGACGTAATGGCGCGATACTCTTGCTGCATCGTGCGAAGGAATTGACCCTCATCGATGTCGCGGTAGAGACGGCCAAGTGTCTTTTGAGATGGATAGTACCGATACGAACGACGCTCGGAGTCAAGACCTTCGAAGGCGTCGTCGTCTGCCTCTTCCTCCTCTTCTAAGCCGACCAAGCCTTCACCAGACACTACGACACGTGGCGTGGGAGCCATAAAGTCGGGCCTGAACCTGGACTTGTCGTTCCTGGGAATCTGCTTGTGATTTACAGCGATGCCCGTCTTGGAGTAGTCCACAGCTGTAGACGCCAGGTTCGCGAGCTTGATGCAGTCTGGGTCGAGCGAACCGGCTTTTCGCTGATCTGCCAGCTGCTTATGCGTGGTGCAGATCATCCCTAGCAGGTCGGTCTCCTGTAAAGTGTTAGTCTGACTGTGCTTCATAGCCCATATCATCACTCACCATGAACGTGACGAAGAAATCCGACATGTCTTTGATCTTGACCTCACGATCGAGGACCAATGGGCTGACACGCTGATAGTCTGCAGCGGTGTAGACGGTCCTTGGAACCATGCCATCGTGCCAGATGATATTGTAGACTAGATAAGAGTATTAGCAAGTGTCTCGAGAAGAAAAGGCACTCCACAGCAAATGCAGAAAGTACACAGCTGTGGCTGATCTCAAGGCCCTGGCAACACTCGCTTGGTGGAATTGTACTTACTATCGCCATCAAGATCACCGCCACTAAGCTTGCTGGGCAAGTCGCGCGCGCCCCACTTGCTAAACACCACCACGTTCGCCAATCTCCTGAGAATGGAGTTCGTAGGCACATCAACAGCATCAACGACCTGGATATCGCCTAAGAACAGGATTAGTCGTTGTTCATACGATGTGCACTCCAAGACACAATGCTCCGACCGTGCTGCTGTCTCTGACACTGCTGCCTTCGTCGTATAAGTTTGCTCGGAGTCATGCACAGGAATGTATACCTACCAGGATGCATTGCAGGCGATCGTGTGACGACCACATTTCTCTTGACGAGAATCCGTTTACCACCCTCAGGAGCCCTCTCAGTGATGACGAAGATCTGGTTCTCCTGGAGATAGCCAGTCTCGTCCATGATGCCGTACAATGTGACCCCATCTTCTACAGGAATGCCTAATGGGATGAAGGTCAGCAAGTGTCTGAAATCAAGTGCCACTCCAAAATCAGTGGCACGGGTCAAAGTGCCGTCTGCGATACCACGGGCTTCGCTCCAGGTATGCAGCAGAGTCTCGCTCTTCAACTTTCGAGATTTGTACTTACGTGCGCGATATTTTATGTCCCGAAGCTTGGTCACAACGGCCATTTCCACAATTGAATACAGAAAGTGGTCTTCGTGATAGTCAAATCCGATCTGGGCGAGGTCTCTTATAAGCCGAGGAATGCCTGTGCCTCTGGCGATCCCTGAGTCTTCCAAAAGCTTCGCTGAGTTTACGGAAAGGGTAGTCATTTGGCGCAAGTGTTTCATGGCGGAGCGTTGGAGGCCGAGAAACACGTTCATCGGAATGCCCAGGTCTTCAAAGATCTTGATGAATTGTTGGTTCAGAACCATAGGCAGTGGCTTAAAGCCAGCGCCGCATATCTCAAGAAACCATGAAGTCTCCGTGTCGTATTTGCGCATATTAGAGCGCAGCATCAGGGCCTTGCCGGGGAGACGAGGATCTAAGGATACCTGAATGCAATATGTTAGCATGTTTCAAACGATGTTGACTCCAAGACCGCTCATCGATGCGGCGCTGCCACAATCGAGACGGCTGCCTTGGTCTTATACACTAGGCTGGAGTTACAGCTCATCCAAGGGAACACACTCACCATGCCCTTGGCGCCTTGGAAGCGAATCTGAAGGACTGTTGGCTTTAGCATCTTCTGAGTGCCGTATCTCCGCCACACTTCACGGAGAAGCGCTTCGGAGATGGTGCCCACTCCGTCCGAGAAGTCCCTCCCGTTGCGCTCAATGACTTGAAGATCGAACACCTGGTCTGGCTCGAGGCGAACAGTGGCGTTCGTGTCAGTAAAGTTCTGACCTATCCGAGCAGCACATTTGGCAGGAGTCCGAATACTGCTGAAGTCACCGAGGCCTTTAAGTACCTTCTCGGCGAAGATCAGTCGGCCGTGGCGATTGACAAAGGGAGCCATGAACCAGCAAGATTGACTCCGCAACGAAGAGTGCGAAAACCCAAGAAATGAGAATCCACGACCACAGATGACTATGTTCGTATCGAGCACCTTCTTGAAGCGCCCGTGATAGATGCGGGCGAGGTCAGTCCGAGGGTCGTAGCGCACTGGTCCACCATGCTCATCCTGGAACACGACTCGAACAAAATCGTCGATGTTCTCGGCATATTTGCGAAGCACGCGGTTGGTTGGCTCTGGCTCAGGCCCTTCGAGACGTATGCCAGCTGGAGTGACTATGACTTTATGTATCAAATTTATGTGCACATGACGCTTAGCCAGCTCGAACGGGTTGTCTGGCGCGTGGTCGTTATAGAGGGTAACGCATTCGTGCAGGCTTTCCTCAAGAGTGCCATGGGCGAGGTCGACGGGCTCCACTGTAGGACCAGGGTAAGGTATGTCTCGGGCGAAGCGGCGAAGTCCAAAAAGGGTGGCATCTAGGCCGTACGAATCGAGAAGCTCAGTAATCTTGGGGAGGAGAGCGATGACCTTCTGAGGAGGGAGGTAGCCATTTCTTGCCAGCCTGTCCACCTGGTAGCGCAACTTGAATGGCTTTGCGCCGAAACGATTCGTGTCGCTGAGCTCATAGTTCAAACGCGTGAAGCTATTCTCGAGGGTCTCTCGAGGAAACTCTGTCCGAGTCTTGACCGAGCTGAATGAGCATGACTTCTTGCAGCGAGACAAAACATTCTTGATGTTTGAAAGCTGTCTGTGGTCACTCACATGCAGTCGATAGACGAAGCAACTACCTGCGATCTTCGCATGATGGTCGTCGATAGCCGGAATGCGAGTCTTCTTGGACTGCTGGGCATTTGCTGCAGCTTTCTGACCAATACTGAGCGCGAGTATAGAGGCAGCGAGCTTGTTGATCTCGTACATCTTTGGTGGCAGCGTCATTGCGAAGGTGATGGTGGGCTCCTCGTAGGTGCCAAGGACGATGTCGATGCAGTCGTTATATGGCAAGTCCAGCCTCAATTGGTCGCCTCCGTCCGCACCCAGGATGGCAATGGCCTCTTTCTGCCCAAAATGAATGGTGCCTTGCCGAGGATCGGTGAAGTGAGCCAGGAAAAGGAGCTTTGCATCGCTACGGAGTCTGGCGTCTCTAGGGTAGTCTAATGAGCCGCATTGCAGCATGTTGACCCGGAATTCGCTCGCCTGGCGGTCATTTGGCGCAGATCGTTGGGCGACTACACCAACCAGAAGTGCTTTGACACGTTGATTTGCGCTGTACTGTAGGGACTGAAGAGAGAGGTCGGTTGGCTCACGGTTGCTTCTCTCGATTCGGATGAATTTACGAGCGTAACTGATGCGCATGAGCGCCATTTGATTGTGTGGGGAGCCTCGAGGAACGCCATAGCCTAGATACAATGGTCAGCTGATGCAGGCCTCCTTCTGCTATGGACGATGGCGCTGAAGCTGCGATCAATGTACGTGGCACCATGACTCTGATGAGAGCCTCGGAGTCGCTGATTGCGAGCAGTCGTTTCATGTGAAGAAGAAAGGTGTACTCACGGTTCAAGAAAATCTGTCCGGCATTCGCATCCAGTATCGTAATGATGGCAAGGCCTTTGTTGTAAAATTTCTCGATGTGGAAGTCCTGCACGCCGCAGTCGTTGAGCGGTCCTGTAAAGAGTCGTTGGAGTTCAGCTTGGCTGATCTGCTCGGACAGGCGCGAGCAGAAGACGTCCATGGCGGTTGGAGAGGCCCATAAGCAGCTTCGAAGTCAGTCGCTGCGCCGTTGGAAATGATGTTCGACTCTGCGGGATCAAGAAGTCTGCGCTGCTGGTGCGACTTTGCGTTGTCGTACGAGCAGCCGAGCCGAGCCGAGCGAATTGAAGGGTAAGCGGAATTATTGAGGTCAAAAGATAGAGCTCGAATGAGCGGACCTCTGCCTCTGGCAGCTAAAGCCCCACATCACATGCAGACGTCCGGTCCGCCTGCCGCTGTGTAACGCAAGTCTGGTCTGGGTTGTCAGTCGAAAAGAAAACGAGGGATGAGTCTGAAGAAACTGAGCACTGCTCTCTTCAGCGTGTGGGTACCGAGACTCATGCAGAGTGCAAAGTGCTGAAGCTGATAGCGAAAATTGACGATAGCTGTCGCATTCTGCAGAAATAGAAATGGGTAAACTGCGCCTACGCCTACGCCTACGCTTTTGGCCGACTGGATCAGCTTCTCAGAAGGGTACATGTTGATGGAGCTCAGCGAGGCCTCACACGTCGACCTGTCGCTTCGCTTCGCTTGCATGATGGCGGCTCAATGCATATTGACGCATTCACAGCATTGTGATGAGGATGTAAGAAGACGCGTCGAAGCGTGAAACAACGTACGTTGACCTGACGTGTCGTGTCGCTTTCACAGGATCGACCTGCAGCTCGCTTGCGAAGCCAATCGGAAAAGTGAAGCCGAGACAGCTTGTTCTTGTTCCCTGTTCTGTTCTCAAGATTTACGATGAACATCTGGCAAGAGCGAGGGGATTCGAGTTCGGCATTTCCGCGCGAGATATCCATTTGTCTGGATTTGATCTGCTTGGCTTGGTGGATCTGCAAAGGCTATGGACTCGAGAGTGCAGGACTATCTGGACGACAAGCTCCAATCGGCGGCAGATCTTGAGTCGCTAGACTCCCTACTCGCAAATGTTCAGGAACAGCAGACCCTACTAAAGAAACAGGTGTGTATCTCATAGTCAATATTAACCCATCATCTAACAATCCCAGCTTGACGATGCTCGACGAGAACATGACGAGGCTCACAGCGAAGCTCAGCAACATGCAGATTCAATTCAGCGCAGAGCCCACGCTTTCCAAGCGGAACAGGAGGACATCGATCGAAGACTACTCATCGTGACCCAGTCGGAAACGAGCGACGATGCTGTACAAAACTTCGATGCAAGCATGGAACGTTTGCGGAAGCTGGAAGTCGCAACGGAATATGTTGAGCTGCTAAAAGAGGTGGATGCTCTAAGGCAGGAATCCGAATCGAAGCTAGGCAAAGACGACGATGCGGCTTTAATACCATACCAGAGACTTCAACAGCTCACTGCAAGTCTGAAGCCTTTGCAAGATACTGCCGAAGGCGCTGCTCCTCATCTACTGGATCACGTCAATCGTGTTGTAGAAGGGCTTGGAGACACGATACGGCGCGCCTTTGCGCAGAATTTGGAAAGGATGCTGCAGAAAGATAAGCTGAATTGGCCAAAGACTACCGAGATTATCCCGGCAGCGCTGGAGAAGGACTGGGTGATCAACATCGGGCGGCTATTGGATCTGCAGAAACGAGACCTGGAAGCAGAAGAGCAGAGCCTTGGCAAAGATCGAAGAACTGACCCATCACCTCTGCTGCCATTTGAAGTCTTGGTATGATCTTCTCTGCCTCCTCACTTCTGATTAATGTCTTGGGACAGATTCAATGTTGAATTATCGAGTCAAACGCTAATATCATGCTCAGGTGCACCCATTGCAACAACGCTTCGAATACCACTTTTCCGGCAACAAGCCAACGAACCGTCTCGATAAGCCAGAGTACTTCCTTAACCACATCACCGACCTGGTCGCGCAATACTCGGACTTTGTGCAGGACAATATCCAACCAATTCTGCTGAAGCACTTCAGAAGATCCGACCTCGCCTTCACTCCTGCATACATCGATGCTACTTCTGCACTTATTACGGCGCTCCTGCCAATGGTCCGAAAAAAGCTTGACTCGGTCGCAAACCAGGTAGCTTCTCAACCAGCCTTACTTAGTCACCTGGTCCAGGAAGTGATCAGCTTCGACAACGTCCTCAAAGACTCATATTCGTACGCTCCGTCCTCGCCAAGTGCGAACTGGTCAGGACTATCTTTCTACCTTCTCGACACTCGCGGCCACTTTCAGCAATGGCTCGCCGCCGAGCGAGACTTTGCTCTCTCCCGCTATCAAGCAATTCTGGAAGCCCCAGATGCGGGCGAAATCGATTTTGATGGCACCGCTGCAGACGCTACGAAACCCAGCAAAGCTGCTCTGCGCCTCAATGATCTTCTCGAGACCATTACTGAACGTTATCGCGATCTCTCTAGCTACAGCCAGCGCATCGACTTTCTTATCGACATTCAGATCAAGATCTTCGACACATATCACCAGCGGCTTCAAGATGCTCTCGATGCGTATCTAAGTCTCACCTCGACCATTGGCCGAGCTGTACACACTGGCTTGACGAAGGAAGAGCTTGCAGAGTTTCAAGGTGTCAAAGGTCTCGATCGGATCTGTCGTATTTTTGGTTCCGCCGACTACCTTGAACGGGCCATGCGAGACTGGAGCGATGATGTATTCTTCATTGAGCTGTGGGCCGAGCTCGACTATCGCCACAAGAACCGTGATAGTGGAATTGGTCAACTTGGCAATTGGCAAGAAATACAGCAGAAGACCAGTTCCGCGCTCGGTTCAGAGGCCGATGGTGGCTTGGAAGGCGCACTCTTTGATGAGACAGCCAACAGCTACCGCAGGCTGCGTACCCGAGCTGAGAAGGTCCTTGTGGATGCGATCAAGTACGATGTGCAGAACGTGCTGAAGCCATACTCTGCTGTCAACACTTGGGCATCATTATCATCCTCGGCCAATAGCGATGCAGTATCTGCTGAGCTAGATCCTACACTCAACCTGCTATCAGAGTACTTTGGATTTCTACGGAAAGCGCTCGGAAAAGCGCCACTCCGGCGAGTCGCGAGACAAATCTGTCACGCTATCGATGATTACCTCTTCCGATATGTCCTGCATGGGAAGAGTCACTTCTCCACTGCTGGTGCAACCCAGCTCACGACAGATCTACGAGCACTATGCTCTACCGTCGACAGGTACGTTGGACCTGGTCAAGCACAGATCGGCATGCAGAGGCTCCTTGAGGGTGTGACTTTGCTTAGCCTGCCTGTGCGAGGCGAAATTCCTCGTGTACAAGCGAGCACTTCAGGCGATGATGACGCTTCTGCCTGGGACGAAGGTGATGATGGGGCAGAGAACGAGGAGTCGGGAGGCAAGATGAGCCTCTTCCAGGCGGAGCGCCTTGTCTTCATGGACAATGAGAGCGCGAGGCATGCTCTGGAGCAGCTGGGCCTCGAGACTCTTAGCGAGCAGGATGCTCGTTCGGTACTGAGACAGCGCGTTGAAATTTCCAGCTAGGCAGCATCTGCAGCAATACAACATTGTCGGCTCTCATTTGATACTTTTGCCAGCTCAATGCGAGTCTCCTTCCTGTTCCGGAGTGCAGCCAGAGCATTTGCGGATTCTAGGTGCGCTGCGCTGCGCTGCATTTCAAACAACCGGTGAGGAGACAGCAACGCCGGAATGCTGCATATCGGCCACATGCAGAAATCCACCGCAAGGCCACGACGACACACAGTTGGACAGCGACAGAGCTGCGAGAAGTACTTCTGCGCGTGGGTCGCGTTCCTTCTCTGGCAGTGTTACAGATCGGCATTCTTCCCTGTTTTGCCACCAGGCAGCGATCACGTGTCAGACATACAAACGACATATTTGAACAACCACATCTTCTTCCTACCTCCAACGACAACAGCACAACAACATTCGACTCTCTCATACACATCCACAAGCTACGACCATGTCTTCCACCACAACCAACCCCAACCCAGGCAACTTCGCCAACCGTCCAACAGAAGAAGTAAAAGCCATCGCTTCCATGGGCGGAAAAGCTTCTCACAAGCATGACGAGGATAAGAAAGAAGATGTTCGTCTCTGCCTACACACCGTTCCTCCATACTAATTTATCCTATAGACTCCAATCTCCCACCTCCCAGCCACAGAAACCTCAGCCCGCAATGACGACGGCACATTCGTCAAGGGCTCTGAAGCTGCGAAGGAAGCAGGTCACCTAGGCGGATTGCACGCTGCTGGAAAGCAAGAGAATAAGCCGGTTTCAATATCTCATCTTCCCGCTTCTGAGACTTCGGCTCGGAATGATGATGGGACTTTTGTTAAGGGTTCGGAAGCTGCGAAGGAAGCTGGCCATCTCGGCGGATTGCACGCTGCTGGAAAGAAGGAGGAGGTTGCTGTGTCGCATCTTCCTGCTTCGGAGACTTCGGCGAGAAATGATGACGGTACATTCGTCAAGGGTTCTGAAGCTGCGAAGGAAGCTGGACATCTTGGTGGGGACAAGGCTGCTGAGAAGAACTGAGCAGGTCTAGGGGACTTGTGAATGTCGTTGTCTGGGACATTTCGTTGAGAATTGTGAGGAGTTTGAGAAGAGTGGAGTGGTGATTCAGTGGGACGAAGCCAAAGTCGATGAGGACTGATTTGTGCTGAGATTGCTTGATTATTGGATGGATTGATGCGCTGGCATTATGACTGAGAAGAGCCTCTCGCTCTTGGCATGCATCTCGCTTTCCTTTTCAACTGATCTCTCTTTCACTGAATGCAACCAACCTAAACCAAGTCCTATCATCTGAGCACCGAGGAGGGTCAAAGTATTCGTCTTTCCCTATCGCTCATTCTCCTTCAATTCCCGCTCCAGCACGTCATCAGAGTGATACTCCAATGGCAAACATCCATCGACATGCCAACTTGCGCAATTGTCCTCCGAACTTACGATCTCCCAACTCACACGCTCACCCTGATCGTCTGCTGCCTGTTTCATCTCCCTCCAATCATGACTATCGCGACAGAGTCCATGCCAGACAATTAGTCGACGGTGACGGTAGCCTTCGGCAAGAAGACGCTCAGGAAGAGTTTCTGGAGGGGCATAGGGAATATTGGGTGCTTTCTCGGTTCGACTCGATCGCGCTTCGTTTGTGGGATGGGCCGGAAGATATTCTTGCAGGCGAATGGTAGCGCCAGGTCCAGATGCTTGATCTGTTTGCCAGCTTCTCGTACCACGTTGCAGAGGTGGTGATGAGGGTTTTGGTTGATCTCGTTGGTGTATCTCATTTCTTCGTGTTCTGGATCGCTGCCGAGGGGCTGAACATGCAGCTTGAGGTGCTGGAGTAATCGCAGTCCACGGTGTAATAGCATGCTCAGGGCTGCAATGTCCAGCGTTTGGTGTAAGGATGGGCAATTTGTGATCTCAAGCTTGGTCAAGTTCTGCGGAATGATGTTTGAGTCGAAAAGTGACTCCAATACAGAGGACTCCAGAAGATGGTTGTAGTTCAAGCTGATGCTCTCCATCTTCTTCAACCCGTAAAGCGTGTCACACCCGTGCTTATTTGCGACGCCAGGGTATCTACCTATGCTAAGATGAGCCAAGCCTTCGATTTTAGCTCGCTTGATACTGACCTCGACGAAATTTGCAAGCTTCGGCGAGCGTGGTAGGCTGCTGATCTGGTGAGGGATGTTTTGTGTCCACTTCGATCCGGCGGAGATCTGGCAGCACGCTACCGCCGAAGCATATATCCCAAAGATCAATCTCTGTCTCTCCGCGTCGCCAATCTGTCTCGCTGTGAGGATAGCCGAGATACATTGTGAGCTGAATCACGTCCGGCAAAGACAAATTTTCGAGTTGCTTGAGCAGACCGTACCTATGCAGAAAAGGTGAATGTGTCAGCAGAACATGCGAGCATTTCTGAGCACAGTTGCGAGATAAAGCCATCGTATATGAGGGTGATGGTACGGAGAGCAGGAGCACCAGCCGCCGGATATTGGTCACACTTACCACGCGCCCTGCAATTGCAGGTAGATCTTCACACCAGGGCTGACCCTCGATATCGCGCCGACCATACGTGCTAGATCAGCTCCCGTCGCGCTCTTGGTGATCGAGCTTTTAATAGTAATCTGAAGCGTCTTGATGCTCCGCTCTCGTAGTTGCTGGTCGGAAAGCTTATGCCAGTTGAGTCGCTGCTTGGCACTGAGGGAGGATACGATAGGAGTCTTCATGAGAGTGCGGACTAGGACGACCAGATTCGACCAGGCATTAATCGAGGCATGGGTATACAGAGGTTCTTGGACTGCGAGGTAGTGATCTTTGCTCAGACGTGCGAGAGTCGATTTCTGTTTGGGGTTGAGGTAGTCGGTGATCTCAAGGTACAGCTCTCGCGGGAGATCCAGCATTGTGGCTGGCATGTTTCCTGCTTGTGATTGATTGTGTTGATGGGAGAAGTAATGAGCTGAGATGTAGCCTACCGTTGGTTGGAGCGGAGAAGCGCGGTTGTTGCCTTGCAAGCTTGAGCTCTGAGAGGCAATGCGAATCGAAGGCGAGGTTGACGCCTTGCAAGTAGAATGCTCGCGGAAGTTCGAGTTCTGCTCGAGGCGCTTCAATGCTGACTCCTAACACCAGGAATGCTTGGACACTTCTTTCAGCGCCGAAAGTATCGTAGAGGCGACGCGCTCTGCATCAACTCCGAGAACTTGTTGATTGTTGTGGAAAGGAGAAGGTTGCACTTGGGAATGGCCGGTCGTGGTTTCTTGAGCTTGAAGGCCATCAATATTCACAAGCAAATTTGCTTTAAGTAGGAGTCGTCGTAAGTTACATACCGGCTACGTACAACTTATACTGAGATCTTCAGGAACAGCTTCCACAGGTTTTCACGCGGAGACCGTTGCAACAACACCGAGCAGGCGCGTCATGAACGCGCGCAGAGCTCAATCCTTCACCTTGTCATCAGATAGAGGTTGTTCTGCTTGCCTTCACATGCCTCGGGGCAGATCAACGCGTGCGCCGCGCGAGTCGCGGAGAATCCTGGCTCGTGCCATCTGGGACACCATTGATGATTGTCTTCCGCCTGCGAAGCAGCAAGCGCACCTGGTGATATATTGTCATTATATCAGCGATATCGGTTCAGCTGAAATTATGAGCCGATCTATGTCCCTAGTTCCACGGTCAAGGACGCATCCCAAGCATTTCATAGCCGCCGGCCACAATTAGAAGTAGCGAAGATCCTCGACATGGGTGTGAGAAGCCAACACGAGAATAAATATCAACATGCCATCTTCGAGCTGATTTTGACTCAGATGCAGCTCCATACACATCGACTGACATGCTGAGGCTCAGATGGAGTACGGACCGGAGCTATTCAGCGCACTCGGCTCTTTAGCACGCGTTCTCGGCCGCGTTCCTTTGCTATTCAGATATCTCACAAATGGTGTTGCCCTCGTAGGCGGCAGTGGAAACGAGTACGCCTACAGTCGATACGGACCTGGACATCGATTCAGACCCTGGCTGCTTTTCGACACTGCAGAACTCGAGGTCATTGAGCGCTTGATCAACGACGGAAGCGATGAGGATGTGACTGGTTATCGCACGATGCAACTTATTGGAGGCGGGACAACAACTGTGGTGGTAAGTTGTTTACGCAGGTTTATATACCATTTTATCCCCTCAGTCCATTCACTCAGGCCTTTTGCAATCCAGGGAAGTCTGCTCGCCTCCGTCTGCGCTACCATGCTCTCCATGGACAGTCTTGCCGAAGTCAACCTCACTGTCCGCGGCATCTTTACGGTGAGCTTGATGCTAAGTCTCATGGCTGTGTACTTTGCACTCATTCAGCAACGCGCACTGGCCATGCCGAGCACGGCTGAAGCTATGCGACTCTGGTTGTGGAATGGTCGGAAACGTACAACATCTACAACGGGTGCTCATGGAGAAAGTCGAACGATTCTTGAAAGCTCTCTCGCATCCAACATTGTCATACAGGCTCCGTTCGAACTGCTTAGCATTTCGATCACATTATTTTTGGGAGGCCTCGCGGCCTATCTTGGTCTTGCAATGGTGCAGGACGTTAAGCTGGGTACCGGTCCTTGGCCAGGAAATGCTGCGACCTTTATATTTTTTCTGGTCTGCACGGTCTTCGCCCTCGCAATGTTTGGACAGTCACTAGGTGACAAAGACAAGGAGTTCTTAGAGTGCAAGAAGATGGGTTTAGTGCTCAGGAGGCGAGTGTCGCCCAGCTAGGAGACATTTCCAATCAAAAGACAGGTCTGCAGACACAAATCCGATTCAAGGACACTGTCGAGACTGTTACCAATCAGCTTCGCCTCAATCTTGCTCTCGTCTGGACTCCGCTTTCCTAATGTCAAACGTCTGCGAGGCATTAAAAGTGTAGCGAAAGTGAAGTTGGCCTTGACGTAAAGTCTAACGCCTCAGCCTGAGATGATCCATGAAAACTCACTGGCAGATCATGCTTACCTAATAGACCCAAGCTTCGTGGTACCTTGCCTTTCGTATACGCTCGCGCATGTGATGATTGTTCCAAACTATACGCGGTTCTGTTGCCTTGGCTGCTCAGATTGCCAACACATAAACACACTCACATCAGTTCCATAGCACCAAATCCATCTACTTTTTCACCCAGCACTGCCAACAAACTGCGACAGCTCGAGAACGACAGCAGCCACACCTCCACGCGAAGCACGACTCGATGTCCCAAGGTGCTGAAGGCCCTGGGAAGACAGCGCCGAAACTTAAGCATGACTTCTCCCTCTTCGATCCCATCCACTGCTCCTCCAACTCGAACTACTTAGCGGATTTCACGCCGCCGCATGGAGAAGGCAGGCAACTTGCGCCTGATCCAGGCAGCTGCAAGCATGAATACACCTTGAAGAGCACACAGAGCGTTCTACCGCCACTCGACCTTAGACCTGATGGAGGTGATGAGTACAGAGCAGCAGTCGTCTGCAAGAAGTGTAGGATACATGCAGACGTGCACATTGCATTTCCGCATGCGACAAATCCATGCCCAAACTCGGAGTACGATCTCCATCACTTCCAAAGAGCATCCGGCACCGATGTGAGGCTCTCAGATAAGATTGCTTATGGCTGGCAATGCTCGGCGCCGGAGTGCAGAGCAATATTGAGGATCACATACAGATTGCCTAGACTTCAGCCAGCAGAGAAGGATCTGTTGACGAACACAGAGTACTTGAAGCAGAGATACGAGGCGCTCATGAGAGACGATCCAAATAGAGAAGGGCTGCGGCAGGCATCACCGATTGATGCCCTCAACAGGTTGCGGAGATATATCAAAGATTCATTGGCTGCCGACAGGACAAGGACATCATTTCCTGCAAATAATAAACGCTTTCAAGAAGCATTTGGTAAGTCCGTCGCGTGAAGGGTGCAAGGCCTGACTCCATCCTGGGAGAGCAGCAGGGGTCGCTGTCTCGGACACAGTAGGCTGGTTTCAGACTTTGGTTTTGGAGTCGACAACTTCTTTTCAAGACATCCGCTAACCCTGTACTCTTCTTTTCTAGGCCTCTATGGAAGAGATTGCTATGGTCTCCTCCAAAAGCTTGGCTTCACCTATGCGGTGAGTTCATAGGGAGAGATAGCTTGTCGGAACGATACTGACCGAGACCAGGAAGCGAAGGGCGATGAGATGGCACAATGGTGCCTCCCAAACCCGATTGACATTGGCAACCGGCTGCAGGCGGACGGTAGCAGTAGCCGCGAGCTGTTAGAAGATTGCGAAGCTGAGCTTCTTGCTTTGATCTACAAGTTGGCTGCCGAAAATACCTCCTTGGTTAATCCCGCCGCTGCTGAAGGCTGGCAACTCGCGGATAGAGACATTGAACGGGTTCTCGCAGCTCAAGGATGTAAGCGATCTTGAGCACGTCACACACGCGAAGCGCGCTAACAAACAATTGCAGACACGCGGTATTCCTCGCTACGACGCGCGCAGGTGTCGAACGAAGAGATTCCGTTTGCCTCTCCTTTATCCCGGCTACATTTGGTGAAGCTAATGCAAGCAGATTCTACTCGTCTCTCGGCGCCCTACCAGATTTTGGCGACAAGCTGATTGAGTTCTGTTTCGATCGCCAGTGTTTATGCGACCCGCAACGCCGTTCCTACTACTTCGAGTGCTTGCAAGTCATCACCGACAGCCGCACAAATTCAGAATCTCTGCAGCTCAAAGTCGCGACCATGTCCTCCCAAGACCTTGTCAGCCGACGCGACCTCTCCGCGGCATATCGATATTTGGACATCGAACAGGGAGATCACGTTGACGAGGAGCGTATTGTCAACCTCTTCCACTCGCGTCAGAGCGACCTGGGAAAGCAAGCACAGGAAGAAGCCCGACAAGCCCTTTACAAGATCGGCATCTCGCGAGGCAGTCAGCGACTCATAAATGCTTCCAAGCAGACATTGGAGACCTACGACGATGCACTTACCTGGCTTGGTAATGGCGTTAACAAGGACACTCCCGATGAGTCGCTGCTTGCTGTGGTAGCCACAAAGGTGCGGTTTCCCTGCCAAGACACATCCCTGCCTGTTCCAAGCTGATCTTGCCTTTAGACCACAGACAATGCCGAAAACATGGAAATGGCACAGAAAGCCATTTCTGTCATCGCACGAGAACGCAAAAGCGAGACACTGAACGGGTGGTTGCTCAAAGACGGTGAGAACACCATGGGTGTCGAAGAGGCTTTGCGCATTATAGGCGTTGAAGACAAGTGGGACAACATCGACAAGACCGTGTTGCCGATGATGTTCGATGGCGCTCGCATCGACAGACCCGGCGAACAGACGGAAAAAGCCATCAAGACGCTAGAGCAGGCTTTGGCTGGCAACATCCCCACATCGAAGCACAGTCCAGAAACCTGGCCGGTCGGACTCACGAGTCATGGCAACACCTGTTACCTGAACAGTCTACTTCAGTACTACTTCTCCATCAAGCCGCTACGAGATATCGTTTTCAACTATGATGAATACAAGCTTGACACTGCTGTGTGCGCACGGAAGGAAGAACGCGTTGGTCAGCGCGTAATATCAGAGACCGAGATTAGCGGCGGCCAACGGTTTGCAGAAGATCTGAAGGAACTGTTTGAGCGTATGATCAAGGACCCGGCAGAGCATATCAAGCCGTCAGAGGATCTGGTCTGCAGGACTTTTCTGGAGCCCGCAGAATACGCGCTCCTCAACGGCAAGGAGGTGACAGCAGCGCTCTCCGCTAACGGCTCGGCTGACACGAGTGCTATTGACGACAAACCAGACCTCTCAGCATCGGCGAATTCTACCGAGCAAAGCAGCAATGCAGAATCGAATCACCAGGGTGCCGCCGACGACAGCGACACAGACGTTAAGATGAAGGAGGGTGCAGCGACTTTGACACCACCAGCATCTCCGAAGGAGCACCCATCAGACCTACCGCCACTACCGCCTCGTCCCGCACCACGTCGGTTTTCAACGACGCGTGAAGTGGCTTTAGAGAAAGCCCAGGAAAAAGCTCGACAGCAGCAGGATGTTACTGAGGCGCACGATCTGATCATGTTTCGCCTCAGGGCTGGTATGACACCGAAAGGGAAGGATTCGAGGGGAGAGCAGATTGACAGTGTTGCGCAACTCTTCAAGATCACCCTAGCAAGCACATCTGTCAAAGACGGCGATGCCAGCAAGCCTGACCCGGAGTTTGACACCAGCATCACAACGTTAGTGCCCAACGAGACGACCGATATCTACCATCTGCTTGATCAGGTATTCGATCTCCAACCAAGCGGGTCGGCGGGTGTGGACGTGTACAAGTCTTTGAGTACGATACCACCTATTTTCCAGGTCAATATCCCTCGTATCAATTGGGATAAGTCGACCGGAACCACCAGCAAATCAGAAGCTTGCGTGAAGTTACCTGACGAACTGTACCTGGATCGCTACTGCGACGATGCCAACGAGCAAGTCCTACCAAAGCGGAGGGCGTGCTGGGGTTGGCGCAGACAACTACATGCATTGAGGAAAGAACAGCGGTCCCTCACCAAGACCCCGCTTGACCTGGACGGTCCAACAGCTGTCTCCGAAAGCGCGAAATATCTGAATGCCATCGGCGAGTCGAACGCCGATCTAGAAGCTCTGGGGCTTGGGGCCATCAGTGTCGACGCCCGTCTAACCGATGCACTCTCAGAAGATGCTCTTGCGCAGAGGCAGAAGGTCGCCGCCCTTGAAAAACAGATCGTTGAGCTCGAGTCGAGCCTGCGTGGCAACTTTGACGAAATGAAGAACATCAAATATCGCCTCGCCGCCGTTTTCATACACCGTGGTAACACTGGACATGGTCATTACTGGTTATATATTCACGACTTTGAGAACGACATCTGGCGCAGCTACAACGACGAACGCGTGGAAGAGTTTACGAAGCTCAACGAGATCTACGAGGCCAACAACTGGAATCATGGCACGCCAACTTATGCCGTGTATGTGATCGACAAGCATAAAGCTGAGATCATCTCTCCAGTCTGTCGTGAACCAGAGAAAGCCGCCTCTACGCAGCCAAATGGGTGGCAGGTAGACGAGATCATGGGTGACGGCACCGATGACAGACCGCCTCCACTTGAGAGTGTCGATCCGGAACAGCCAGCGCAGATTGGCGTCGATCCGACTATGCGTGGGGAATCCAATGGGGGCTGGGACAAGCAGAGGCAGGTTGCAGGAAATGGCAAATGGTAGAGACATGACCTTCCAATTCGCTAATGCTTTTTGTGCTCACAGTCCGAAGACCAGACGTTCTCCACCAGCGAGAGCTCGTCGAGCGCGAGCCTTGTCGCGATCATCCAGTCAACGTTGGCGACGCCATGACTCTGGTAGAAGTGTAGGTGGATCTTCTCCCGCCCGTGGTCGGACAACAAGTCGAAGACGCGTGCTCGATGACATTGCGGATGAAGGCTCAGTTCAGACAGAAGGACTGCTTCAACATGAGAGAGATGTGGTTCCGCAAGAGCATGGAGTCGACTCAGAGATGGCTGCTCAGGCTGCCCTTCTTGAAGCGCTCACCAGATCAGGCCCTCATCCATCATCTTTCGACTCACTATCGCTGTTTGGCCTGGATGACACGACTCAAAGCTCAGCCGACAAGTCTGTTGATGACGACGAGTCCATACGTGATACATTGGGTCAACACTGAAGCATAAATACTGCATCGCTAGCATCGGAGAGGTCATCAACAGGACTCATCATTGTACGTAGATAAAGCTGCAGGACTGCTGTGAATAGCATTAGCATCCATAACGATTGCTCCGTCGTCAAACCACTGCTTGCTGCCAATAATGTCTCGAGGTTTCGTGCTTCGATGGATGATGTTCTTTATTTTCGACCAATGTGATGGTTCAGGCCGCTGCCGTGTGGACCCTAAAATAGCTTGTTGCTTCGTCACCAGTGGAGCACAACTTCCCACTTCTTGAGCCTCTTGAACATTGACTTGTGAAACCGCGAGGCGGCAGCATGCATGCGCCGGTGCGCTAAGCAAGTCTTGATCGAATATGGAGGAAGAAGATGGAGTGCAATATACAGTCGAGCATGAAGAGCAATTCTGGTCAGGTACGGCGCCAACCTCGATCTCCCGCCGCCAAATTACCCGATGATCACTTGCATGTGAAAGCGCAAGTGAAGGCCAAGCTGATAGAGACACGATGTAGAGCTGGACGAGATCGTCGGCGCACCAAGCGAGAACCACGAGCAGATCGACGATACGCTGAGAAGCTATTTGCAATACACCACCAACTTCAAGAGTAGGTAAAGAGTCGCAGGCGAACCGGGCATGGAACACGCGCTGGGCAAGATGCTGACTTGCGTAAGAGGACTACTTGCAGTCGGAGTATGATATAGCACGATGTTGCTATAAGCTACTTGACGCGTCTGTGTTTAAGGACAACCAGGAGTACGTTCGCAGGCAGATTCTATACTGTCTCCTCCAAGAAGACGATGCGGACACCCTACACCTTGTTGCGGCGGTGCTGCTCTTCGACGGCCGCTACAATGAGTCTACATTCGAAATGATGCAGACCGAGCGTGCGTTCCCACGTCTCATAGAATTGGTCCGCGCGAAGCGGAACGATGATGCAGGTCTGCATCGACTCCTCCTAGAGCTCCTCTTTGAGATGTCTCGCATCCAGAGACTGACACGAGACGATATCTTAAGCGTCGATGACTCTTTCATACTATACCTTTTCCAACTAATCGAAGAACTTTCCGACGACGCCGAAGACCCTTACCACTACCCAATCATTAGAGTTCTGCTGGTTCTGAACGAGCAATACATGGTTCTGGCCAATGCGCCTTCGTCTCCGGGAGAGGACAATAGACCAGTCACGAATCGAATACTGAAGCTTTTATCTATGCATGGACCATCATACCGGACCTTTGGGGAGAACATCATTCTTCTTCTTAACCGCGAGACGGAGCTCGGCCGCCAACTCATGATTTTGAAGCTCTTCTATTTGCTTTTCACGACACCTGCCACTTACGAGTACTTTTATACCAACGATTTGCACGTTTTGGTAGACGTGATTATCAGGAACCTGCTGGATTTGGATCCTGGTAGCGCAGACGTGGGCCTTTCACCTGATGGAATGGAGCGTGATGGGCAACGTGCATTAAGACATACGTATCTTCGTGTTCTGTGTCCGCTGTTGAAGAACACACAACTTGCAAGAGAGGGTAACAACTACAAGCGCGAAGAAGTTCGGAAGCTTCTGTATCTCCTCGTGAACAGGTCATCGGCACACTTTGCGCCAGTGGACGAGACCGTCCTGCGACTTGTGATCCGATGCAAGCAGATCGAGTGGCTACGTGAAGAAGGCGATGAAGATGATCACGAACTTGAAGAGAAGCTGAATGAAAAGCTGCAAGAATGCGCGCCATCGGAGTCGGAGGTTGCGAAGAAACTTTTGGGCATGTCTATTGCAGAGGCGTCGGTCAGCACCCTGAGTGTACAAGATGTGAGCGCAAAAGTTGTCAAGGAGAAGCCGAGCGTACCACTCCCGAGACGAATGAGAAAGATGAGTAAACCTGGTGTCATTGGTGGGACGAATGGCGATGATCAGCTGCTCAAAGTACCTCCCAAACCACCACCACCGAAGGCAAGAAGGAAAGCGACCAATCCACCGAAGATTGATGCAGCGAGCCAAGGAGCTGAAATATCGCGAGATGATACCAGAAGTCCTTTTGCAGACGAAAATGCCGAGACCTGATAAGTCTTATTCGCTCAATCCGACTAAGCTCTTCGCTTGCTCCTCTAGCGAAGAACAAGGAGGATTGTGGTATCTGAGACCTTTCTTGGCAATAGAGCGCTGTGACCGCCGCCTTGCTGAGAGCTGGAAAGCTAGAACAAAGCTTGCATGTGAAGCTTTGCGACGATCTCCTGCGCGTCATGCAACGGACGACGCTGTGCGCGCTCCACGACGGCAAGGCTCAGTCATGTCGCACAGTACCTGCAGCTTCACCTGCATTAGGCGCTGGAGTCACGCATGCACAATCATCCCTTGCATAAGCCACCAAACGCCTATCTGAGTCCGCAGCTGGCTATTTCGAACACGAACAGGTGTGGCGATCACGAACTCTCAAACTCGTGCCCGAGGGATTTGAATTCAGCTTCCAAATAAAACCACGAGTACTGGGTAGCACACGTCATGAGCGAGGCAGGCTCAAATCAGATGAGACTGAGTGAGAGCTGAAAATGTGATTTATGTTTGGAGTGGAGCTGCGGCTCTGCAACCTGCAGACGATCATTTCGGCAGCAAACGAGGACAGGTGGTACCGACATGTAAGTGGTACATGTTCTCCGCACGAACCAGATGATCTGTTCGAAACCAGATCTACTCGCGAGTACGAGGACGCACTGCGTCTTCAAATCGCTTGTCTGAGTGTGTTGAGCATCTAGTTGACTGGAAAATCTGTGTAGCTTGAAGACAGCTACGAGGCTGCGAAAGAGGGAAATCTGGCGTCTTTTCGACTACGCAAATCTGGACTCATGCGCCCAGGCACCGATCGATTGGCTCGTTACACTACAATATCAGCAGCCTGCCTTGCGGGGAGTCATACCGGGCTGTCAGTACGCGCTACACTTGCGGCTTTATGCAGCTCTATTATGCAGCCGCACGGAGGCCTGAACGGGAAACAACATTTGCACATTGTGATGCCGCACCAACCTGGCTGCCGGAAGTGGCCCAGGAAAGGTCTGCTGCAACTGTCAATGCACAGGTATCTCAGCAAACGCCACGGCTTACAATTCCTGTTTTATTCCGTCATCCCTTGTGCAGTCTATTACCTATCCACCATTTGACAACGATCGAGGCCATCTTCCGATGCGAGATGTGCGTGATGTGGCTGCAGGAACTTGCGCTACGTCAACATCGCAAGTGGAAAGTCGCATTGATTGTGTTTCGCTTTCGCTGACACAACCCCGACAGGAGGCTCGTCGATAGATCAGCAGAATACGTCAAACAAGTATAAGAAATAGCGTTTGTGCACAGCCATTTTTCAGTTGCACGCTCCGTCTCTTGAGCAGTCATTCGTTTCTTGCTATTTTTGCCTTGCCGCACCTGCTTCATCAAGACGATATCCAGGTTTCTCTCATTATTCGGCAAGCAAAAGACAGCAACCATGAGGCTCTCAATAGTCTTGCCACTGGCAACACTGCTCGTATCTATCACGGCCAAGCCAGTTGACGGTACGCGCTCTCTCTGCATATTGAGATTGCAGAACTGATCCTCGCCAGTGAACTTGGCAAAGAAAGAAGCCCTGCCGCCGCCCAGCTATGGCCCACCAGCTTACAACCCTAAGCCATACGGGCCACCTAAGCCATACAGCCCACCAAGCAGCTATGGCACGGGCAGCACTTCTCTGGTGACTGTCACTTCCGTGGTCTCTTTGTCCACTGGCTTCTCGACCTCCACTTCTTCCACTGTTGGCGACCCCATTGCCTTCAGCAACACCAGCTCCACACCCGGATCCACAGGCTTTACGCCTAGCTTCTCCAGCAGACCTCGCACAGGCACCTGGACGGAGTCGTCAACTGACACAACCTTGACTTCCACATCTAGAGTCACCCTGACTGTGACCTTGCCTTCGCTATCTACCGGCGTTTCGTCTTTCATTCCTTCATATACGGTGCCCTCGTACAACATCACCAAGTCTTATGGTCCCTTTCCGACTGGTACCGCAGCACCGTCATTTCCCTTTCCTACCAATCCAGGTCGACCACCATATTACGGATCCAATTCCACAACGAGCTCACTCCTGACCACTGGAGTCACTACAATCACTACCACAATCGGCACCACCAGCTACGTAACTATTCACAACACCACTTCTGGCTTTACGCCAAGCTTCTCCAGCAGACCTCGAACTGGAACATGGTCATTGACCGGCACTGGGTCGACCCCAATCTCGCCAATTACAAACACACGCAACTCGTCTACTGTTCCATCTACCGGCTTCCCAGCTCCAACTGCTCCCAAGCCATACCCTTACCCCACCGCACCAAAGCCATACCCATATCCATCATTGAGCCTATCTACTGGTGTCAGTCTCAGTACCGGACTCACCTCATCAACCCTTGGCGACCCAATCACCAATACCCGAAACACTTCAACGATCGCCTCCACCGGCTTCCCAAAGCCATACCCATATCCATCCCCAAGTCTGAGCACAGGCAGCACAATCCTTGATCCGATCACAGCATCATCGGGCTTTCCTGGGATCACTCCGTCATTCTCCTCCCGTCCTCGATTCCCGGGCACAGAATCTACTGTGACAAATCTGGAAACTTTCCCGACTTTTGGTCCTGATCCTACGAGTACGACTTGGATCCCTTCAACTGGATTTTCAACTACTACCACTACTCCAGTCCCTGTAGAGCCTCCGACGTATGGTGTTCCTATTCCGTATGCTACGACGAGTTATGCTGGACCTGGAGCGTATCCGTACAAGGGTGGGAAGAAGGAGGGAGGTGGGTGGTGGAGGGGATGGTGGGATCGGGAAGATTGAAGGAAGTTGGAATGTGGGTGATGATGCATTGACAGTGGTGTTCAAGAGTGATGAGAGATACGCATGAAGTCGAGTCTGTAGTGGAACTTGGCGAGATTGAGGCGAGCCATGCTGGCGATGGTTTGGAGACTGGAGTCGACGCGAGAGGCCATGAACAACTGGTTGGTAGTCTGCGTACCTGCTCAAATTCCGGAACTTGCTGTCACAGTTCTGTCGGTTAAGTTCTGCTTGATCAACCATCAATCAACTTAGCGCTCTCTATCATCAGCTCCACAAGCTCATCAAACGAGATGCTTTTTTCTGTGTCCTCGTCTTAGTCAGGGTCATCTGACTTTCTCATCTCAGAAGGCATTTTTATCTCCTCTCCAGGCCATAATTTTTGGTAGAAAGCCCGTACATAGCCCCATTCATCTTCGACGTCCCAAAGACCATCGGATCTGGGATTGTTAGTGTATCGTTAATGGGAAAGAATTAGGACCGAGACTTACCTCACTGAAATACCATCTCCAGCTAATTGACTGGCTCTGAGTAGAATGGCTGCCACGGGGAGGTCGTAGGGCTTATGGGCAGTCTTGCAACACTCGAAAGTCGTTGCTGCGGGCTCTAGAATGAAGGGTTGATGCCTTTCGCCGTCTCCGCCGTTGAGCGCTATTCTTGTCTGGTCGATTTGAGATTGGCCTTCACCTTCGTCATCAGGTCCTGCGAGCTTAACCTTGCAGTTTTGGATGATGAATTTGGCGTCGCAAACCAACTGAGGCCAGGTCTTCAGCCACTCGTCGGTGGAGGGGATTTTCCAGTAGTGTGTATAGCCCATGATGATGCTTTATGGCGTGCAAGTGTGTGCTTTTAAAAAAAGCTAGAGCTCTGATGTCGTGGGAGGCTGCGGATAGCCAGTGTTGTGATGAAGAGTTGAGGGAAGTCATGGTGGCTTTAATGGCTCTTATATCATCTACGACTTATGTGTTTGACCTCTTCGAGCACCACGGCGATGGATCTGCTGCCTCTGAATGTCATTCAAGCACAACTGCTGCCTTCGTCCTGCCTGCTCAGGGTGAGACAGTCCATGCAAGGGATGAGTGAGGTACCAGTGTCGCGGCTAAAGCATCTCTACATCCGCGATACCTATCCAAGCACCGAAAGGGGTTGTTCAGCATTCATTTGCTGGGAGAACTGACCCCTACTTGCAGAAACATCGGAGCAGCTCGTGTCTAGAGTGACAATATTTAGAAAACAAGCTCCTTCAGTCCCCAGTCTTGCTTAGCTATCGCCTCCTTCGTGCTCAGCAGTCCAAAAGCACCAAGCAAGTACGATGCCGAATTTGAGCACAGCGGCTGTCCAGATTGCGCCCATGAGGCCGATCGAGCTGTGTGCAAAGAGTCCACCGAAAATGGCACCGATGAGCAACAGAATCGCGGCTGCCGCTCTTCTGTTCCTCTCTGCGTTCCCAGTTGGTGCAGCAAAGAACTTCTCGTCAGAGAATAAGTCGCAGTAGATTGATGTGAGAACCACGCTGGTCAACCCACCATACTTTAGCACTCGACTCATGTACGCCTGCCCAGCTGACTGCAACCCTATGAGACCAATAGGCACCACATTCCAAACATTTATCGGACCTTTGGGGCCAGTCTCAGGCCCAATCGTGACCATTACTCCAGCGGCGACGATGAACAGAAGTTGCATCGTGTAGGATGCAACTATTACCCATCGTCTCTTGGCTCCGAAATATCTATGGAAGCGAGAGAATAATGCGGATCCAAGGCAAAATGCTGCAATCGATACTAATGCTCGGAACCAACGATTATCCTCATTGGGAGCGACAAGTCCTGCTCCAAGATAAATCGTGTTTCCGGTCTGCATTGAAACGAATGATCCCCAGGTATAAACACTGCTGCTGTCGAGCAGACCTGTGATAATGTAGCAAAGAAGGAGAGCTATATCGCCCCATGTGTTGCTCACATTGGCTGTGAAATGGCTCCTCAGCCTGGTGAATGTGCCATTGGAGGCCTTTGTGTTGCCATGAAGCAGTCCTACTCGTTGTTCATCGGAAGTGCTGAAGAGACGACCATTGCCGGCCGGTCGCGTGTCTTCAATCGTGCCGTATGTGGTGTTAGACATGATTTCCCTTATTCCTCTGACTGGTGTTCCGACAATGATGAACGTGGTCAAGCATGGATTTGACCAATGTCGGGTAGAGCGGGTATAATGGCTGCTGCGGCTAAATGGCAAAGCTCCTTGTTCGACGTCTCCGCTTGACGCGCTCCAGCCGTTGCGACTCCAGCCAAGAAATTTCTCCTCAATTGTTTGCCTGCTTTCCGCGACGACAATGTGCTACAAACGGCAGGCGATGAGGCCTGGCCGCCGCTATGGCGTTTCAGCAGACAGCCAGGCTGTCGTCGCTAACAATGGGTTGTGGTAGACCTCCGGATCACTGGCGGCAAAAGCGCGTACGGGCGAACGTGTTGCAGGAGTCCAAACGAGCAGGACCGATGCAGGACTCGCCAGCAGCACCAAAGAGAGGTCGTATATGAGCATTCAAGAGTAGAAGATCGGTGTTATGACTGATTTACAGCTTCGGCAATGCTTCTTATTTGTAAGTGCTAGCCGGCATCGCGTCAAGGAGACATGTCAACAAAGTGACGTCGCAACCAAGCGGAGTTCGCATCGACCCTGGCTATTAGCCGGAACTCAGAAGTTCTTTATATCATTGACCTCCAAGGACTAGTTTGATACTTCTTGGATCTTCATCGAGCTTGTTCAGAATATCTGAAAGCTTGGCCAAGATGCATTCACTCAGCCTCTTCGCATCAGCGTTGCTCTCGGCATCGTGCTTGGCATCGCCTGTCAGACAACATCCATTGGTGCACACCCAGACACCATACAGGAAGGACTACAACGACCCGTACGATCACAAAGTCGACAGCATTGGAAGGAATCTGCAACCGGAGCCAGTCAGAAACGGTGATGGCACAGATGTTCTTGGACCACGCAATCGGGATCGCGAGAGGCAGAATCCTGATATGATCAGGCCGCCGTCAACAGACCATGGCGACTTCAAGAATATGCGATGGTAAGTTCTCCTACTTGACAAGTATTGCAACGTCACTCACAAAATGCAGGAGCTATGCCGACTCGCATGTCCGCATTGAGGAAGGAGGCTGGACCCGACAGACCACCAACAAGGAGCTTCCAACTTCAGTAGAACTGGCTGGTGTCAACATGCGTCTAGATGAGGGTGTCATCCGTGAGCTACATTGGCACAAAGAAGCAGAGTGGGCTTATGTGCTTGAAGGCAGCGTCCGAGTGACAGCACTCGATACTGAAGGCGGAGCATTTATTGACGACTTCGAGAAGGGTGATCTGTGGTACTTTCCATCTGGCCACCCTCATTCTTTGCAGGGTCTGAGCCCGAATGGCACAGAGTTCCTCCTCATCTTTGATGATGGTAGCTTCAGCGAGGAGAGCACTTTCCTTCTTACCGACTGGCTCAAGCACACTCCAAAGTCTGTTGTCGCTGAGAACTTCAGGTTGCCACCTGAGGTGTTCGAAACTCTTCCCGATGAGGAGAAGTACATCTTTCAAGGATCATTGCCTGGTCCGCTTGACAAGGAGAAGCCACAGGCCTACAAGAAATCGAAACTGAACTTCAAGCATAAGATGGATGCTCAAGAACCAGTCATCGCATCTGGTGGCAAAGTCCGAATTACTGATAGCAGGAACTTCCCAATCTCTAGAACGGTGGCTGCAGCACATCTCGAGATCGACCCTGGTGCAATGCGTGAGATGCACTGGCACCCTAACGCCGATGAATGGTCATTCTTCATCAAGGGACGTGCTCGCGTCACCATTTTCGGATCCTCCGGAACAGCACGCACTTTCGACTACACTGCTGGTGACGTTGGGGTTGTGCCAAAGAACATGGGCCATTTCATTGAGAATCTGAGTGACGATGAGCCTTTGGAAGTGTTGGAGATTTTCCGAGCTGCTGAATTCCAGGACTTCTCCCTCTTCCAGTGGCTTGGCGAGACACCGCAACGCAATGTACGGGATCATTTGTTCGCAAACGATCCAAAGGGCGCCGCAAAGTTCGAGAAGGCCATCCAAGGCGGCGAGAAAGATGTCATCAAGTCTAGACAATTTGGCTCGAAGGGAGGCTACTATCACAAGGATTTGTGAGCTGACTTCATCCACGAGGACGTAACTGACCAGGAATGATCGATGTGAGTGAATGGGGACAAATGCATAACAGATCCATGAAATAGAGTTCCATTGTATGGCATCCACGATCTGTATACTAGAATGAAATGATAAACACATTCAGCAGTAAGCATAATGGAAGGCGTAGCGCAATGAGTTCTCGGGTTGCGCGGTCGCCCACCAGCCCGCCACCGGAAGCTTGGGACATACCACCCTTAGGTACAGCTTTACCTGGGGATGAACTAGCTCGCATAGCTGCAGGTGGCCACGAATATACACATTTGCGGCATAATCTTAAGAAACTTGAAGATCACTGACCTTAGTCGAGATACAGCTGTTGAGAAGTACAAGCAAAATGGGTACGTTACCTGCACATTGTTCGCTCGCAAACTATGCTGACATCAATGTTAGGACTCACACCAGTACATTTCTTCTCACATGGCTCAACCATGATGCTGGGAGAGCAATCAGAGTCTGCAGATTACTGGAAGCAAGCCGGCGACGAAGCACTCAAGAATGGCATCAAGGGCGTAATCATGATGGGTGCTCACTGGGACGCCACTGGAGATGTGATTGAAGTCGCTATGAACCCAAAGCCTGGCAAATCACCTGTCGCATATGTCCATCCTTCCAAATATGTCGACTACAAGCTGGAGGCAGATCTTCCTACCGGAGAGCGATGCATGAAGATGCTCAAAAACGAAGGCTTTAATGTTCGACCGAACGACAAATTCGAATGGATTCACGACACTTATCTGATCTTGATTCGAATGTTTCCACAGAAGTGTCCGCCAACTACGATTGTGTCAATGAATGCTCGCTTCGACCCACACTTCCACATGAGGGTCGGTAGCACGTTAAGGCCGCTTCGGAAGGAGAACTACCTCATCATCGGCACTGGAGGTGCTGTGCACAATCTCTTCCGCAATGTATGGGAACCGATGCTGAACTACCGCGACAACTTTGCACAACCAACACCGCCAGAAGGTTGGGCACTGGAGTTCAGACAAAGTGTTGAGGATTGCATTCAGAACAATCGTGGTCCGGCATTGAGACGAGCTATCACAAGGTTGATGAAGCATCCACAATACCGCGATGCACATGCTACAGATGATCATTTCATGGCTGCTTGCTTTGTTGCCGGTGCTGCTGGAGATTGGGAGGATGAGCAAGAAGAGAAAGGCAAGCTTCATGCTGAGACTTGGGAGCTCACGAATATGTGCAATAGTCAGTTCACGATTGGTAGTTGGAATTCTGGAAGGACGACAGCTGCTCATTGAATGACTCGAATGAGGTTACAACCAATTTCTCCCCAATCGATCTCCTCGCATCTTGTTTCGAGACACTCCTGTACAGACATGCCCTCCGTAATCCATGTGCTCACTCGGCCGAGAGAAATGCCAAGATTGGGTGCTGCTTCCGGTGGGGAAGATTACTTGACGAACTGGTTGCCACATTCTGCTCCATCTCAACATCCTCCCAAGGATGCTTTTCTATCCATCTAGATGCCGAGTGGGCGTCTATTTCCTGAATACCGATGGCTTGCTGCAATGGCGACATCGCATTCGGCTTGCAGAAGGCCGACACGTCCGCCGACGCGTGAGATGAAACTGCTTGAGATCTGCGCGGGAGTCGCTTTTCTTGCGTGTAACCTTTCGTCTGCATTCACTAGAATCAGTCTCACTTCTGCAAAATGCCGAATCAGATCCGTGACCTACACACTATCGACAAGGGTTCATTTCCTTACGTCTTCGAACAGAATGCTACGGTACAGCTGAAGTCTTCGGATGGACTTGTGCGTGTCAATGTCTATCGTCCAAAGACCGAAAAGAAAGTGCCCGTGCTGGTGACATATGGACCATATGGCAAGGATATTCCATACGCAGAGTAAGTCTTGCTCATGTTTCGTGGTGGCTTTGACTGAACGATACTAGCTTTCACTCACAATCATTCTCTGAAGTGAATCCCGAGCAGAAATCCGAGCATTCAGCATGGGAGACTCCAGACCCAAAATTCTGGACTTCTCAAGGCTATGCCGTCGTGCGTGCAGATGAGCGAGGTACAGGGCAATCGCCTGGATTCTTGGACACAATGTCAAGAGGAACATCTGAAGCTTTCTTCGAAGTTGTTGAATGGTGTGCCAAGCAGTCCTGGTCGTCCGGCAAAGTAGGTCTTCTTGGAATCTCTTACTACGCTGGCACGCAGTGGCGAGTTGCGGCCAGACGTCCAAAAGGTCTTGCATGCATCATACCATGGGAGGGCATGAGCGACTACTACCGTGACAGGTGCCGACATGGAGGAATCTTGAGCAATAAGTTCATCTCGTTCTGGTGGAACCGACAAGTAGTCAGTAATCAATATGGACGACCAGGGCGCAAAGCCGCGAATTGGGGTCCTGATACCATTGAGGGAGACCTTAGTGAAGAAGAGCGAGAGAAGAATCGTCAAGACCAGACTATCGACAACGAGAAGTATCGTTTCCGAGACGAGGACTACTACGCCAGCAAAGACTTCAATCCTGCAGACATTCAGGTGCCGGTCCTGTCAGTGGCAAATTGGGGTGGTATCCTACTGCACCTTCGTGGAAATGTGCAAGGATATCTCAATGCCGGCAGCGAGCTCAAGTACCTACGTTTCATCACTGGCAGGCACGACTTGCCCTTTTATTACAAAGAGGAGGTGGAACTTCAGAGGAGCTTTCTGGACGCTTTCCTCAAGGGCGACGATCGAGTAGGCTGGTCTGAGAAAGGCAGACTGCCACCAGTCGATGTCGTGCTTCGGAAAGGTGACGTTGGCTTCAACGATGCGAAGGGTGAGAAGGCATATACTCGCCGCAGCGAGAACGAATGGCCGATCGCAAGAACAAAGTACACCAAATTCTTTCTGCATCCAGACCAGAGCCTGTCAACCACAGCACCGTCGGACACAGAGTCGAAGAAGATCTCGTACAAAGCTCTTGGCACACTGGATGCACCTCAAGCAGTCCAGTTTACGAGTCCTGCTTTTGAAGACGAGATCGAGATCACTGGCCATATTGTCGCTCGCCTCGCCGTCTCAGCATCAAGTGCAGCCGCCGATCAGACTCCACCCTCAGATATCGATGTCTTCGTCACTCTCCGCCACATCTCACCGGAAGGCAAAGAAGTCTTCTACACAGGCACCGCAGGCGATCCAGTCCCACTTTGTAAAGGCTGGCTAAGAGCGAGTATGCGTAAAGTCGAAGACCAAGATCCTCGCCACAAAGACTTTCTGCCATTTCGAGAATACCGGAGCACGGATGTGCAAGAAGTCCAGGCCGACACGGTATACAATCTTGATGTGGAAGTCTGGCCGACTAATGTTGTGGTCGAGACGGGTGGTAAGCTGGTATTTGAGGTTGCTAGTGGTGATACGCAGGGCTCGGGAATCTTCCAACACAACTCTCCTGTTGATCGGTCTGAGAAGGTGTTTGCTGGACTGAACAGTATTCACTTCGGTGAGGGACATGAGAATTATGTGGTGCTGCCTGTGATTCCGCCGAAGGAGTCGTAGACGGACATGGCACAAATTTGGAGGTAGTTCTCATTATATTGCTAGAACGTGCAGGATGTGCTCAAACTTTGTTGCATCCTTCCTCACAACGAACTCGCAACGAGTGATCCGTATCGACAGATAATCACCCCAAAGTCACCTCCGTTGCAGAATAAAGAAGTGCTGCGTTCTCCGATCATGTTTCACCAGAAATTCGCAAAACAACATGATGAGTATGAGCGCAATGAATTCGTAAAGAAAGTCGAAAAATAGGATCGGTACGCAGATTGTCATGACGAGTTTACTACTATAATGGTCTGGATCTCCGATACAAATAGAAAGACCCGCTGACAGAGATCAGGACGACACTTGTCAAGATCAAACCGGCATTGATCAAGAAGCCTTGCTCGAAGAAGCCGACTCCACCGCCTGGATTCCGCTTGACCTCTTTCAGTGGCGACGCAGCGTCCTTGAGTAATCCTTGTGCAGTTGTGTTGTTGGGAGAGGACAACGCGGTTGCCAGCGTTGCGGCTCGAGTTGATGGCTTGACGAAAGCCGGTCTTGGTACTGTGAAGAGCTCGATGGAGTATCGGTTGGATGTGTCAAGCGGCTTGCCGACTGGTGCAGGAGGTCCCATTAGAAGTTCTCTTGGGATGTGGTTGATGAAAGTTGCTTCCGCAGCGACGAATTGCGACAAGTACTTCCCGGCGGCATGGTTGCAGAAGTGGTATGCTGCCAGGCATGGACCTTCCGTCGCACTGCTGATGAGGTCGATGGCGTCGTCTAGACTTCTTGTGCCATGTATCGCCAGCACGGCTTCCTCAATCGGAATCTCAAGCACGGCGGATCGTGAAGAGATGTCAACGACTGCATATTTACTTTCTTGCACAACTGTCCGCAACCCCTTGTCTGAGGTCTTGAGAAGCTCGACTTGTTCCAAGGTCTTTCCGCTTGAGGTAGTCTTGCCTTTCACGTTCCCATGCATCTCCACGCTACTGCCAATCCGAGCGCATTCAGTGACTACTGCCTGGAGGAAGTCTGCTTTCCGGAATTCGTTGACGAGGACCACATCGGGTGCGTAAGGGCTGTGTCCTCCAAAGCTAAATCTGGCTGCAACAAGCTCTTTGGCTGCGAGACTCACATCTGCGGTCCGGTCGACTACTGCAACAACGGGAGCTTTCGCGGTCGAGGACAGCTCGTTGGTAGAGGGTGGCCGTCTCAGTCCGTTTTGGAGTACGCATAGAGCTCTTGATAGTAGTTCGCTGTCTTTGACGGGTGAAGAAGCAATGGCCAGAGCGTCAGCATCCAATGAGGCTGGCAGCAGTTTTCGAAGGAGGCTCGACACAGCTCGCAGATTGTTCTCCAGCTACATTACGATTAGCATATGCTAGCGATATCTTTCAAGCAGTCAAGACTTGCCAGGAGAATGACACAGTTTCCAGCAGCTAGAGCAGCGCTCAAAGGCACAATCGTCGAGTAGAACAAAGTATGTTGGATTGGCTCGATGTACACAATCCCGGCTGGAGATCTATGGTTGGCAGCGTCGTTCCCTGAAGCTACAAGATATTCTTCCTCATGAGCTTCCTTTGGTTTTAGAGATGCATAGTCCTGCTTCACTGCTGAGAGAGCCAGATGGTATTCGACTGCTATCTCCGCTTCCGAATGCTGGTAATCTGCGGCAATAGCTTGTTTGATCTCGTTGACATTGTCGGTCAAGGCTTTGCAAAGTCGTTCCAGTTCCACTTGTCGATGGTAGGTATTGTGATAGCGCCCATCAATCGCTGCGGCTTGTACTCTTGGGAAGACTGCTGCCATTGTGGTTTTCAGATGTCAATTGCGAGTAGCTTCAGGTCGGGCTCTGAACGAGGCAAATGAGGTCGCAAAAGCGACCGCGTTTTCGGATCATCGCGCTTGCACGTATTTCACGCGTCGCACTGTACGGTGGCATACTCGGAGTTGCGGGCGCAAAAGTGTCCACTTTGACAAGAGTTGGATGAAGGAGTTTGGAGGTCGTGTCAGGGCATCAGCCGGAGAACTGGGCCTTGGCACGGAAGCATGTGGGTGGACAGATCTTAGACCAGACATCACACCATGAGATCCAGGCATTCGCTATTGATGACCATCTTGAGAGAGCTGTGAGGACTTAGAGACATCCCAATATGTCGGTGACCACGACAGACAATGCTCGCATAACGACAGTACGACATCTGCTTGCAGACTACGATCTTCACCATAGTCAACCTTCGCCAGACGAATCGAGTGCAGCGCCGGAGCCAAACTTGCAAGGTAATAGGAGAGAGACCAATCCATCAGACTGGGAGACGCAATGGAGGAGAGTGCCGTCGCACCGGCCAGTTGATCCCTCGTTGCTAGAGGGCGATAGAAATACCTATCAGAACAACATCGAGAGAACTTTCATCAGGGTCATGTTCGGTGGCGTGCACATGCAAGCTGTAAGTCTGAGCAGTTGCCGATTTTCGTTGAAGTCGGCGGAATTTAGGGGCTGATTGTTTCTCGAGATTGCAAGTAAATTATGGCGAGCGACGGGAGGGAAGATCAATGATGACTGGTTCAAGGTCAAGATTGGGGGAGAATGGTGATATGTAGTCTCTAGTTGGCAAGAGATTAAATTATAGAGATCTTTTCCTCAAAGGTCTGTCGCTGGCAGCAGGGTGGCTATGCATTCTCCAAACCCGACGCCATCACCACAGTAGCCTGAGAGGACCACAGTCTCGCCGTCTTCGAGGTAGCCTCGCGGTGGCGTTGTGCCGACTTTCATGAACTCCAGTAGACAGCCATGCTCCTTGTCACCACCGCCACTCACTGTCCCAGTCGCGAGTAGGTCTCCGGTTCTAAGTCCACAGCCACCAATGGCTTGATGAGCTAGACATTGCGCCAAAGTCCAGTGCATCCATGAGCTGTTGCTTTGGCATAATGTCTGAGCTGTTTTGCCTTTTTTTGCTGAAATGACATCTACCCGAAGTTTGATAGCGAGTGCGCTTTTACCGTTGTCCTTGAGATATGGCACATCTGACCGGGTCCGTGTTGGAGATGCCGTTTTGAAGGACGCAAGAGCAGCTTTCGTGATCACCCAAGGACTCATTGTAGTGCCAGCATTCTTGCCATTCAGTGGTCCGAGAGGGATCATCTCAAGCGCTTGAATGTCTCTCGCACTCCAGTCATTGATCAGCACGTAGCCAAATATGTGCTCCTCGGCATCTTCAGCAAGAATGGGCTGATTGCGCGCCAAAGGCTTCCCGATGATTGCTCCAAGCTCCAACTCATAATCCATCCGCTCGCAGGGACCAAAGACGACGTCGTTTTGCATTGGCTTACCGCTCCAGTGCTGACCCAATGGTCGCTGAACAGGAGTACCAGAGACATCGATACTGGAGCAGCGTCCGGCATAGCCAACCGGGAAGTGGAAGAATGCAGGAGGTGCCGATCTCTGTCCGGTCATGGCCTCTGAAGCATTCTGCACGTGGTGATGAGAGCAGGAGAAGTCAGTAAAGTCGCCGACCTGGAATGGAAGATGCATCGTGACTTCAGAGATGTTCTTGACAGCTTCTGAAGGCAAGTCCTCGGAGCCAAGACCTTTCTTGATCAGTTCCTGTAGCTTTTTCCGCACATCTTCGTGGACTTTGCTGGGAAGAGCCGCGAAGTCGTTCAGAGACGTGTCGGTGAGAACATCTCGCGTAAGACCATCCACGTTCAATCGGTCGAACAGTGTAGCGAGAAATATGACATTATCTTCGAATCGAGTGACACAGGTTGGCTTGCTGTGAGATGCAGTGGAAGCGATGCCGTATGGAATATTTGCGACGCCGAAATGTGCAGCGTATCCAGGTTGTGGCGTCGTCATTTTCGTGTTCGAATGATCTGCTGTCCTCTTCACGTCTGTGATGAAGCATTGATTGTATCAATATGGGCCTTGTACCCAAGCTGCTTCAATTGCCGAAGGGCCTGGCAAGCCGTCCACATCTTCCGTAGGCGGCAGAGAAGTGTCCGATGCTCCGCTCTGTGAGATCCACTGCTATGCCAGGTCTGATACTGCGAGAGCGTTGCTCAAAAGCATAGTTGAAGTAAGGAAAACACAATCACCTACCACAGCGCACCAGAATGATGTCTTCCGCAACTCCACTCAAACCTCCGACCAGGGTTATTACTACTCACGATGCGAATGGCAAAGCAATTATATCCACAGCAATACCCGAGCAGCCAAAAGCGCAGGTTGTGTCAAACGGTGACGCCAGCTTCTTCTTGGGATACGCCACTGATCAATATCCCGTCGATCTGAACGAAGACAAAGATTTGACCGCATATCAACATTATGCATCCCAGCCACCTGGTCTAGTAATCAGCGGCGGAACAGTGCTTCGCTATGTCGATATGGCTCCTGGTATCACATCGCCAATGCACAGAACTGTCTCGCTAGACTACGGCATCGTGATCGAAGGCGAGATCGCGTTGATACTGGATAGTGGAGAGACTCGAAGGGTGTTTCCCGGCGATGTTGTCGTGCAGAGAGGTACCATGCACGCGTGGCGGAACGTGTCTAACGACAAGTATGCGAGAATGCTGTATGTCTTGCAGGAAAGCAAGCCGCTTCGTGTCGGGAGTGAGACTTTGGGCGAGGATTACGGAGGTACGATGAATGGTGTGAGGGCTTCGACGTGAGCGAGTGTAAGAAGTCCAGTAGTAGCCCATATATCGCAGCCAGTACTGCTATCTTAAATCGGAATCGCACCTATTTCCAGTACACCGATCATAGTCAACAATGTCATCCTTGCGCTTGCCATCGACTCGGTTGTTGACAGACGATGAAGTCGCATGCGAAATCTGTCTGCGGTCACTGCCGGCTCGCTCGGTTCGGGCTTGGCCTCAGGGCTCCCCTCAGAAGACCTCCACATCTCTCCGCTCTCCATCTTTTTGCTAAGACCTCGAATCGTGTATCGTCTGAAGGTCAGCCAGGCGGTGGTTCTTCTGCATACTGAAGCAGATTGAGGGAGGAACGAGATGGACTGCTGACGGGCCTCAAGGAAGCCCATGCCAGCAAAGCCAATGACCTGGTGCTGTCCACGTCCACGACCAGCTTAATAATCCCGAAAGTCCGATAGGAAAACACGGATGCAGTCTGAGACTTCACAGGCTGCTCAGTCCCCATCGGATACTCGACACCGATGCTACATCTGCAGCAGAACATATGAGCGGCACGATCATCTGTCGCGGCATCTGAAGTCTCACGACAATGAGCGCCAGCACAAATGTCTGGACTGCGGCAAAGGGTTCAACAGAGCCGACTTGCTGAACAGGCATCGCGCAGCTCATGCGAAGATCTCGTCTGGTGAGATCTTTCGGAAACGTACGCCGAAAGCTTGTGAAGCGTGTATCAAAGCAAAGACGAAATGCGACGACGATAGGCCATGCAAACGATGCCGGACGAGAGAGATTTCATGCGTGGACAGCGACGCTCGCAGCCAGACTCAAGATGAGTCCTCTGCTCCTGCGTCAGATGCCATTCCCGCAGCCAATTTGACGACCTTTCAGCTTCCAACGCCATCGTCCATGCCACGACAGTCTGAGGAGGCCATACTAAGTAATGAAATGGCGAACATGGGCTCGTTTCCTGTCGCAGTAGATGCCTTTGCAGGCAATGTGTTGATGTCGGACTTTGGCTTTCCAGACTTCTTCGAACAGATCATGATGCCAGACTTGGCCAGTGTTGGTACTTTCGACCATGTCCAACTGCCTCCTGATGTGTCCAATTTCACACAAGACTTCACCATGGACGTCTCGGACTTTGATTTCAGCTTCTTGGCAAGCGGACTGACCAGGCCTCCTACGCCGCAGCAAATCCAGGACTCTTCGGATGGACTTGGGACTGGACTCTCAGCGCCGGCTTCCGACGCACGCTTGTGTTCCGAGGCCTTCAAAAAGTCACCTTGGTCTTGGAATAATTGGATTCCTGAACGCAACCACAATGCTTTCACAGGACAGGGTGAAATCAATGTCCAGGCAGAGAGAGTGGATGCCACAGACCAGCATGTCAGTCCGACAGTGAAGAGGAATGTGCACTGCGAGCTGGACCAAGAGGCAAGAGATCGGATGATTCGTGTGGTCACGAAAACAGCGCAGTCCAAGCTTGAAGTGCCGTCACTTCCATCGTTGGAGCTTCTCGAAGACCTGATTGATGTTTTCCTGCTTCAAGATGGGAGCGCGATCGACACATTTGTCCATTCATCATCATTCTTGAGCAAAACCGCCATGACTGAGCTGCTCATGGGAATGGTCGCAGCCGGGTCCAGATACGTAGCTCTTGCACCCGTATGGAAAATGGGCCTGGTTTTGCAGGAGGTCGTCCGACTGGCGGTAGCGGATGCATTTGAGGCTGACAACAGCAACACTCGCGAGCTCCAAGCTCTACAGGCGTACATGCTGTGGCTTTCCGTGGGAGTATGGAGTGGCTTCAGAAGGAAAACTGAGATCGCCGTCTCCTTCTGCCAGCCTCTGGTCACGATGCTTACTTGGGCTAACGCTTTCGCAAACTTTCGTTACAGCGACATATTTCCCCAGGTAAACGATTCCGATGAGATTGTGATAGCCAAATGGAAATCTTGGGTGGAGCAGGAAGGTCTGAAGCGGCTGGTATTGCATACCTTCCTGCATGATTCGAAAGTATCAATCACCCATTTGAAGAATCGCCTTATATCACCCGCTCAAATGATGCTACCATTACCTGCTACACTGGAGCTGTGGCACGCACCCAACGCTCATGCATGGCGAAATGCCTATTTTGCCAGACAACCACTCCCGGATAGCGCTCAAGCCTCCATGTTGGACGTGTTCGGCAACCTAGCTATGCTTGACACTCTTGGAGACGCCATCGATAAGCCTCTTTGTGTTCTCACGGCGTGCCATGCGCTCGCACACGAAGTCTGGCATTTCAGACAGCAAGCCACCCTGCTCGTCAACTGGCAAATACAAGGCCGGAGGGATAGGTGGTTGGCTCATCTCAACCGGCAAAGAGATCTTCTTGATGATCTCACTACTATCGGAACTTACTGTGAGACGAATGACGAGTTCTCGCCATGGATTGCCTTCACTGTCGAATTTCTGGCGATGTCTTTGCATGTCTCACTTGAAGACATTCTGACCTTTTCAGGCAAGTCTGGCGAGGAGGAAGCTAGAAGAGTGTATCCCCGTGTCCGAGCTTGGACCCAAGAGACGGAGGCCCGGACGGCAGTGTGGCATGCTGGGCAGGTCATTCGGGTGGCAAGGACATTCGAGAAGACCAGATTGAGAGACTTTTACGCAGTTGCACTATACCAGGCGACTCTGACACTATGGGTCTATGGCATGGTGACCTCGAATACGGCAAGGAGAAGCGGCGAGAAGACACCAGTTCGCGGACAAGCGACCAATCTGCCGACGGATCTTCTCAGTCAAACCACACGAATCTTTCTGGACGACAGCAACGAGAAAGCAGCGAAGACGTTCAAGCTTCTCGGTCAGGGCGTTCCTGGGTTGAAGAGTATTCCTGCAGGCATGCCAAATGCACATCATTGGGGCGGCACCAGCAATTTCTGCTCTCTTGCGAACTCGAAAGGCGTCATGCTCGTTTCTGGCGAGATTTTGAAGGGCAATTTCCCTGAAAGTCGAAATGGTCTGCCTCCATTAGTAGAGAATCTGGTGAACTTGATGAATGAGCTTGGGAAACTGTCTGGAAAGTGAGTTGCCAAGCTCTGAGCACTTATCTTCGAGGCGCCCGCCATGTCGTGCAACCACAGCTGAGCCGATGAATGGGTAAAGTGGATCTTGTGCGGCTGTCTGAGGTCGCACAAGGTGGTTGAAGTGGGCCCTGACAATGCCACATCACATCTGTCGCAGGCATATTAGACCGGAGACCAGATACCGATTGAGAGTGATGATGAAAACCACCAAACCTCTCGGGTCCCAAATTCTTGCAGCAGCTACTCAATCAAAACGAGTATCCGGACCGTCGACATGTTCTGGAGATCTTTTTTCGGAGCTGCTTTGGGCGTAGAAGCATACATGTATGTAAATGCCAAGCTACGTGACCGTCCTATGAACAAGGAGTTCCCGAACTGGAAAGAGACAACGGACCAAGAACGCAAGTTGCAGTGCTACAGAAAATTGTGAGACCTGTGCGCACATCTTGCCTTTGGAAGTGGAGCTGACAGGACAAGCATGAACGAGATGCAAAGGTGTGCAAAGGCGCCTAAGGACGCGCCTCTGGAAGATGCCATGCTGCGCGAGGCGTGCACTCTCCGCGCCTTGACAAAGGTCTACGGGGCGAGCAAGTGTAGCGAGTTGATGGGCCCAGCATGATGGATCTCTGAACGGGGAAAGACTGAACAGACTCGAGGCAGACCCATGCAGCGAGGTTGCCAAATCAATGACAGAAGCTGACGAGCAGTTGTATTCGGTGGGGCAGGCGTATCGAAGCACAGACAGGTTGTTAAGAGCCGCGGTAGAATATCTACTGGGCTGTAGAGTAAGGATGTATAAGTATGTCTCGGCCAGCCATGAGGTCCGATCTTATCGTGAAAAGAACTTGACATTCATCCATAATTACTCCTTCTCCAATACCCTTTGTATCGTCTCAAACACCGCCCCGGGCGCAGGACTGAACCCAAACCTCGTCTTCGGGCTCATTTTCACACACAAATTCACCACCTCTTCAAACACAGCCGTAAAATCTCTATTCCCTCGAATCCCAAACCCAATCACAAATAAGTCGTAATCTCTGCTCTTCAATTCATTCTCGATGGCGACTAAGCTTTCTTTGGGATTTTTCGGGTCAACATCGATGGTCAGGTGGTAGTAGCCTGCTTCTGTGGCTTTTTGGAGGGCTTCTTCGAGCAGTTTTATATTGCCGGCTTGGGGGCCGAATGTGGCTGCTGCGTTTGGGTCGGCGGAGATGAAGCGGCCGAGGCCTGCGATTAGGATGTTTGGCATTGTGGAAAATGCCTTGTTGTTGACTTGTGTCGTCTATGTGCAGTATATATGAGAGGGAGCCGGTGCAACCAAAGCTGTTGTCGGATGAATCTATGGTTAGCAAGGCGGAGCAACTGAAGTCCGAACCTACGAGGTTCAGACTCTGTCGTGAAACGTTCTCATTATCGTTCAAGGCAGACGCGTTTACTACACGGCGCCCTGAAGGTTGTCATGCTGTGGCAGAGCAGTCTTTGACTTCGCGATCTACAAGAGCGTGAACGGAGGTTGCTTAAGAGAAACAAGACGGTGGTGGTCGCAAGCATCACATGATGCCTTGGCAACAGAAGGCGTTTGATTGGTTGAGATAAGCACGGAAAGAACTTCCGTGGATCAGCAACAGAAACGACCACACATGCTCACCACGAGTTTCGAAAATCTTCAAGTCGAGCAGTTCACGCGACGGCAACGTGGTGTCCGA
>JAASFE010006224.1:235411-289286 GCA_013365205.1 Pseudocercospora cruenta
TAAGCACACGAGAATGCTTCCAAATGAATCAAGCTCACTGTCAAGAAATGTAAACCGCGGAAATACAGCACTTCGCTGGCTTCAAGAAGGACTGAGAAATCTGGAGTTCGTCGCACTGCTGTACTTGTGGGACCAGGATCTCTTATCACCTATCTATCATAAGATCGTCCCTTTTGGGAAAGGCTCTGATAAGCATGCAGTTTCACAGGTCATTTGGCTTTCGGTAGAACTCTCGTCATGACGACTCGGGATAAGGATGACAACCCATCGTCTCAACGACCACTGGCTCAGCATTTTTGGTGCGCGGTCTGGTAGTCAATAGTGTCCCTGATTCGCTGGCCACGTTGTCTTCACGCGTGGAAGAGCCCACGACTCCTTTCGCTGAATGTTCGGGAAGTGGCAAGCTCGTCCCGAGATCTGGCATCTCAGATAGTGGGAAGGCGTGTAGTTGTGCCTGGCGTCCTCGAAGAACAAATGTCCCGGAGAAAGACAACCCTCCAAATATGATATAGCTGACGTCCAGAAGCATCGACAAGGACGCCTCGTCCATGTATCAGGCTGATCGCGTGAAGGCGGGATAGGTGAAGCGATCGAAAGGGATTCATGATCAGGAATCGCTGGCTTTGGGCTGCTGAAGGTCGACCTTATCAGTGCCCACCACGGGCCAGCCCTGCACATCCAACCGCACCTTATTCTGCCCCAACAGCGGCTCCTAATTGATCTTCTCCGCAGAATCCTCGTTCTAACTCTACAAGCTTAGGATCCGCGGATTTCCTTCTTTCTGGAGGCGTTTCGTAAGATCGTCTGGATCTGGACGTCTACCGGAGAAGCAAGTTCGACGTAAGGATGGACGGTTTGGAGTTAGAGTATTAGAGCGACATTTCTGCTGTATGCAGTTCTGTTTGCTCTGTAGGTCATCACAATTCGGCTGAGTCAACTCACTGTCTCTCATACTGCACTCAACAACAAGCAGCAGTCAGCCTGCTCCAAAGACAAGATGGGCTTCAAGATCAGCTATCTCTGGAGCGCACCAGAAGTCAACCCCATTAACAGAAAAGCACGCACAATTCCAATTCTAAACCCGATTAACAACTATGGACGTGTATTCTTCTTCTCGTGGTTTGGTTTCCTGCTCGCATTCTGGTCCTGGTATGTACAACACTATCCTAGTAAACCATTTACCATCACTAACTTCCTTCTCCAGGTACGCCTTTCCACCACTGCTCCACGATGTCATCGCCAAGGACCTGAAGCTCACGCAAATCCAAGTGAGCAACTCCAACATCGTTGCTCTCTGCGCAACGCTTCTCGTTCGCCTTGTTGCTGGACCGTGCTGTGATCGATTCGGCCCACGATGGACGTTTGCAGGATGCCTTCTCATTGGTGCCATCCCAACCTGGCTTGCAGGAACAGCGTACAACGTGAACCAGCTGTATGCTCTTCGATTCTTCATCGGTATCCTCGGAGGCAGTTTCGTGCCCTGCCAAGTTTGGACCACCGGCTTCTACGACAAGAACATTGTCGGAACCGCCAACGCCCTCACCGGTGGTCTCGGTAACGCCGGCGGTGGCATCACCTACTTCGTCATGCCAGCAGTGTACAACAGCTTAGTCGGAGACGGTCTGACACCTCACGTCGCATGGCGAGTGACCTTCATCGTCCCAGGTGTCCTCATCACATCCGTCGCTTTCGCCCTCCTCCTCCTTTGCGACGACACCCCAACAGGAAAGTGGGCCGACCGCGCTCAAGCCGCAGAGAACAATCTTCGCCAACACGGTCTTCAACCAGGCCTCGTCGTCGACATCCCAGGCCAAGTCGACGAAAAGACAAAGTCTTCCTCCGGCACATCAACCCCCCAACGCGCCCTCAGCGACGAAGAAAAGAAACTCGACCAAACACGCGGAACCTTCGCCGACAACGAAGCTCAGCTCGGAGAAACAGAAATGCTCAACACCGCACGCGGCGAAGTCGTACAGAAACCTTCCATCACAGAAATTTTGAAAGTCGTCACATCTCCTCAAACAATCGTGTTAGGAGCTTGTTATTTCTGTACTTTCGGAGGTGAACTTGCGATAAACTCGATTCTTGGAACTTATTACGGAAAACAATTCCCTTCCCAAAACCTCCAGACTTCTTCGAACTGGGCCGCAATGTTTGGACTCATGAACGTAGTCTTCCGACCTCTCGGCGGCGCGGTCTCGGATTTCGCATACGGCAAGACGAAATCCGTCTGGTCGAAAAAAGTCCTCCTTCACTCCTATAACATCATCGCCGGCGCATTCCTCGTCGCGATCGGAGCCACGAATCAACACGATCTCACAACACTAGTCTGCCTCGTCGGCGTCGGAATGGCTTTCTTCTTGGAAGGTGCGAATGGTTTGAACTTCTCGCTGGTACCTCATGTGCATCCTTATGCCAATGGTGTTGTGAGTGGGTTTACAGGAGCTTGTGGGAATTTGGGAGGAATTATCTTTGCGATTGTGTTTCGGTATAATCCTAAGAGTACGAGTAAGGCGATTTGGATCATTGGGGTTATTATTATGGCGATTAATGTTTGCGTTTGTTGGATTAAGCCGTTGCCGAAGGGGCAGATTGGTGGTCGATGAGAGTCCGCGGAGATCTGGGAGGACGTGCTTGTTAGTTAGTGGAGCGAGATGATATACCCTGATACAGCGTGATGAATACATGAGTGCCGAAATGGCTACACTTGATTGACTCATCTTCTGTGTCCATTTCTAATTCAGCTTCTCATTGGTAAGGTTGGATGAATTTGCCAGTGAAGCTCAGCAGCCCCCTTTTTGCCGCGCTTTCTCATGCACGCTGTTCCCATCCCTCGCTGCATGTCCTGATTCGACTGTTCCTTCAGACGGCTGAACGCCGAACGACCGACTCTTGCGAGAAAGGTACACCGTGCTCAAATAGATCAGTTTTCCTTGACTTTGAGCTCTTTACCATGTGTCTGAAAGTTCTTCCCAAGCTCCTTCACGAATACTGCTCTCTTTGCGAACGCCTCCTCCTTTGCTGCGGCCCAGGCTGCTGCGTATATTTCTTGATTCCCCTCTCCATCCCACCCATTGTCCCATAACTGCACTGCCCACCCTGTGCCATCATCGTGGAAAGTGCTGTTGATGTGGACGTCAACCACGAATTCCACATGGTCTGCAATAGCATAGAAAAAGCCGAAGTGAGTAGCGTCGGGCGTTTCCGTATCCATGTCGAAATGAAACTTGACGAGTCTCAAATTTGGCAGTCTTGATCGGTCAACAACGAGGTCGAGTCCATAGAATTTTATGTCTTTTCGGGTCGAAAAGAACGCCAAGCTTAAAGCTCGAATGTGCTGAAGCGCATATGTTGGACAGTCTATCAGACTCTGATCAATCGAAGGCACCTTCACCGAAAAGGTCCGACAGTCGGGCTCGAGGTGAAGCTCCGTGTTTTCGTATAGAACCTGTGATGCTTCTCGGAAGATCTGACGGCATGCAAGCAGGATTGAAATTGTCTCGTCTAGCTTTGACGTGGACGATCCTCCTTCGACCGCCCGACCGCAGATCCTGGTGATGTCCATGCAAAGTTTCTGGGTTTCAGCTGGTGGGCATGTGCTTGCAAGTTGAGCGCCGCTAAGATATTGAACGGTGCAATGCTCGGTGCAGTGAGGCTCTGGCAGCAGCACTAGCTTGTAGATTTTGTCTCTTAGCTCTCGAGGAAGCGAGCGAAGACCTTTTGGCGCCTCTGCGTGTTGCTGCGATTCCATCATGACGGTGGGCGAGATTGAGTCGAGGAGTGGAGTGGTGTCCGTGATTGGCGAGGCAATTGATTGAGCTGAGAATATGTGGCGCTGTTGAGACTTGTTCATGTTGATGAGTCAAGATTGTTTCGTAGTCGTCGAAGTGAGGTGCGTCGCGAAGGGCTTCAAACGGCAGGCGCGCTGCGCCTCTTGGCGTCATATGAAAGGGCACCTCACTTCTCACAGCGGCCGCTCTGGAGCGTGCGTGCAGTGATGCTGGAGAAGAGGTTCCTGAACTATCTGACTGCAAGGCAAGTCCACGACATTGTCCATTCGCTAGGAACAGCCAGTCCTATACCATCCTTCCGCGATCATTCAGTCTGCCATCGCTGGCTATTGATTCTGTCTTTGCTAGTCCAAGTATGCCCTCACATCACAGCATGGAAAGACTTCGACCTGTCTTGAAACCTTGTCCCCTTGCAGTTCTCTTTCGAAAACATTCAGAAGAAGAGCTCGCTGCCTGGAGCCCGTGGTGCGAGGCCATCAACATTTCGACCGGTACATTCGGCATGCTGCATGCTGCTGCGGCATCACTTTGTATGGATGTAGCCGATATGGCTAGTGGTAATGCATGCTCATCTCCCATTCCTGTTGTTGATCTGGTCTCTCAGAGCATCCATGTACTCTCCCATGAAACCCTTCTTCGGACCCTGACTCCCATTTTGTTGTGCACTACGCCAGGCACCTTCTGCATTCTCATCCACAGTTTCAGTAGGCTTCCTGCTTTCCGTCTTCCTCGTACTCTGCCTGATGTGCTCCCACGCAGCATCGGAGTCATGCTCTCCAGGCTCACGGCCACCTCTTCTCGCATTGACACTATTGTCCTTCACACCTTCCATCCTCGCAGCCCCATTCGCCTCCTGCCTTTCAGCATTCCCGAGCTGTGTCTTCAACTCATCTGCAAAGTGCCTGATGAAGCTTGGCTGATTAGGATCATCCAACTTCGTGCCTCCCAGCTCTTCCGGCGGCGTTCCATGCCGCACGCGATGCACCTGCCTCGCAACTTTCTCGACAGCTCTGTGAAATGCTGGCGTTCGCAACAGCTGCTGAACCGCCCATGCCTCCAGGAATCGTAGCCACGGTGCCATTGTGGCAAGTCTAATTATGGCCTGTGCCGTTCCCTGCCTTTTTCACAGACCTCGACGCCAAGTTTTCATGGATCACCTGTCCATGCTGCCAGCAGCCACGATTTTCTAGAAGGCCGGTAGAACGTATTCCCTGTCGTGAGGCTGCTCGGGAGTTCGGTTGTGTGCAGGCGCAGCACCAACAAACAGTTTGCTCACCAGCAACGATTCGATGGAATCACAACGTTACTGCAGAGGACGCTGCGTGAAGTGCATGTGGCATGCGGTTGGTGTCAGGATTCAAGGTGTCATGCTGGATGTGATAGGCGCGGTGGCCATCGCCACAAGTCGGCAGCACAGGGCTTCAAGCGCCGGATCTGCAGCGGCAGGGACAGCGAGAGTTCGGCGTTGATGTTTCAGACTGGCGCAAGAGTTCGTCATTCGTCAGACCAGCTTCACCTCACCAAAGCCGCAGAGCACTTTTGGGAGACGGCGGCAGGGAAGCGTGTGTGTGAATCTTTGGAAAGGTCATTCACTTGCGCCGCACACTAGAAAGCGCCCTTTCCTTTCTTCCGTCGTGTTTGTTTCGCGCATTTCTTACCTCTTCCGTTTCCGCTTCAATTGGTTCACTTCGGAGGAAAGGGTACATTCATCACCATCACCATTTGCCAGAGTCGCCCCGGTTGGAATCACTTTTCTTAGACCTAAGCAGAGTCAGGTACCTTGGTGGTGATAGAAACAGCAGCTACGCCGTCCTCGACGTTCTCATCTTCCCTCCCACGCTCCTTAATCGCTTCAGCCCGAGCCAAGTTGCATAGAGGTGGATCAAGCGCAGACACAGGAACACTGCACTCGGCTGCCGCATGCGACACATCTGCACCCATCCGACACATGGCGACACAGCAACGACCACTCCCCGCCTTTCTCAAGCAATCGAGGACTGGTATGCCAAACACTTACATGGATATATCTTGCTAGATGTACTGACATCGTTCCAGAACTTCACACCAAATTCGTAGACCTCGAGTGGCAGCAGCGCGAACGACTTCTACAAGGCACCCAGTCTACTTCGAAACCAGACGCCCCGCCCTCGAAATGGGCTCGACTCAACAGCGATGCCGTCATGGCTCGCAATCGATACATGAACGTTGAACCATATGCACAAAATCGCATCAAACTGCAAGTCACGGAAGGAGGAAACGATTACATCAATGCTTCGCCGATTCAGCTGGGCAAGAGGAGGTACATTGCGACGCAAGGGCCGAAAGACTCGAGTGTCAATCACTTCTATCGCATGGTCGCATCGGAGCTGAAAAGCCCAGCGGTGGTGGTCATGCTGACTCAGACGCACGAGGCTGGGAAGGAGAAGTGCTTCCAGTACTATCCACTGTCGCAGGAAGAGAGTCCGCTTACTATTCGGCCGGACGAGCATTTTCAGGATGGTTTTCAGGGCGAGGTGGAATTGATCAGCGTCGAGGAAAATGCCAAGACTCGCAGCCAGCTGAGGAAATTGCGCATGAAGACGACTACGGCGAGCGGTTCACCGGAGGAAAGGGAGATCCTCCATCTCTTGTTCTCTGGCTGGCCGGACTTCTTGGTACCAGAGGGTGCTGATCGAGCTGCACTTGTCGAGCTTGTGCGGCTATCGGCTGCGCTGAACAAACCAGCCTCATCTAACACTGCCACGAATACGACAGGCTCGTCTTTCGCAGAAGATCTCGCTTCGACCGACGAAGATAACCCGCGTATTATCCACTGCTCGGCGGGTGTTGGCCGGTCAGGCACCTTCATCGCACTCGACTACCTTCTCAGCCTGATGTTCTCTGGCCAACTCGACGATCTCCCTTCAGACAAGGACCCGATCGCCGAGACTGTGGATCAACTTCGCCAGCAGCGTATGATGATGGTGCAGGGCGAATCGCAATTCATGTTTCTCTACGAGGTCATGCGCGAGCAGATGACTGCAAGATTTCAGGGCAGCGACACGACCGCGGGAGCTCAGAACGGAGCATAGTGGCTCCGGGTACGATTCAGAGAGGTTACGATGAATGCGAAACGACTTGGGCGGCATTGTACTTGTATCACTGCATGAGCGCCGGCATGGGATGCATTTTTGGGAAACTAGATGTAGGTAGGATCAAGACAAATTTTCCTGAGATTGCTCTCTATTTGCGATGACATTCCCTCTTGACTCACTAGGACCACGCGACATATTTAATGATCATACGCTCACAGCCCTTGCCTCAAGTCGTTTGCCCTAGGTCTCGGCGCGGCTGGAAGTGACCAGGTGCAAGCACGCCGAAAGCCCAAGGCTGCCAAGACCAAATTGCTACCCGTTCGAGGCTGCCTGCCCTTGACCTGGACCACATCGCGCTCTCCTCGAGCACTCAAATTTAACACCACCCATTAGGAGTCACTGGATCCCATCGTCAAATTTCTGGTCCCAATTTCTTGCAGAAGAGAGTAATCCCTCTGATGAGCAAGATGCAAGATACCGCGCTTCATCGATGCGGCCGCGAAATCACAGTTCTACAGGACCTCACGAAAAATCACGGGATGTCTCCTAAGAGAGCTGAGGACGGTAGAAGTCAGAAAGAGATCAGACTAAATACTCATACTGCTACTGGACTTGCTTTTCTGGGGCATGAGGACAAATCGGTATACCCAGTCTTCTTGTCCTCAGTGATGAAAGTTTGGGAAAAGCGAGTATACATCCTACGGAGATGGCACTGATAATGACTACAACAACTCAAGACAAACTGTGACCGACGGAGACGAGCATCTCTAGGCAATCAATTACGACTCGAACATCCAGCTACACTGCCGACATGTCTCTACTCAACGCAGTCAACAACAGCGCACACGAAGATCAAGGACGCGAAGCACACTCAGCGAGCCCAATGCGAGAACAGTTCGACCTCATCGCTCCCTCGATGCCTCTTGTGCCTGACGAGCCGACGAAAATGGTGCTGCCCGCAGATCCAGGAAGCACGGAAGCCGCATCTGCCAACATCGTGTCAGGCAAACGGCAACGAAAGCCCACTGCTCGGGCAACGGAGCTGAGCGAAGCTGCGAACCAAGCAAGACCTCGAGCGAGACCGACACCACGATCACCACGAAAATCAAACAAAGTCGTCAAGCGTACAAGTCAAGATAATGGTAAAGCCAAAGCATCACCTGCACCAAGATCTCCGTCCAAGAAGCGTCCTTCGCCAAAGATTACGCTGAGAAGCACGAGAGCGACCGAAATAAACTATGCACAAATGATGAAAGATCCATGGCTCTCTCCTAAGGATCTAACAGCTGAATTCCCAAACGCGCCAGACTTAGCTGCTCGCGTGCGCATGCTTGCAGAAAGGCGCGAAGCCGCTGGCCTGACACTCGAGGTTCGAGGAGAGTTGGCATTCAGGTTGTGGCAGCAGCTGCGAAACGAGAAAGAAGCGAAGAAACTTGCAAAGGAGCAGGCAGTGAGAAAAGCATACGAGGCAAGGCTCGATAAGGATCAGATGTCCGAGGCAGCTTGGATTCTTGTGGCCATCAGCAATTACTCGCCTGAACCTTCGACCAGACCAGGCACACCGGCAGCGTCGGACGCCACGATCTCGGACGAGCGCGAAGTGTCACCAGCTTCAGCTTCGGTCAACTGCACACCGATGCCATCGTTTGAGGAGGAGCCGCAACGAATTCATCGACGACTGGAGAGCGTCATGATTGGTCAACAAGTCGATGAGCGAGATTTGGCAAGCTCACAAAGTCCGGCTACCGAGTCTTCTGAGCGCTCGACGACAAACATGCGCTGAACGTCCATATGGCTCTTGGATATGCATGTGCGCCACGGAAGGCTTCAGGCTTCAGCATTCACCTGAAGACTACTCCTGCGATCGCTGTTCGCTGGCATAGGTTGTCCGCTTACTACCGATCTTGGCACAGCAACAAAATCTTGGATTCGTTGGGAAATACGACATGGGCTTGGAGTAGATCTAAGTAGAGTAATTATGCAACAACATTGCAAGGCGTGCACTCACTCACCATCTTCACCAGTAGGCATTTCGATTCTTACCAGCCGCTCCCAGAAGCAGCAGTTCTCCTTTCCCATATTCCGTCGTCGAGTCGTCAACAGCTCCTCCCTCACTCCAACCTCCTATATAAACTCCTCAACGCTCCCCTCCTCGTCTCCCTCTTCCCACCTCTCTCAAGCACTCTCCCGCTATCATCTTCTAGAACCGCAACGTAAAGTCCAGACTCGACTTTCTGAACCGCTACGGCGAAAGGTCCGTTGATAGCTGGTTGTAAAAGGAATTTTCGAGAAGCGTATTCGCGTTGCCATTTGTGTAGGACTTTGGGGTAGCGGACTCGAGCACGATCTAGAAAAATGTTAGGAGAGATTGTGAGGAGGTGGGCAGAGGAAGATGGAAGCGTACCGATGATCATCTGGTGAAGAGCGAGGTCCGGGGGCGATGGGCGGGAGAAGAGAGTTAGGCACATGGCTGTTTAAAAGTTTGTAGAGGCTGAAAGTTTGCTTTGTGGTATTGGTGCTGCTTGCTATGGTTGCTATGAGGGTGCGGATAAGTAAGTAGTAGAGAAGGTGGAAAGTCATGCAAGGTCTGTGCGTTGAATGTGAGTGAATGGGAAGCTTTCATGTGCGACATCGCCTAGGGGAAAGAACGTGGTATGTGAATGTGAGTCGCTCGCGTCGCGAGAGGCCTGGTTCCTGCATGTATATATAGAAAGAAGGTCTTTGCCAGACATCTCGAGAGTGTTGCGCATTGCATGCACTGGCTTGAAAGTCCTTTCGAGAAATCTCTATGTCAGCATGGCGTAGGTGGGAGAAGTGGTCAGAGTGGTCCTCGAAAGTTGTGAAGTTCAGTTGTCAGTACTGACCGTTACTGACCGTCTTTCTACGAATGTGTGAAGCTCGAGTTACTGCCACGACTAAAATCACAGCCTCCAGGATGACTTTGATAGTATGGTCTAGATCAAAGAGTCTGCCAGGGGCCATGGTCACTGATGGTGTCTCAATTGCGCGCACTAGAGCATGTAAAGTTCCTCCGAGAGGATCTCTGCAAGCTTGTAGCGACGATTTCGTACATGCATTGCAGCATATCCCATCACAAACGCTTGCCACACGAGAAGCTGCTCGGGACTATCCTGGAGTGTCGAGAGAGATCTTTGATATGACTGACATGCCTCGTCGATCGATGATGCAAGAACATACTCGATGCTTTCGTCTTGGCAGTGCATTGTCTTGCGGATGTAGTTGCAGGTTTCTCCGGCCTTTTCTTCCTTATAGAAGCTAACATTGTCAGCATCGGGACAGATGCAGATGGCGGAAGTTTACGACAGAATGTCATTGGTCTAGTTAATGAACTTCGCCATGTCTGGTATTGCGGGCATAAACAAGGAGAAGTCGGTGTACGTGCCCTTCGGAAAGCAGTAGTAGGCGTAGGTCTCAGATAGTCCTTCTTTATCCCGGTAGTAATAAGGCCAGCTAGAGGCACATCGAGGTGCAGTCATGTTCTGATACTCCTGGCGAGACTCTATGGCGTTGGCCTCTACAAACGCCAAGGCTGACAGGACGATGAAGTTGGCAACGACAGGATCATAAAATTGATGCACTTCTTGCAAGATCTGCGCAAAACCCGAAAGCACATTTGAAGGCTGCTGCTCGTTCGCCATTAACCGCTGTTGGAAAAGCGCCAGATGATGGCTAAGGTCGTGCTGATGATCATCGATGATGAAACCAAGCCAAGTGAACGTCGCGATGTGAGCTTGGATCTCCAGGACGTGATATGGATAGAAGTACTGCGAGACCACATCAGCCTGACCGCTTCACGCAGAGCACGAGCGAACATACCGCGGCTACCGAGACTGCAGTGTCGAACTGCATTTTGGAGGTTGGATCGGACCCTACCGGGATCTGCATCTCAGTGGCTCTATGATTGACAGCCTTGCGAAGATGGTCCGTGTCGGGCGTGTGTGGAGACTTGTAGTCCAGGCATGCCAGGAAGTGCTCAACGAGACCCTTCGTTACTTCATCCAGGCCGAGCAAGGGCACGGGATCTGTATTTTCGTTCATGATAGCATTATCAGTCTTCTAACAGAAAATTACCGATGACCTTGGAGATCTCATATATCTGGTGACGTGGCGGAATGGAAGGCCAATATTGCTCGAATGGGGCTGGATTAGGGCTGAGGCTTCAGCTCATACTCGTTGGGTCCAAGTGCAACCAGACTGCCCAAGACCGAACTCATCCGACTAACTATGAAAGCCCATGATTCAAGCTGGCTATCGAATAGATATCGACGGACCCTTGCCTGTGATCTAAGGTGGACTGCCATCAGAGCCGGGCTGGTGTGGTTCAGACGAATTTGAGGTCGCACAACACATTGTGCAAGACACTTTCCGAGCATAGCCTCCTAACGCTGAGCTTGCAGGTGCCTGTAGATCTGCAATATGCTGCAGTAGGTGCAGACAATCTTCCATCAGGCTGATCTGCTGTTCAGCGAGGTTTGTCGAGGAGGTGAGTGTCTGTGAGGCGAAGATAAACACTTAAAGACCGCGTCTAGAGCCGTGAGCGAGCACTTGGCTTTGATCTGGATGTTTAAGGCAGTGACATCGATGAACGGGCGATTCATCGCTCGAGGTGGTCCTAGTTGTGGACAAAATGAAGTCTTGGAGAAGCTGCGGCTGGAGAGTAGATTGCGATCTTGGCACGCTAGCAGGGGTATGATGGCTTCTTTTGCGCTTCATTCTCGCCCAGACTCTACCACATCAATCTTGCATTTCCTTTGGACAGCTGAAGTGCCCACCGACGTTGTCCGAAGACAGGGGGCATGAAATCTGAGCTTTTGTGGCTCGCGAGCAAGCAACCTTCATGCTGCGATCTGAAATGCTAGCTTTTTCCATCCTCGAAATGCCGACAAGCTCACGCACTCAATGGCGAGGCAGTCAACGTAGGTCCGCATTAATCTAAGCTGTGTTGTGCATCTAAGTCTCCACCTTGATCCTCTTCACCTCACGCTCTACGATCTCGCACAAGTAGTCTCCTAGTGTCTGATGCTGCGTCTCGCCATAGTTCTTGAGCCACTCCTCAAGCGCGTCATTCCAGACCGAGTTGGTCAGTTCTGTCTTGTCGATCTCCCTCTCCTCCACAAGAGCCAGCATGTTCTGCGTCTTCAAATCGTACTCGTACATTCCGTCCTGTTCCTTCTCACCAGCCAGATTGTACAGAAGCTGAGCTAGCTTTTGCGATCCAGGTCTTGTAAACCAGTGATGCTCCGGATCGATTCTGACTTTGACATAGAGACCGTACAGGAAGTCGTAGAACGCGTCGTTGGACTTTGACCGGTATTGCAAGAAGTACGTGTCATCGTTACCAATATTCTTGGCGACTTCGAGTTGTTGATTGAGGCATTCGAGCAATGTCGTGCTTGTGTCAATCTTGGCCAGCCACATGATGCTAGAAGCTAACATGAAGCAGTTGTACGAAGGAGAGTTGGTGTACTCTGGGATGTAGCTGCGAAACAGTCTCTTGTTGACAAAGCTTCCAACGAAAAATGGTCCGGTGAATGTCTGGTACAGGTCGGCTTCGCGAAGGTCATCTGAACCGACAAACAGAGCCGAGAGAAAATCACGGAGGACTTGAGGAGGTCCAGTCTTTTTGCTGGTGGAATTGTGGTCCTCGGGATATGTGGCAGGAGCAGGCTTAGGAATCTCTGCACCCAAGATGGTTGCCTCATCACTTTCATGGATTTGATCATAAGAATCGTTGTCCGAGCCGTTGACCTCCTGGTCTTCTTGCAATATGTCAGCTGTGGATTCATCATCATTGGTGTCGATATGCTCCTCGGGGTCGAATATGAGGCCTAGTCGCTTTTCGTAGAAGTGATAATCGAAACCCTGAACGTTCTGCCGCTGCTCCCAGGCTCGAGTACTCTTCTCGCACTCTTTGTAAAACCGTACGTCTTTCTCAGTGGCCCTGGGTAAAGGTATCGCGTGAAAGTCGCGCAGATGATCGAGCATGAGATCACTTCTCGCCTTGGTGCCGCAAGCCGACACAGGACACAAGATGTCCTTGTGGTATATTGGATGGCATTTCCAGGAATTGAACGTACCGACAACTGACGGGCAGTATATTTCCCTGCATAACAACTCCACATTGCCTCCCGGTACATGGGCTTTTTGATAGTGCTCTTGCATCTTCTCTGGGTACTTGGCGACCATTGGCTTTGAGTGGTACTTGCACCCGATATCTGTGCATTGATAGCCCTTTCCCACACGAGGGAATGAGTTGCGCTCTTTTATAAGCTCAGCTCTACGTTCAGGAGTGACGGTCTTGGTTGGCATGATGGCGAATCAAAATACGTCCCGTGTGACCATGAGGCCGAATGTGGATGAGGTGAAAGCAGCACATCGTGTTTTTTATGTAGTCTGGCTTGAACTGCAGACTCTTGATGTTTGTCATCAGCAGCAAACTCAACACATTCATGCTTTATGCTACGTTTGCTCGAATAGTATGGACGACTTTCGATCCCCGGGCTTCAGCTGCGTCTTTGTACTCAGCTGAACATGTAGGGAATGATGCGGCATGACTGAGGCCAGACTGTGGGGAAGAAATTATTCCATTGTTGAATGTGCCCCGGCACGAGAAACGTGAAGGGAAATTGTGACTGATGAAAGTCTCGTGTGAGAGTCTTCGTAGTCTTTCGTGAAGGCCACACAATGCGTGATGTGAGGGGCCCGTCGTGATTCGCGTTTTCCCTGGATTATCGATATCTCCTTTATGCAAACCCAGCTCAATAGTCTTACAGGCCCTGGAGAGTCTTATCGAAGCGAAGCCTCATCGTCAGCGCGCACTGGTCAAAAAATGTTTGGAGAAGGCCAGGCTCGAACTGGCGTCCCTCATCTCGGCTCCCTTCGCATTCGCGTCGCTCCTGCAGTACACTGAATCTGGCTGTGGATTCACCTTGATAAGTCCGGTGACCACCTCCTCAGTGCTGCGGGTGCTGCACCCTCCACTTCACCCTACGAGCATTTTTGGCCAATCCTCGTAGCTTCACATGGAATGGAGATGAGTGTCTTACCATTGGACCACGACCCCGTCGATGCGCTGATTGGGCGGATCTTAGTTTGCAATCGCATTTGAGTCTTGCCAGCGATGCCATTTCAACGGCTCTGCAGAAGCTGCGTTGTTCGAAAGGCTTGGCGGGGAGGACCGATGTAAGCGCGCGACACGTCGAACAGATCCTCCGCCTCTGAAATTTGATGTGCGACAAGTTGAGCAGAGAAGAAGCAGAGTAGTCTGGTCAGAGCACAAATCGGATGTGCGCGGCCTCCATGAAGCAATGAACAGCTCCATTTCCATGCCACCGGGTATCTCAATATCAACCATAACTCCATACTCATGCATCATCATAACATTCATGCTCTCATCCTGAGCGCCCACGCCTGGTCATCCCAGCTTGCTAAGCATAGAACTTGAGACATTTGTGCTCGTCATGGGCATCTTTGCAGACCACGCTGCAAGTCATATTTCCACATTTCATACACCTCACTCTCCCCCAATATCCGCAGATCTCGCAGAACTTGCGCGGTGGCGGCGCACTTGCAGGTGGAGGAGCAGCTCGTGCTTGGTTGTATGTTAGAGGAGGAGCGTTGAGAAGTGCTTCCATCTCGGCTTGAGAGGGCAGCGCTGCGATTGGCTCGAGCTCGTTGTCGTCTTCGTCTAGGTCCATGAGGTCTGGTAATGGAGGGATGGACGTCAGAGGTAGTGCCGCTGTAGCAATCCCGCTTGGAGCTGGACTACTGCTCATGCTGCTTTCTTCGCGTTGGAGTTGTGCTTTTCGTCTTGCGATGGGAGTCTTGCTTGCTCGCTGTGGCTCCTTAGGCCGAGCTTCTACATCTTCGCCATCGCGCCTGCCCGTGCGAGCAATCTCTGCCTCTTCATCGTCCAAATAGTGCGCGAATGTCTTGCCACTGGCCAAGATCTTCTTTGTGTTCGACGTCTTGCCGGCTCTTGCGCCTCCTCCGCCCTCCTTCTTCAATGCGGGTATGGCGATTTCTCGGTTGTGGCCATCACTATTCAGTTCGCGTATCTTGCGCTCGATGTCCCTCTGCTGCCTCGCAGTCTGCGCTTCCCGCTGAGCTTCGTTCTGCTGACCTGCAGTTCTTGCTCGCTTCCTGTTCGTGGTGCCCCAGTTCTTCGATGGGTCTTGCTGGGGGCCGCTTACGGCTACCCAAGCAAAGCCAGGTGCTTGTCTTGTTGCGGTACCGGTGGGTAGCTCTTCGATATAAGGTGTACGAAATCTCAGCGCTCCAGTCGCCATTATCGCAACCCGCACTTCACTCCAACCAGATGTAAGGTCTTCTACAGCATGGCGTCTACAGTCCGGCTAGTCGATCCCGTCCCCTGATTCGGATGGAGTTCTCCAACCTTTCGAAGAGATTTCGTCAACATGAGAGACTTAACGTCAGCACCGAAGAACAGGCGAAGAAGATCAAACACGTCTTCGTTCATAGCACGCGCAAACAAGCATGTGAAGATCCACGCCACGGCTCTTCCCGCTCCGGTCTAGCTTGTTCCGTGATTTCTGACGCCATGGCGCTTCTCCCGCTGACAACGACTCGCGCAACAGCCGACATGACCCGAGGTGCTGCGGAGGTAACATTCGAGCTCACGATAATCGTGGCAGACGAACAACGCCCGCAGCGATCGAGAGGTGGGGCACGAGTCTGGATGGTCTTGTGAACGTAATAAGCGTACGTGCAGGAGCAGGTAAGTGTAGGCACTCGGTAAGTACATAGGCAACCGGAGCCCTTCAGACTCCTAGAGCTCCATCCTACTCCATTTATCTCACTGTCTAGCATAGCTACTGGTCTTCCTCTTGGACGGCCTCCCTGCTTGAGCAATATCGTATCCACAAAGCAAAGAGCTGGACCCTCGAACACTGGCAGAGAAACAATTGGAAGGGGCTGACTATCCAATACCACGCATTGGCTACTGTTGTACATCTTGCTCCAGGAATCCAAGCATAGTGGCTGCACGAGCTCGTGCTATCAAGGCTGCATAGGAAGATACGCACCCGTGGTCCCATACACCGCTCTGGAATCTCCATTCCCTTACACCGGAACATCCTATCTAGCAAAGAGCCTGCCTGGCCATCTCTGCACCCAAACTCACGCTGGACGACTTCCAGACTGCCAGCTACGCTTAAGGCACAATCAGCGCAAAGAAATACGTCGATCGAACTGTAGACACCATGGCAGACGCTCCAATCGCTCCGATCAAACGTCGCATGACCCTCCCCTCGCAACCACAGCGCGAAGACCCGATCTACAAGCCTGCTGAGAACCCACCTCAAGACCCCGCGCATCAAGCGGTCTTCATCTTCGTACACGGTCTTGGAGACAGCGCAGATGGGCTCGAAGATGTAGCAGATCAGTTCCAGAACAACCACAAGCTCCCATACATGCATTGGATCATTCCCAATGCAATGGAGAGCAGAGAAGCCATGACAACAGCTTGGTACACACCAAACTCCTTCTCAGCCTTCCCACCAGACCGACCAGAATTGGCACCTGAAGAAGACGAAATAGGTCTCATGAAAAGCATCGGGTATATCGAGAGCCTAATCGACGCATGCCGAAACAAAGGCATTCCCCCACAACGCATCATCCTCGGCGGTTTCTCCCAAGGTTGCGCTCTCTCCCTGCTCCTCGACCTCACCTCTAAGAAATACGCCGGTAGACTAGGCGGTATTGTCGGATTAATGGGATACTTACCTCTCGCGAATGCCCGCAGAATCGAGGATTTGAGATCTCATGCGGGACTTCCACCGAATCATGGAAGTGTTCCGATATTTTTGGCGAAAGGACAGAAGGATCAGATGATTCCGAAGAGTGTTTGGAGTCAGAGTTTGAAGAAGTTGCAGGAGTTGGGTGTGCATGAGAGTGATCTTGAGGTTCATGAGTATGAGGGGTTGGGACATAGTTTGAATGGACCGGTGCTTAGGGATGTTTGTTCTTTTATTGAGAGGTATGTGCCGAAGTTGGAGGATTAGGAATTCGAGAATTATGGGTAGCGGAAGCGTTGTGAAATGTGAGAATACTTTTCTCTATGCATTTCCCTTGCTGTGCACTGTGCAGTTGCTCCTTTCGCTTGGGGTTCGTGCTTGATACCTCGGGCCGCCAAGCCCGCGTCTGATGATCTTGACTCCGTCTTCTCTTCGCCTTGTTCCTTCTCATCACACCATTGCATTTGAATAGACACTGGCAGACCTCTCCATCAGACCTGCAATATTCCAGCGTGTCATATAAGAACTGTTCGAGTGCTTTTCCTGGTCGACCACGGATCGTGGTCCTTGAGCACTATGGGCACGCCTTAACATTCACCAAACAGGCGCTTCGTCCTGAGATGTGGCCTGTGGGAACCCAGCTTCGACTGCGCTTGCTCACGCTCGCACTGGAAGATCTTGTGCTGCCTTGACGCTGTCGACGCCGCCAGTAGTGTCAAGTATGGCTTTAAGGCTGCCGTTCTGCATGATGAGCGTGTGGCGCAGCACTCCCATTACCCTCCACCTTTTCGTTCTCGACTCAGATTTCAAATTTTCATGAACAAGAACTATCGTCTCCTGAACAGCTACAGATGACGATTACAGTACCATGGACAACTCGTTGGCCGATGTATTCGAAGAGAGACGAGACAATTCAGCCTCGCTACCGCATTATCGCCGCAAGTATGAAGACCATATCGGAACTTGTACCACTACAAAGCTCAGGATCTCGAGAACAAAAATATGCCGCTAGTGGATGGACTCTCCTTAAACCCGCGCCCCGACACTTCCTCTGCCGCTGTGCCCATCACGGAGCAGAGGTACTCATACAGCCCACTCGACGCAGAGCAAAGCGAGATCCGACTTTCGGACCTACAACCCGGTCTTCCAAATGACCCTATTTCTGCAAGCCTTCGACATGTTACTCTCAGCAAAGATTCTGTGGTGGTCTACGAAGCGATATCCTACTGCTGGGGAGATGATGCTACAACGTCGTACTTGATGGTTGATCAAACACCACTCGCTGTTCCAGATAGTGCTTACCTGGCGCTAAAAGCCGTCAGGTTCCAAGAGAAAGTCCGGACCGTATGGATTGATGCAGTCTGTATCAACCAACCCAACAATGTCGAACGAGGTCAGCAGGTTGCTATTATGGATCAAATTTACAGCCTAGGAACGAGGAACCTGATCTCCCTCGGCGAGGACGGTGGCCATGCTGAAAGCGTTGTGGCTGCACTGGATTACGTGGACAAGGACATTCGGCGGCGCACGGCCGACTATACCAACTTTTTGAGCTTCGTCAAGCCAAATGGTGAAAAGCAGGTCATTGGATTATTGGGTCCAGAATTGACCTATGCGAATCCAACGTGGAAGGTCATAGTGAAGATGCTCTCGCTTCCATGGTTCTCGAGAGTCTGGGTCGTTCAAGAGGCCGCCCTTGCGCGCTCGAATGCCTGCATCTACGGAGCTCATCAAATAAATTTAAAGCACTTGTTGCGGGTCGCGATCTGGATATCTCGCCAAGGATCTAACATAAGCTGGACAGGGAGCGACAGAGAGGCCCTAACCAAGGCGGCATTTCTGTTTGATGTTGTGGATAGAGCCTACGGCCGAATCCCCCACGTGTATGTAGGACAGAAAATTGGGGATCGGACTACCATCACGTACGAGCTACTGGACACGTTGTCCGCATTTGATGTTACAGACTCGAGAGATCGGATATACGGCATGCTGGGGCTTTGGCGCTATTGCACTGGAGGGAATGTGCCGCTTGCTGTACAGCCGGATTATGCAAAGTCGGTCGCCGAGGTGTTCACAGAGGCGGTGCTTATGGTCATTCGCGAATGTCGTCAGCTCGATCTTCTCGGTATGGTCCACCAAGGATCGAAGCAGATACGTTTGGAGTTGCAGCTGCCTAGCTGGGTACCTCTGTGGAAGTCTCCAGATTACCTCGAAGCTTCACTATCTCTTAGTTTTGGCTTTTCCGCGGATGATGGTCGACATGTGCGGTCAATCGATGAGAATGACGTTCGATTGGGTACCATTCAACTGCAAGGCTTTCTTGTCGCAACTGTGAGACAATGCGAACAAGCTTGTGACTTTGACGATGACTGGGCAAAGCTCTTGCGCGAACGAGTTTGTGACTTCGAATATGGCTATTTAAAGCGTTCCCGGAGCGAGCTAGTCGGACTTGACGCCCAGCCCAACCTTTGCCATTTATATGGCAAAGTTGCTGTTTATACTACGCTTTTGGCTGATTGCTCGCGCACAGGTAATGGTGAGCATGGTGCAACGACTGCCGAGGACTTGGAATGGTTCGGTAGCGTCGTGGAGTATATGGGCATGAAGCAGATGGAGAAGGCCTTGAAAGAACTCTTCCCCCAAAGTGGTATGATAGGTGTAGTGCCTTATGGCGAAGTATGCCCAGAAGTGCGGAGAGTTGCTCAATCCTCATGGAATGCTTGTGGAGGTCGACGATTCTGCCATTTATCGAACGACAGCATCGGTCTCGGACCCCGAGATATGCAAGAAGATGACATCGTGGTGGTGCTGTACGGTGGCAGATGGCCATTTGTCCTTCGCAAGATCGAGGGTGATGAGGGCTCTTACCACTTCATCGGGCCAGCGTATGTTCATGGCATTATGTATGGTGAAGCAATGCGAAAGCATAAGGAGAGTGGCGAGCCCGATCAGACATTCTGTTTGAAGTGAAACTGGAAGCACATGGGACTTTGAGCACGATGCTCATCGTACTCTGTACCTGATAATGTCAAAAAGACGCATAGGAAGCGAGGGGCAATGATGGTCACCATGCTCTGCGATATATGCCATCTGAGATATCTTTCCCGGCCGGTTCGCCTACACAATGCCAACTCTGGCGATTTCATGCTCATTCTGGAAGGCGTCCAGGCCACTACCCAAAGTTCAACGCTCGGCTGACTCCTACCGCGAATTCTAGGATACTCCGATCAGCTCCAAATCCAATGCCATCGCTTGAGTCCTGGAGTTGCTACTGAGCACTTCGATCCATGACCTTGGCCCTGAGCTTGCATGAGAGCACAGGGTGGCCCACGTAGTGCAGAAAAGTCTCATGAGAGGCGGAGATGGAATGCCTCGGTGAGGCCAGCAGTTGAATTAAGAACATCTTCAATGAATTACCGAAATTCCAAAGTCACATGCATCGACATTCTTTCGTATCAATAGATCCAGTTCCCTCGATACCAGACATCGTTTCGTTGACTGAGCCCGGGTCAGTTGCAAGGCTCAAAAAATTGGCCAGTTGTGTCGCTTCGATGAACAGGACGGGTACGATGGCTTCCATGTCCCTTCGAGAGGTAGCTGGGCGAGAGAGACGGCTGAGCTGAGCGTTGAAGATGCCTCTAGGTTCCGCTTAAGCTTATTTCGTCTCCGCTGAACAGGGAGGTACGAGGGGGTTCGGGTTATTTTGAGCAGTGACTGGCCTCTGGAGATGGCTGAGCTGAGTTTTATAGATGTCCTCAGACTCCGCTCAAATTCGGCTGGCTTCCGCTGCATACGGCGGCTTGAAGGCCCTCATGTCTCTTTGCGAGGTAGCTGGTCCGTAATGACGGCTGAGCTGCGCGTTTGCCTTCATCCAAGCAGCATTCAGTATGCTTGACGTCTTCGTGGGCTGTTCAATCCAATTCTCAATCATCTCTCCTTGGAGCAGCTTTGGTGACAACCATCACAATGATTGGTTGAAGGTCGCCAGTTCAGACCTGGCGGACGGTGCATTTCACACTCACTATGAGAGGACGAGGTTTTGACCACTCTTTTGCAGTAACTCGTGCCCTCGGTCCCTGTGAAGTGCACCTATCTTCGTTCTGCTTCTATTGGGTTGGCCAGGCTGGCATGATGAGGACTAAAAATCGCATGGCTCCTCGAAAAAGAACGACATCTGTGACGTTCCTCGAATGTTTAATTAATACTCTCATCGTAATTGGGCCTCCTGAGCCATCATCTCAGTCTCTTCTCCCAAATCATCTTTTAGTCCTCTCGAAACCGATTCAATTCACCATTGTCATCACTCATCCCAACCTGCTCGTTCTCTGATGCAGCTGTCGAAGCTTCAGCCCATTTTTCTGACCTCGAAAGCTTCTTGTCTCTTCTTTTGAGGTATCTTGCGACCGGCTTACTTCGAGGACTGCGAGTACGCGGTTCAGATGCTGAGATGAGAGCGTTCCATGAGAAGCTGGGATTGTCCTTGTGAGGACCTACTTGAGCCAAGAATGCTTTCTATGGTACTATAAGCGTGCCAAGTGTACGGAATGTTCTCGATTGTATTTCTCTTTCTCGTAGAGTACTTTGATGGGCAATGCTGCTCAGCAGTCTGCCCATAGATTTGCCATTTGACGCGGCATTATTCAAGACTATGGGGGTGTCCTCGTAAGGTAAGTCTCAATCAGTATAGAAAGAAGGTGCAGCGAAGGGGACGTGGCACTTGCCTATGCGCATCAACGTCTGGTCCTTCTGTGAGACCGCCTTGAAGCATCGTAGGTAAACGCGACAAACTCGCTCGCTCGCTCTCTCACTCACTCGCCCGTTCATCCACTCGCATTCAATCGCCCGAAGACACAATGGCCGCAGTACTTCGTGAGATCAACGAATGGAGCCGTCAGCAAGAAGCGATACCTGAGAGCCGACGACCCGCGAGAACGCCTTTGACTGCAGAGAATGCCTCTGCTTTAGCTGAATACATCCGTAGCAAAGGTCAAGAGATTCTTGATGCCTTACGAAGACGCTGCGTGAATGGAGAAGATGCCGATCCCAAGTTTAGCCGCAAAACGAGTATATTCGAATCGCATTACAACGTTGATTTCGACCTACGAAATAAGCTTACTACGGGCGAGAATTCAACTACGAGAGCTAGAGCGCATACCAAGAGGATGGAAGCGTTGTCCGGAGGTGTATTAGATGTAAGATCACTTAAGACCTTACGAACAAGCTCAGCAGCTTTGATTGAAACATCGCATACCTCCGAAGTATGCGCAGATCCGATGAGCGGAGTGTTGCTGGGAAGCGAGAGCTATGCAGACAAAGATGTGAACGATGCTGCTGTGAAGCTATACAATAGCGACCTTCTGTTCATGCAGTACCGAGCATGGGCTTTACGTCAGAATAAGCCTGTCAAAGGTCTCAGGCAATATTGGAGCTATGCTATCTTGAACACAGCTACGGTCGCGGTGTTCGAGGATTGCCTTGGCTTGGACCGAGGATCTAAAGAAGGCCACACCTTTTCGAAGGATAGTCGCGAGCTCGCGATCGTGTGTAGAACACCGATCGGCATCAGAGTTCCGCGGATGCTGCACGACTTTGCTGCAGCCCTAGGCCGTCAGGACATTAAGAGTGTCACGGTATACTGGGAATCCCATCTGCAGGCCTGGATGATGTTTTTCCGCTTGACTGGTTCGACGAGCAGTGAACCTGTTGAGTCTTCTTCTGCCGCAAAGGCAAACCTGCCGAAAGGCAAAAAGGGCAAGAAAGGCAAGGCAGCAAAGCGTTAGCTTTGAGCCTTCGCCTTACCGAGTCCGACTTCCCAATGATCTCAGCTTTCAGGAGTAGTGGTGGCTAGAGTCTGCCTCGCGACAGATCTCGAGCACATATCAAAACTGACTGGGGGAGGGTTCCGTGGCCACCTGCCGCTGGAGGGAGGCCACGGGAGGAGTGCAAAAATCCGACTTCCAACCGCCACGAAGCTGCGCACATTCACATTGCAGCGGGTGCACTCTGGGGAAAGCAGTTCCATCATGAAAGGGCTGTGAGTAGCGAAAGAATCTGGCCTCGCCATTTTCGCGGAAGTAAGGTAGCGTAGTACCAAGACTACGTCCAGCCTGTGTTGCATGCAGATCAGCTTCACAGCCAACGAGAGACATCAGTATCCAAGCCATCTCGAATATGTCGTCGACGCGCAAAGACTCGCCAATGCCGATGGGCCATGGCATACCCAGGATCAATTCTCAGTCTCGGGACGATTGAAGCCTTGGGTCATTTGGATACCGGCCATCTTATGCATCGGAGTGCGGGTCCAATCGCGAGGCTCCTTGGGCGAATCGAATGTCTCATCCGATGTGGGATCTCCACAACCGTCATACATGAGACACAATACTCTATCGAGTATCGAAGTTTTCAAGCGTCTTGCTGAGGTGGTCGTGTCGCTCAATTGTCAACAGCACTCCAAGGTTTCGATGCATCATCGAGTATCGACTTGTGATGACGGTGACGACAAAGTTGATTGTCAGAATGGACGGGCGCGTTGGACGCGGTGAATAGCAAGAGGCAAGAGGATGAAGCAAATTGAAGCACGCCCCATCGCCAAGCCTGAATTTCGCCAAGTTCGGCCCGAGGTCGGCAATCACACCCGAGAGCATGACACGCGAGGCTGTGGCAACAGTGCAATCTGAACAGGTCTTGGTCAGGCTGATCATCATCCTCGCTCAACCAATGATGCTCCTCGCAGCGATGATGCAAGCCTCCGCGACCTGTGAGACTACAATCGCCGGAGATACCTTCGGCCTACCCATACGCCTATGCAAAGACTCCGAAGCAAGAGCTCGCATGCATCTTCTTAGCAAGACACCCCATCTGAGGACCTACCTCATAACATTGAACCAGGTACGCCACCCACATGCAGGCGAAGCCGACGACAACTCACGCTCAAGGCTATGCTCAACTAATTACTGAGCATTTTCGAACCGCGTCCAAAACGACGAAAACGTCTTCGCGTGGGCAGAAGAGACCGCAAGCCACCTGAATGGGCGATTGATTCACTTACACTTCCCTTGTGAGATCTCTGACGACTTAACATGGGCAGCAGCGCGCTCCGCCAAATTAGTCGTGTCTCGACGAATGATTGGATAGGCGCAAGTCCTCAGAAATACAGCCAGCAGTGTTGACACGCTATACAGGCGTAGTCGCGAAAGGGAAATCTGGGTCGAGCTGGAACTGAGTTTTCCACTCAAAGCTAGGCCATCGGTCAGCCTGAGTGCAACTAGCTTCCAACATCGCTGTCATCCGACACTGCGGGCACTTTGCAACGCTGCTAATGACCAAATTCAAACAGGGCGCTGCAACATCGAAGACGATACTTGGTCTGGACCCCCAATCTAGACTCGGAGCTGCCTATCTGTCGTAGAATCATCAAAGCTTCAGCCACTAAGGTCGAATTTTTGATTGCTCCTGTGTGTCCTCACGATTCGAACGAGACTGGCACCGGAATAGCCCTCCCAGCTTAAAAACAGGATAACGAGCATTTACTTCCACTCCAGGCCTCAAACCTGCGACACAGCCTCAGAATTTGCTAAGTATCCTCGGCGACTGTTCAGGCACTCTTTCAACATGGCATTAGAAGATTTCAAATTGCCACGCGACTGGTACGAGCGTTTTGGATCTCGTATCAAGCGTGCGTATGTTACAACCGAATGGGAATGCTGGCCAAGTTGGCATCGGCATAGAGGTATTTGCCAGTGGCGCTTCTTCGACTTCAACAGAGGCGGTAGTCGCATTGGAGAAGTACCATGCGATGTTGATCTCCTTGCGGCGTATCATTACTACGACAAGACTACCATGCTCTATAGATTGCCGCGCGACAGGCTCATCGGCAATCCAAATCGACAGGACACCTGGATACATGAAGTCTATAAAACTTGGGCGGAGGAGTGTTTACCACACGAGAGACTTGACGCTCGATTTGTGTTTGCGCCTTTTGGCCTCTCGAAGGAGGACCCGCATCTTGAATGGATAAAGTTTGGCGCTGGTGCTGGACCTACCTCGGAAGTTGATCTTGCAGAAATGATCAGCTGGCACATTCGACGCTGCGATGTTCTACAAGACCGGGCGGCCAGGACGCCTACTGCTCATGACCTCTGGGAGGCAAGTGAGTCTGGATCCATCGAGGGTGCAGCGAAAAAAGCGAAAGCCTGGCATTCAGCACTGACACCTACATTCAGGGCAGTCTTTGTAGTATGGCAATACTATATGCCCAGATCTTCAAATGTACTGCTTGTGCTCACTGGGCATAATCAAGACATGAAGTCCGGGCCACCTTCGCTACAGGATATCGCTGCCCAGGAGGTGATATCGTGGCGATCTCGGAATGTGGTTGAAGTTTCGCTACAGACTGCCATAAGATATCTTCACTGTCTAGAGTGGAGGGAAGAGGCTGTCAATGAACAACTTAAGGCGCGGAACGAAGCCAGAAAACAAGCGATCTATGCGGATATGGAACAAGAAGCGTGGGCCGATATTGAAAGTTGGCGACGCGAAACTCAAGACCTCGGAGGATTGGATGACAGTGGAAGCTTCCACATATCACTTCCCTCGTTTTTCCAGATGGCATGGGCAGATGTTGTGGCTGATGAGCTGGCCCTAGATGTGTTGGTTCAAACTCAGGGCCTGCGCAGTCAGTGCTATCTTGATCCTTGATGAGCTGACCTTGGCCGTTTGCGAGAAAATGTCGCTCCGGCGCATTCTGCCCCATGCCAAGCTATCGGTCTCCACCGGTAGGGCCTCTGCTCAGGGCTATCAGTGAGGCTGGATGGAAGCTCTGCTCTTATGGCGGACTTGACATGTGCGGCACTCCTCTCGCTGATCATTTGAGTGCGACGAATGCCATCGGGAGTCCGGGCAGCCAAACGACTCGGGAAGATCCTGAAAGCCTTGCAGGGTGAGACTTCACCTATGCCGTGGCACCCAGAGTCCTTGTGCAGGCATCTTCTTCTCATCAGGGAAGACTTCTCACAAGTGTCTGGCCATCAGGACTTGTCCGGTCTCGTCAAGGTTACTGATACATCATGGACTGCGTGCCCTCATCGACGGTTCTTACATAAGGTATACCAAATGATCTCATCGACCTTGAACCCAGGGATGTGCAAGCATCTTGACATAGTCGCAGGACTAGATGCTGGTAGCAAGATTGTGGCTATCCATGGCATTAGCCTGGCGCACGTTGGCGAGGCGATATGTGGCGAAGCAGTGTGAAGTCATCAGGAGAACGATGGACTGGATAATGAAGTAATACGAAATGGCATGGGGCTGGTGAGCGATGCTTGTCATTATCTGTATACCAAAATAGCTCCGCCTGCATGAAAGCAAGGGAGATGATCCATCGTCTTCTAAGATACCAGAAGGTACATGACTTGATCGGTTGTGTCGCCCTACTGTTGGCTACATGCGCTTGCTTTGCTGAAAGCTCTTTTTCTCTTCCGCCCGAAACACTGGACTATCGCCCACGGTCCAAGCATCACTTATCCCTTGCTTTCGTTCTTTTCCAGAACCAACTCTTGTCCTTCTGGTGTGATTGAACACTCCGGTCGAGCGTCAGCATCTTCGGACCTGGCCTTGAGCGCAGATGGAGGTGTACAAGTGCCCTCTGGGTCGTCGTCATTTTGTCCTGCGGGACTGACTGCTTCAGTGCAGCCGATGATCGAGCTTAAGACGGTGTCAATGTTCCTCTAATGTTTTGGAAGCCGTGTATTGCTTCCCACAACCGTATCCTCAGACAATGACGAACCACTTCCATTTCCTCCCCAGTAGATACCATCTGCTGGCGGAGAATAAGCCGATGCTGATGAAAAGTACCACGCAGTAGAATCCGATTAAGGCTTTGGGACTGACGCTTTGCACAAGCTCACCCGAGATCGGTATGCATATTAAGGTGGCCAACGATGCGATGAAGTAAGAAGTGCCGAAGTACCTCCCAAAATGATGGGGACCTGATAGTGTCGCGATCGTGGCCGGTACCATTGCCATCCAGGTTCCTGTACCGAAGCCAAAGAGCGCCGCAAAGGCATACAGGGCACCGAGTGAAGTAGTCCCAAACGGTAGCCAGACCACAAGCATGAAGATGAGTGTCGCCACCATCATCACCAATAGAGTATTGAACCTGCCAACATAATCGCTGACGTATCCTGGTAGTATCCGACCAAAGCAGGACACACCGTTCAAGACTGCAATGAGGTAGAAGCCCGTGGATGCTGGATAGTCGGTGCTCAGGCTGGCGAACGTGGGCAAGATACCAAGAGTTCCAAATAGCACGACTTCGATGCCAAAGACACTGACAGTCAAGAATGTAAAGTCGCCCCGTCCGAATAGTTCCATAGAGAAGATCTTCGACTCTTTGGCGTCCGGTGATGGCGGGAACCTAGCTCTAATGAGCAGATTTGAGGCAATGAGGCATGCCGTGAAGACGAACGCCAAGATTCTTACTGACCAAGCATAGCCATAGCGAGGTAGACAGTGTCGTAGAACGAGCGGTATCAGGACGCCGCCGAAGGAGTTTCCAACCATTGCGATTCCAGAAGCAAGCCCTCTTCTAACCTTGAACCAGTGACTCACGACCGCAAGGCCAGTAGTCGTCAATGCTGCGGCCGCTGGTCCACCGAGGAGTCCTAGACAAAGCATGAAGTGCCAGTACTTGCTACATTGTGCAAGCAAGAATACCATGGCGATGTAAGCGATACAGCTCATAAGCATCATCATGCGTGGGCCATATCGATCGAAAACTGGCCCGGCGCAAATTCCAAGTGCTAATGCGAGGTACACGAACACACCAGAGATCCATCCAATGTCTCGAGATGAGTAGTTGGCCAGTTGATGGGATTGCCAGTATTCTTGAATCGTACCAATGCTGACCATCAATCCGAAGCTGGGAAAGAGTGCCAGAAATGATCCTGTCAAGACAATGTAGGCAGACAATTCGCCTCGATCACCTGGATACGTCTCTTCTTCGGGGTCAGGACCGTCTTCCAGAGTCATTTCTTGCGTGACAGCTCGCGTGTCTTGTCCTCCATCTTGACTCTTGCTTCGCGCTGCAGCTTCTGGGGTGACGATTGGTACCACGGGGTTAGCTTCCACGTCCATGCCGTCTGAGCAGTAAGAATTGTAGAGACAGTATGATGAGGAGCAAGGTAAGAGCGTCATGAGAGTATGATGAGACGGTTACCGAAAGTATTGAACTTTCTATGACTGTACCTTCGATCGCATCAACCCGCTCATGATGGGCGAATTACCATTTACCACGCCCTTTGGTTACTGGAAGCGAACGCCACTATGAGTGCCAATACTGCGGAGTCGGCATTGGAGTGCGAAAATTCAATGCCGTAGGACGCTACTGCTGCATGTCTTTGCTCGTGGCACCTCGTGCCTGTGTGTGCTGACGCGCATTGAGCGCCCTAAATGAAGGACTTGATGCCACTCTCCCTCGGGAAACCGCCGCGACTGTGCAGGATATGGGCAAGATTTCCGGACCAGATGAGATTTTGTGTCGGAGTTTGCGATGCCAAGACCAATGGGGTTTGCTGTATATGTAGGGCGTACCATCAGTCGTGATCCATTGGTCTTAAAGTACACAGATCGCGTGTGTTCACATTTCGACCAGGTTCAGCAATGCTGAAGTCGCGGTGTACCGTCGTGATGGTGTAGAAGGAAAGGATGCAAGAGGTCAGCACAGGACTGAGCACAGACCTCCTCGGAACTCGGGCAGCATCCTGGTCGAAGGCCATCATCCCCTTCGCTGTCACTTCACTTGCTTCACCTCGCTACTCATGGATCAGGCTGGCTCTGAGATGTTCATCCAGGCGAGCATCGCAATGTGACCAGCGAGCTCAGCTTATAGCATTCCGCATGGCACCAATGAATCCACTGCACATGGCCTGTACAGCGCCGCGACGAATACATTCACTCACCCATAAAGCTTCGATACGACCGCGAAGCCGACAACGCTATCTTTGACCTCATATGCACTCAGAACTCTTCTCGGAAGCAGTAGATGCTCAAGATGACGTATTTCACGGAAGCAATGTGAACAGTCCGATTGTCCTTGCCAGTGGAAATTGACGCGCATCACCAAGCGTTCAAGAGTTGGCGTGAAAAGACGCATAGTCAGCGAAGATCAATAGAGAGGACATATAACTGCCTCAGTCTGACACCGGTCCAGGATCGTAGACTGAGCCCGTGGCAAGCGGTATGAGTGCTTCGTCAGAGCCATGATTCTGCACTTCGGCGAAGATTTTGCACGAAGGAACTTTACCATTCTGTAATCGGACAGCCCTCTCTGATAATACATTGCTATGCTCATTGACTTAGACAGGAACTCCGATGCACATAGCTACCGCGAAGTGGCTGCAGAATACACAGGAAGAGGCACTGATGTTCCGGAATCTGACACGGGGTTACATACTTCTCCTGGCCCAGTTTCGGTGAGCCACCCGCACGGCTTGTTGGAGGTGATCTGCCGTACATGAAGCTGGGCGATTTCACGGCGGTATATTGAAAGGCAGCAGATTACCCTGCAACTTGACGCCAACCATCTTGCAACTTTGGCTCCGTGGCAGCGCACCCCACCACAATAGTGTGTCGAGACATATCACTGGATGAGTCTCTAGTTTGGAGCGTCTGGCACAAGTTTTCAGCATCGCAGCTAGCTTTGCAGGCATGAGCTCTGTTCGGTCTCGTGTCCGAGACTTGTGGATGGAGCTGAAGTTGAGCTTACTACTCGCAGCCGTGCTATCGGTCAGCTTGAATGGAGTCAGCTCTATCTGTCGCTGTTACCAGAGGCCGAGGGAGTTTCGAGAAGCTACCAATGAGCAAGTTCCAGCATGAACATCGGATAAGAAGTTCGACCCGGTTCTTCCATACGTACTGAGTATGAAGATAGACTGCTCTCGAATTTATCTTCACAAGCTGGAATAGACGACCGGAAACCAAGTCGTAGTCAAAGCCATCTTGATCGCTGATGACCTGACGTTGACAACTGTCGAGGCACAAATGTGCGCGAGAAGATTGATATGATCCGAAGGTTGTGTTGCGGGTAGTTCTGTTGCGAGTCTCGGCTCTTCTTGCTCGGCTTGGAAAAGTCCAGGCAGATACCATGCGAATTTTCCACAATGTAGCTTGAGAGCTGTGCATCTCTGCATGAGATTCGCTTACAGGTTGCACGTAGTAAGACTTCAGCTTGGCTGTGACTTTGTGTCACACCACCTCAGCAACGCCACAAAACGCCACACGAGTCTGCGCTACTACATTTCTCAGTGCTAGAGTTCGAGGCCGCATATCCATTCAGTAGCGAGACCTATCGACAGCTTCGACGACAGGTGAGTTGCTGCATTCGAGACTTCTTACATTCAGGTATTGCAGGCTTTCACATCACACCACCCTTTGCCAGCGCTATACAAAGCACAGCTGGGACAAAATCATGTCCGCACCACATCACCTTCTCTTGCTCCCAAGACTTCGTCGACATAGCGATGGACAACATCAACCATGAGAAAGCCCCAGTCACTTCAACCACGGTCGCAAGCAGCCCACATGGTCATACGCCTCTTCAGCTGTTTCAGATACTAGTTGGTATCCATACGCCGCGATCGCTGACTGAAGATGGTTGCAACGTTGAGCGGATTGGTACAGGAATATCAACTGCGCAGCCACTCTACGTTCGTTCTCACAAAGGCAATGTCGGATTGTATCAAAGAGCCAAGGACGAAGAGCGACGGAGCAGAATCGCATATCTCCTTACCAGCTACATATCGAACTTTCTGTTCATGCTGCAGATCCTGCTCGCTGCCACCTTCACAGCGCTTTCTGCATACAAGGATTCGAATGCTGTTACGTTGACAGTTCTTGGAGCACTCAACACGGTTGTGGCTGGGTAAGCTATCATCAATCGTCTCTCTAAGCATCCTTCAGCTCGCTGACTGTGAGCGTTCAAGTTCTCTCGCATGGCAGAAAGGCCAGGGCGTTCCACAACGTTATCGCAAAGCCATGGACCAGTATCAAGCCCTATTACTCGAGATCGAGATGACCGAACGATCATTCATCGACCTGGAAAGCAACAGTACTGCCGGCGGACTAGACCCGAGAATCGAGAAGGCTCGATTGCAGAAGCTTTTTGATACTGCAAAAGCTGATCAGCAAGCAAATTACCCGGATCTCTATGTCAGTACTGGTGCTGGTGCTGGTGCAAGCCATGAGGCGAAAGATCTTGCCAAGCAGCTTGAGGATGTCAAGGCTGCCGCTGCAAAGACCCAGGCGGACATGATGAAGAGGATGGAAGAGTTGATGGAGAGGCTGGAAGCGAAGGGTGTGGCAAAGGTCGAGAAGACTGCTGAGGAGGTCTTGAAGATATGAGATATGAATTGCGATACGTGACAGCCCTGACATATGATGAATGACGGAGTTCTATGCTTCAAGTTCCAGCTTCCACAACAATTCCATGCATCCCACGCATCTTCGCCCATCGCTGGCAAGGTCTGATTGGCAAGAAACTCTCCGAAACTCTATTTTGTGCAGCATACCACTTGCTGAAAACATCTTCTGCCAAAAATATGCCCTCACTATATCATAATCCATCATTCGCATACATGGTAGACGAGTATTGAGAATGGACCGCCTGACGACATGGCTCGAAAACACACTCTACCCAACAGAAGCAATCCCCTCTTTCCCTCAACATCACCCTCCACATCTACTAACACCTCTTAGCCTCTCCCTCCTCCAACCCGTACCAAACAAATGAAAGTCCTCGCCCTCGGTCTCTCCCGCTCAGGCACAGACTCTCTCCGCAACGCTCTCCAGACCCTAGGCTATGACCACGTATACCACGGTTTCGATGTTCCGACTTCCGATAACCCTGCGATAAGTCGTGCTTGGACTGAACTTGGGAGGAAGAAATTCGATCGGAAGGAGTCGATAACAATTCGGGATTTCGATGCTTTGTTGAGGGATTGTGAGGCTGTGACTGATCAGCCTTGTGCTTGTTTTGCTGAGGAGGGGAGATGATCACTGGTTTTAGGGTGGAAGGTTGCTGATGTTATATCGCATAGTTATTGACGGCGTATCCTGATGCGACAGTTATCCTTAATTATCGAGATGTTGATTCTTGGTATACGTCGATTGAGAATACGTTTGGGAAGTACATGGCTACTTGGGAATTTAAGTATTTGTCTTATTTTGAGAATTCGTTGTATTGGTTGAAGCAGGTTTTTATGATGTATGAGAATGGGTATTGTCAGGGCTCGATGGTGGCGAATGGGAGGAGAATTCATGAGAAGCATTATGCTAGGTTGAGGGAGGTGTTGAAAGAGGAGGATCGGGGATACTTGGAGTGGAAGGTTCGGGATGGGTGGGAGCCGCTTTGTAGATTTCTGGAGAAGGATGTGCCGAAGGTGGAGTTTCCGAATGGCAATACGCCTGCGCAGAGTGCTGAGAGAGGAGCGAGGGTGAGGAAAGCGGCGACGACGAGGGCGTATAGGAATTTGACAGCTGTTGGGCTTTGTGTTGGTGCTTTTGTTGCTGGAGGTTCTGCTCTTTTGCTCAGAAATCATTGAGCTGGTTCCCAATGTGGGATTTTCTGAGTTCTTTTCCTGCGTCCTCTATGGCATTACACATATCTTCTTCCCATGCCATTTCCGACCAGATCCGAAATTCTTTCATGGCTTGGCTTTCATGAAGCTGCCTCGTGGCCTGGTTACGAGAAATCTGCGTCGACAGCGAGGTAGCTAGATCTTAGCAATTCTGCAACGAAAATCCCGAACAAGGAGCGTTGTGCATGGCCCGCGCTCGATGCCGGGAACGGAGGACTGTCTGCGGTGTGGCAACTACCGCTCGAATCGTGTGGCGGAGGTGAGTATAAGAGGGACCGTCTCGAATGCTGGCCATCTGGTTCACCATGACGTGGCCTTCCGATCGCGCTCTTCCCATAGCGACTGAATCATGTCGCCCACAAAGTCGCTGGGCAGTTCAGATCGCCGACTCTTGAACTCTTTAGCTTTCCAAACCAGTGACGCGCTTTCCACCAGGAATTCGCGTCCTGAGCAGTCTCCAGCCGTTCCATTGTAGATGATATTGATCATCTCAGGCAGTTTGTCGGCGAGCAAAGGCATCTCCCCATGCCAGGACGGAAATTTGTCGTACATGTGCCTTCCAATCTCCTCTTGAAAAGCCGTTGAAAGTAGTTCCTCCCCCAAGACATACGCCTTCGCCAAAGTTATCCAGGCCTCACAAACTGCTCCATTCTCAACCATAACGAGTCTCGTTGTGTCTTGGGTGTACACCCACTCCGCGAGGAGGGCGAAGGCGTCGGGAGGATAATGTTGCAGTCTCACTACATCATCCGGACGACCTTTCCACTCATCTTTCAGCTTCGCATTGAACCAGGCGGAATGCTTTTGCAAACAGCCTTGATGGATGCGGAATGTCTGCGTCGAGTGGGAGCCTTCATTGGGTCCGACTTCGATGGTGACTATGGGGTCGCGCGTGCTACAGTACCCAAACTGCTGGTGGATGTCATACGCGAGGGAAGATTGACGCCAAAGGAGGGAGGAGCGTATTGAGCATGGAAGCTACGACATGAAATGCTGCTCACGCCCCAAGGCTCGCCTCCGAAGTTGTGCACAGACTCATGCCTATGGTGTTTGTCCGCGGTTTGTCATGCATTCGTTCACGCCATCGAGACGCGCGAAGGGTTGCCCGTTCAAGCAGTACAGAATGGTTCTGCACACGCGTTTGAGGCTCGCGCGTCGGATGTTTTCTAACTCGCGTCTCTAAGCATGTATGTATCATCGAAAATATTTACTCCCTCTCCACATGTCACGAAAAGGCAGGGGTAAGCAGATGAAGGGTCTCTCTTACCTTCCATTTCCCCTCGTATCAATCGTAGGGCAGTGCGATTGGCAGAGTGAATAGGAAGGGTTCGTTTTCATGGAGAGAGAAGGGAAGAAAGATTTCTGCGCGTCGAAGCGTGAAGTTGGATATGCGTGGCGCTCGGTTCCATACAAGTCTTGGCAAAGAGCAGGGGCAGGGATGGTAAATTTGGTGGGGGCGGGTATTTTGGGCAGCGACGCCGTGCCGCGACAAATCACATGCATCACAAAGGTTAGCGATTATTGCCAGCAGAATCACAGGCCGAACTTTGACTCACGTTTGCTGGTGGTGAAGCAGTGAAGGAACCTGAGGGCAATTAGTTTCCTGCATACTATATCCTCTCAGCCTCGCCTCCTTTGTCCTGCATAGCCAATAGTCACCACCGACTTCGACCCTCGAGTTCGCAGAAACACTAACCCCACCCCACCACAACCAGCCTCGAACAGTTCCACACACAGCGCCGCCAACATGTCGAGCTCCAACAGAGGCCGCGCAGGCAAGTTCCAGAAGGCCAAGCGAGGCGGTAAGCATGGACATCACGATCCAATAGTGTGGCAGAGTCTAATAATATTGTACAGGTGGCCGACACTTTAGCAAGAATCTCGCACCCCTCGATGCAGATGGAGCAGAGCGTTCGATGTGGGCAGACCCACTCGAGAAAGACAGCGACGACAGCAGCGAAGAAGAGTCCTCCGAGGAGGAGTCCAGCGACGACGATGAGCCCAAGAAGCCAGAACAGGAAATGACTCGTGAAGAAAGACGGCAAGCAGCAAAGGCCAAGAAGGAAGCTGCGATCAAGAAGAAGCAGGGAGTACCACAGCCTGGTGACCTGCCCAGCGATAGCGAGGAAGAGGACGACGATATGCCTGTCAACCCCAACCACAGTTCGGCCGCCCGCAAGCAGGCTGCAGTAGGCGCAGGAGATGCCGAAAAGGCGGTGGCCAAAGCGAAGAAGGATGGAGACATGAGCCAGCTGTCACGGCGAGAGCGTGAGGCTCTGCAAGCACAGCAGGCTAAGGAGCGATATCAGAAGATGCATGCTGAAGGCAAGACCGACGAGGCACGTGCCGATCTGGAACGCTTGAAGCTGGTGCGACAGCAGAGAGAAGAGGCTGCTGCGAGAAAGGAGGCTGAGAAGCAGGAGAAAGAGTTGATCGATAAGGAGAAGAAGGAGCAGATGGCTAGACTTGAGCGCGCTCAAGCTGCTAAGGCGGCGAGAGGCGCTCGTGGTGGAAAGAAGGGCGGCAAGTCCTGAGCTTGGCGCACTGGTTGTGATTGAGATTTCAAGGGCAAATGCATATGAAGAGCGGACTTGCATATTGCGAGGCTTGCGACTGCCTGATGATAAACGCATAGCGCAGCGATTACTGTCAGATGCTGACGAAATCAAATCTTTACAACGAGGGATCATTGCCGGAGAAAGTCCAGGTGCTTGGCCCGGAAGACGGCATTGTGCTCAACCGTAAGTGTAGAGATTAGTTGCTACTGACTTCGAATCTAGGCGAGACTAGCTGTGTTTGGTGCAGGTCGGTGAAACTGTTTGCACTGACCGCGACAGGATTAGTGATCGCCTATCGATTCATATTGGCTTCCACGCACTCCTCGAATACATCCCAAGGAACGAAGCTCAAGAAGCGGATTCAATCTGAGCTTCTTGAGGAGTTGTTTGATCTGTTTCAAGCCTTCGCAATGCATTACAACTCTGATCGCGAGATCCCAGACTTGTCGGGCAAAATCGTCATCGTCACTGGCGGCAGCAGTGGATTGGGAAAACAGACGGCTCTATAGCTTGCGAAGCACAACCCTGAATGCATCTACTTGACAGCACGAACGGAAGCCCGAGGTCAAGCAGCAATTGACGAGATCATCAACGAAGTACCAGCCGCAAAAGACAAACTCGCCTTCCTTGAACTCGACTTAGGCTCCTTCAAATCAATCAAGAATGCAGCAAAGACTTTCCTCTCCTCCACCGACCGCTTGGACATCTTAATCAACAACGCCGGACTCATGGCCGTACCCGAAGGTCTGACAGTCGATGGATACGAAGTCCAATTCGGCTCAAATTACATGGGACCCGCACTTTTCACCAAACTTCTTCTTCCGCTTCTTCAAAAGACCGCAACGCAACCGGGATCCGATGTCCGGATCATCAATCCCAGTTCTGAGCTCTTTAGACAAGCTCCAAAAGACGGGATCCTATTCTCGAAATTGAAGACACCACTTTCTGAAATCAGCGGTCTTGCACGATATGGGCAGTCGAAATTGGCCAATTTCTATTTCACGCAACAGTATGCCAAGCGGTATTCAGATATTACGTCCGTGGCTGTCCATCCTGGCGTCGTCAATACTGGTCTTCTTGATGATTTTCGAAAACGGCGGCCATGGGTGGGATATGTGCTTTCGATGGTGACTGGGTTTTTTGTTACGGATGTGAAAGCTGGTGCACATACACAGCTTTGGGCTGCTACGACTGAGGTTGGGGATGTGAGGAATGGTGGATTCTATAAGCTGGGTAAGAAAGAGTATGCGGATGCTGTTTTGAGCAATTATGAGCTCAGTGAGAGGCTGTGGGAGTGGACTGAGGAGGAGTTGAACGGTCATTGCTAAAGCCTGAACACAGAGTGCCTCTGAATATATACAAAAGGAGCAGAACTGTGTCATTTACTCATCAAGGAAGGTCAAATACCATCCTCGAGTGGTTAAATTCACTGAAAGGCCATTGGTAGGCCGATCTTCGTCTTATTTGGAATGCCTTTCGAGCTTCCGCAGGGATCGACACAGCTGTGCCGCGAAGTATGTACAAATATCATAAGGCACCTTCACGCGCAGTCCGGTTTCTCATGACTATACGAGGCTGACAGTGCATCGATTGCGCCCGGACCCCCTCACAGTCCTCCAAACACGATTTCACTCACCTCTTCCATGCCAGCATGATCTCTGCTCAGGTCCCATCACCAAAATGAAAGAATCACACTTCACTTCAGACGTCCCACTCGACAACGAAAGACCAGATCAATACGATGACAAAAATGTCTTCGAACACGAACAATTCCACAAAATCAAATACAAACCCTATCCCGGCGTCTCGTCTCAATAATCATGATCGCAGAAATCGTTTCCAACGGAATGCTTTCCCTCCCTTCCTCCCTTGCATCGTTCCTGGAATCCTCCTCATAATCTTTCTCGGACCTACACCTCCAGATTGTTGGTGGACTTCAAACTCCGCCTTCCAGAAGTCCGATGCAGGATACGTTATGTTCGGATGGATTGGGAGAGAAGTTCTAGCTGCGGGGACTTGTCTCATGGCTGTGGAGGACAATTACTTGCTGGAAAACTAGCGTTAGGGAGTTTGAGTGATGGGAAGTTGTGTTTGATGTTGTATACTGGGTTTGCGGTTGTTATTGCTTTGCCCAGGACTTTTGATGGTTTGGGTTGGATTAGTATTCCTAGTGTTTTGAGTATTACGGTCGCTGGGGTTGTGAGTATGGTTGGGGCGGGAATTGAGCCTGTCGAAGGGAGGGTGGTGCAGGCTGCTGTGGGGAGTGATTTTTATACGGCGTTTTTCAGTATTACGAATCCAGTTTTTGCATACGCTGGGCATTTTATGTCAGTGTTTTTCTCTAGAAAGGATGAGATGCTTCATGCTGAATGATTGTAGGTTCTTCGTCCTGGTCTCTGAGATGAAGATACCTCAGACAGCAATGCGAGCTGCGTACGCTCTGCAGAGCTTTGCGACCACGTACTGAGCCATCTTTGCCGGCGTCACATATGGTTTCCTGGGGAGCGGAGTCCTCTCGCCTTCATTCTTGTCGCTCCCCGAGAAGTGGCAGAAGGCTTCCTGGGGTATCGCTCTGCCCAACTTGCTCATCGCCGGCTCGCTGTACTCGAATACAGCAGCAAAGACCATCTTTGTGCGCATCTTCCGTACTTCAAGCCATATCCACGCGCACATTTTATTGAGACGGGCGGTCTGGAGTTTTCTGGTCTTTCTGGTCACTGCATTGGCGTTCGTGCTTGCAGTTGGTGTTCCCATCTTCAACAGCTTAATCGGCATCAATGCTGCACTTTTTGCTGCCTGGTTCACATATGGCGTGTAAGTAGCTGATAGATCTTGTAGTTGGATGAGATTGTAAGATCAAAGCTGACGAATTGCAGTGCCGGCATGTTCTGGTTGCACGACACCTATCACGACGGAAAAGGATTTGCATCTTGGCGTGCGAAGCCCGCTCAGGCGACCTTGGCGATTCTGACTGTACTTGGAAGAGCTTTCATCTGTGTTGCAGGACTCTATGTGACCATTCGGAGCATTGTAGATGCATACGCGAATGGTACTGTGGCTTCGCCGTTCAGCTGTAGTGCTTGATGTGCGTGCCAAGAGGTACGGCAGTGGTCAATTTTGCTCACGACAGCAAGGCTGAAATGCATCAAGCATGTGAAAACCACAGCCTCAGTTCAGCTCCTACAGAGATTTCTCTTCTTGCTCTCAGAATTCCTGAGTGCTGATCCTGTGGCGCTGAGTTCTGCACGCTTTCAATTCATGTATTTCTCGGCATGCAGACATCCTTCCGAGAGCTGTCAGCCTGTGAAACCTCACCTACAGCTTGACGCCATGCTCACTTTCACATGCTCCAGCAGGTAGAAGAGAGATCATGCCATTGAGGCGCCTTCAGCCTGGCTGGTCCAATGCCAGACAGTGAGAAGCGAGGTGGCGTCGAGCCTGCCCAGGTGTGGTGAAGGTACTGGTAGCGGCCTGCAGTTTCAGCTTGATGGACCATTGCATAAGATGCAGCCAGCCTCGAGCACGGTCATACACATGGCGGCGTCCTTCAAGACGGGTCTCAGTCAGAAATGCGCCCATATCTGTTGACGCAGTCGCTCCTGCGAAGACTGACTTTACATCACACACATTCTATGAACTTGCAGAAAGCTCTTCTTCGTTCACGCAGTATGTCTGATCTTGCAGAACCGGAGCCAGCAGGCTATAAACGACTCATCATCTGCTGTGATGGGACATGGCTAGCGTCGAACATCGGAGATTCTTCAAAGCCCTCAAATGTCGCAAGGATAGCTAGAGCAATATCGCCGAATGGGCTGGATGCGAAGAAACAAGTCGTCAAGCAGATCGTTTCGTATCATTCAGGCCTTGGAAGTGGAGATCTGGCGTTTCAGAAGGCCATATACGGTGCGTGGCGGCATGGCTGTTGAACAAGTCTGAAGTCTTAGAAGGGCTCTAATGTCGCAGCAGGTGGTCTCGGATGGGGGCTCGAGCACGATATTACAGAGGTCTACGACTTCATTGCGAATAACTGGGAGCCGGATGATGAGATATTCTTGTTCGGCTTCTCTCGCGGCGCCTTCACTGTCCGGTCTGCAGCAGGACTAGTCTCGAATGTAGGGATTCTACCTGCAATCAACATGTCAGAATTTGATGAGATGTGGACTGCGTACCGTTCTCGGTCCGCCAGCCAGCCGTTCAAGAGCTCGTCGTGGTATCGTGACAATCAGAACAAGCTTGGTCTGAAGGAGGCCAAGGTCAAGGTTGTAGGCGTGTGGGACACCGTTGGGGCATTGGTATGTAAAGTCCACTGGATACCGACTTCCATCACTGACTGCGTCCAGGGTATTCCTCGATGGCCCATCGTAAGCTGGTTGCAGAAGGTCGGCATTGGCATCAACAGGCGACATGAGTTCCATGACACTGGGATGTCGAGCAGTACGTAGCGCGTTTCCGCGGCGAGGGTGCAATGACTTCTGATGACAGCGACGTAACAGACATCGAATATGCGTTCCAGGCGTTGGCCCTAGATGAAAAGCGCCTGACCTTTCCACCTACCATGTGGCACAAGACCAAAGACGGACCAGCCGAAGCCCTGCAGCAGTGCTGGTTTCCGGGCACGCATCAAAATATTGGTGGTCAGACCGAGACTCCAGAGGAAGACACTGATCGGTGCCAGATCGGCCTCAACACCTTCGCATGGATGGTAAGATAGCTTGTCAGCTTGATAAGATCCTGAGCTGTTGCTGACATCTCGCGCACATGCAGGTAGACAACCTCTCCAAAATGCTTACGTTCGAGAACGATACGATCGAGGCTCTCATCGAACAACATCAATTCGCACTCCAGCAGAATGGGGTTCCCAATGGCTGGGGTTGCGGCAAGATTCTGGACAATTTTTCAGGTCTTCAAGGAAAGTTCTTTCAAGCGCTGGGCACGACTGTACGGAATCCTGGTCGCTACGTACAAGATGCCGGAAGCGCGACGCTGGGGGCCACGAATGAATCTATGCATCCCATGGTACGCATTCGCAAGGCTCGACTTGGTGGGAGCTGGAGTCCGCCAGCGTTGGGGGACTTCGCTGTGCCGAGCGCTGCAGCTCAAGGATGGGGAGGAAGGAACAACGGCGTTCCATCAGTTCCAGAGTACAATATGTTCACTGATAAGACCATGATCGTGTCCTACCCGGCAGGTGTCTCGCCTAGGTTTGGGACCAGGAAGTCTCTTTCGAGAACATTGTGTCCGCGAGAGCTCTTGCCATAGTCAATACGTGGTAGGACACATGATCTTTGTTATGATAGTCGATCATGACACGAGTCTAGCCGTTCTCTCGAACCATTCCTGCCCTCCTTTCCATTCTCTTGTCGCTCCGTCATGCAGCATGTGATAACTCTTGTCGAAAGTGGATCGTCCCATGCGGTGAACGCTGCGATGTGTGCTATTTCACGCCACATTTTGCATAGTGACATTTCTTGAGAGATGTCAAAGGCGACATTCGTGAATATTGGATCGATGTTCCAGGTATCTTTGTGACAGATGCTCTCCTGAAGCACTGGGTGCAAGCTTGAAGGAAGCCTTGGCAAGGCGGGAGGTCTCTCGACACCATAAACTCTCCTTCCTTGCAACAACTGCACATGAGTTCCCATGTCATCAGTAATTCGTATCGAGCATCGAAATCAGTCGACCGCGCTTCATTGCTCACGGCTCGACAATTATGCGCGTCGTGCGACGTGCGATGTGGACAGCAGAAGGCAGGAGCTGAGAAAGAGCTGAGAGGGAGTGAATAGAGTGAGCATAGGAGCAATAGCAGCCACGGCAAGATATCATCAGCTGCTGATGTTGTCTCCGTTCATGGATGGAGATGGCACAGACCAGATGTGAGCTCACTCGAAAGGCCGATGGCGATGATACTGTTGATACCGTCGGTTACCGATTCTTCGACCTGCCAAGCCCGAACGACATGGTAGCCAAGAGCACGGACAGCTGCTAAGCATTGCAGCGAGATCTCCGATAAGACCATGGGCGTGGACTATTCTGCAGAGATTTCGCCGTGGCTGCTTGAAGGCGCGAAGGGAGATCGTACGCAAGTCGGATATCTCACTGGGCAAGGATGTATTGAATACAAGAGGTAGGCCGTGGACCATTTCATTCCGCGTGGTTTTCTGCTCCAGCTTCTAGATTTCTCTCAGCGACGTCAACGATCATGAGGTTTGGTATGAGGTTCGTTGCGGCTCATGGCCTGGCTATTAATTTCGCTGCGGCTGCAACAATTGCATCGCCATCAGCAGAACTCAATCGATGGCCGCAGGAGGCAGCCGTACAGTTGAAGCGTATGATCGCAGGCAATGCGAACCAGAGCAATTACGCTGTGTTTGATATGGTACGTCACCAAAACCAAGTGAACTCTGCTCGAGGTAGCTTTTATCAAAGCTGACACGATGAATGCTCTAGGACAACACCAGCTACAAGAATGATCTCACTGAATCTCTGCTTCCTTTCCTTGAGAACCGTGGGATCTTGGACCGGGAGAATTTGGACCCATCACTCAAATTAACCCCCTTCAGGGACACCAATGGCACGCGGGAATCGCTGTTCAGCTACTACTACCGTCTTTGCGAGGTCGACGATCTGATTTGCTACCCATGGATCGCGCAAGCATTCGCCGGCTTCACTCTGCGCGAGCTCAAGGTCTACGTCGACGAGCTCATGGCATACAACAGCACTATTCCAGTAAGGTATTTCGAAGACGGCCAGGCTGTGAACGACACTGTGAGCCCACCGAAGATCTTCAGAGCACAGGCTCAGCTTTACAATACCCTGATGGCAAATGGTATCGAGGTCTATGTCGTGACCGCTGCCAGCGAGGAGCTTGTGCGAATGGTTGCAGCAGACCCCAAGTATGGATACAACGTCAAGCCAGAGAACGTCATCGGTGTCGCAACTGTGTTGCAAAATGGCAGTGAAATTACCGCTTCTCGCAAACAAATTGCCGATGGCGACTATGATCAAGACGCAAATCTGGATTTGGTGTATGGAACGTACCTCTGGACTCCGGCTACTTGGTTTGCTGGCAAATGGGCTGCTATCCTGACATACATTGATCAGTGGAAGAGGCCAGTCCTGGTCGGTGGCGATACTCCTGGCAGTGATGGGTACATGCTCTTACATGGTGTCGATACTGGGAAAGGAGGCATCCATCTTTTCGTGAACAGGTCGATGAGCAGGTGGGAGGAGATGTCAGGAATGATCGAAGAGGCGAAACAAGGTCAAATTGCGAACCAGCGCGAGGTGACTGCAGACAAGAATTGGGTGGTGGTTCTCCCTGACGAGATCTTGTAATAATGCAGCTGGCGCGAAGGGATTCCCATATGCAGCGTCAATCTGATCTCATAGAAAGTATGCCCGTATCTATAGCACCTCAAGCTTTCTACGTACGTAAATCGTCTTTGAGGGGTTTGATGTCATACTAAAACCGTGTTCGACCAAGTCCTTGTCCGACCACTGCAATGTCTTCAAGTCGTACTTTAGCAAGATATGCATCAGAGCAATCTTGACAGCAGCAGCGGCGAAGAATCTACCAGGACAAGCGTGTCTGCCGTGACCGAATGCTGTAAAGTCTTCGCTTGTTGCTACGAGGTGCTTGTCGAGTCTTGGACCTGCATCTCCCCCTGACCTCAGCCATCGATCATACCTGAAGCTCGCGGCCTCCTCATAGCAACTATCATCCCACATGCGGTGCGCGACACAGACGTTCTGCCCTCTTCGCAGACAAACCTTATCGTCGAGACAAACATCGCAGGTTGCGCGTCTGAACAACGATGCTGATGCAAAGGGTTTGACTCTCTGCGTCTCTTTCAAGAAGCTGTCGAGAAGACATGCCTCATTGAGCGCAGCTTTATCGATACCATTTCTGAGCGTGACTCGAATTGTCTCATCCCTTAGAGCTCGTACAACGTTTGGGTAAATGCAGAGATTTATGACTGCCTGCGTCAATAGATCTGCCATCGTGTGCACAGATGTTATGGTTAGGCCAAGGTGATTGTCAACATCAGTGCAAAGTCGCCGTCTCCCGAAGTTTCGGATCCATTCAATAGAATCGTCAGGAACAGGTTCTCGTCGTGCTACAGTCTGCTCCCTCTCCACAAGTACTGGATTCAAGATTCGTTGTGCTTTGGCATGTAGTGCCCTTGCCTTCCAACAGGACGGCTCGATTATCTCTGCGATAAGATATAGCGCTCGCGGCCATCGTTTGACACGCTCAGCGGCGATGAATATGTCAACAGTGTAGTCGCTCGCAGTCCTGATCCATTCGGGGTTTGACGACAAAGACGAGCCGAGGAAGATTCTCGATGTAAGACGAGCGACACATGTGACCATGTCCTGCTTGATTTTGACCTCATGCCACTCTGTTTGCAAGAAATAGATCAGCTTCCGTATGGCTCTACCGCACGTGGTGGGACCTGACCTGGATCTCGTCTCCAAGTTTCATCGAAGTAGTCGGAAACCTCACAGGATAGGTCATTGATCAATGTAGCTGCTATGGTGTTAGCTACCTCTCGGCTTGAACGGGATGCTTTGAAGCGACGTACGTATCTTTCGTGTTAAGCCTTTCAACACTGGCTCTGGCAGGACACTTATTGAATTTGCGGCACTGAATGTCCACGTCCGGAAGCCTAGATTGTCCTTCAAAAGCAAATCAGTACGAAGTCTTTGCACAAAGTGCGCCAGAGTACTGAATATACATTTCGCGCATAGTCGCCAAAGCTTAGTGCAGGATGCTCGCTGACAGCCTTTGAGTACTCTGATGGCAATACAAGAACGGGCTCGCCGGTGGTTATCATAGTGAAAGGTCCCCGATACTATAGGCAGTGTCACAAGAGTTTTGACGGTATCGATTCTATTGATTCTGCACGCTTACCCTTTCCAGGCCTTTGCTAAGCAGTCCTCTTGCATTGGTTATGTACTGTTGCGCGGCTCGATGGCCGGAAGGATCCCATGTCTCGTGATTGATCACAGGGAATTGGGGCTTCCATGAGCTCGTCCAATGCTGCGCTACCGTCCATGGTACTGCCACTGCTAAAGACAGACAGACTACCAAGACGATAGTGGAAGAGATGGCGTCGGTATTCCCTTTGAACAATTCGGAGATCATATGTCCCATTGCGATGTGACAGCAGTCGACGGGCCGTTATCAAGAGCTGTAGGACGCATTGTAACCTACAAGCTCTTAAAATCTTTACGTGCAAGTTACAACGGGTTAGAAATGACTCGTAACCTACTCTCTTCATGCAACTACTCTAAAAGGAAAGACTGCCAAGCATTCAATTCACCCTTGTCACTCCCCAGAGTCCTACCATGTCCGATGAGATACCTGATGGGATCCAGGCTGTCAGCAGGGGTGAAATGGGACTGGCATCGTGGAATGCGGCATCTATCGGCACTAGTCATCTTTCCCTGTCTCTCGCGTCTTTTAACTAGCATACTGGACTCTCGATGGACCCTGCTCTACCTAGCAGGGTCGATCGAAGGCTTTGTAACTTTCCATTGTGACTGACCTGTGTTGCTTTCTCCCGAGCTCACTTGCCAACACAGAAGTCGTCACAGGTATTCCTCACAGATACCTCGTGACGGAACGTTGCGCCAACCCGTAAAGTCTTCTTAGGAGAGTGCGGATTGGTATACACGCCCATCAATCAGCTATCAAAGAGTACACATGGAGCTACAGCAAACTGGTGAGATATATGATGTCGTTGTCATAGGAGCTGGTTGGTCTGGACTGGTCTCGGCGAAGACTTACCTTCAGGTCAAGCCGGCCGCAAACTTGCTGATCGTTGATCGCGACTCAAGCATTGGTGGGACTTGGAGCAAGCAGAGATTATATCCAAATCTCCGATGTGAAGCAGGATGGGGTTACTTTCACTTTTCAGATCTCGCTATGGATCACGTAGGTATCGAAAGTGAAGGTTGGATCCCGGGCACTGCTGTCAATCGATACTTGGAGCAATATAGCACCGTTTTCAACCTCCAGAAGCGTATGCTACTCAATACAACGGTACAAAGCGTTCAGCGAGAGAAAGAGACTGGCCACTGGCAACTAGAAGTGCTATCTCCCAATACGACGCTGACTTCTATCCGGTGTCTTAAGGTCATTGTCGCTACTGGCTTGACTTCGACTCCAAATTTTCCTGAACTCGACCAACACCTTTATCAACGTCCTAATTTCCATTCCAAGGATCTTGGGCTGCCGACAACTCAAGATGTCCTTACTGGTCCAAAAGTCGATAGAGTCACTGTCTATGGGGGGTCGAAGTCAGCGTTTGAAGCCGTGTACTTTCTGTATCTTGCTGGCAAGAGTATCGATTGGGTCATCAGGCCAGATGGCGGAGGACCGTCTTTGATGACACCATTGAAGATGCTTGGCTTGTTTTCGAGTTTCGATCTGAATAATACCCGGTTTTTCGGCGTTTTCTCTCCAAATCCCTTCGACACAACCAGTGTTTGGCACAGACTTTTCCGAGGCTCTAATAGACTAGCGATAGCGGACTGGGTGCTGTTGACTTTCTGGCGAGTTACTACATGGATGATGGTCATCTCAGCTGGATATGAACGAAGTCCCAATGGCGAAAAGTTAAGACCAAAGCTCGGTTTGGAATCTTCATTTTGGAGTCCTGCCACGTTGGGAGTTATGACATGTCCAGGCCTCTGGGATGCCATACACAACAGCAATCGGATCAAAGTCTATCGCAGTACTATCCAAAAGCTACTCGCTGGCGCCGTTGAACTTGATAACGGCATTCGCCTGCCGAGTGACGCTGCGATCTTCGCCACAGGTTGGCAAGCCAATCACGACATATTCCCTGAACACACTCGTGCGAATCTTGGTCTACCCATTCCTCCAAATGGACTCGAAGCATCTCCAGAAGAGGTACGGTGGAGCTCACTGCAATTACAAGCCGACCAAACCATAATTCAGGAGCTACCAGTGTTGTCACGAAGTCCTCCAGGGTGGAAAAGTTGTGGTCTGAATGATTACCGCCTCTATCGGTTCATAGTACCTGTTTCAGAAGAGTATGCGGACAGATCAATCGCATACGTAGGGTTCCTGCGTAATACTGGTCTTCCCATAGTGCTCGAAGCCCAAGCTCTTTGGGCGACGGCGTACCTATCAGGAGAACTCGATGTCCCTGACCAGCCTGCAAGAGAGCTGGAAGCTGCCCGTACTGGTGCTTGGATTCGAAGGCGATACGTATGTGGAAGAAAGGTGCCATTCGCGCTTGTAGATTGGTTCTCGGTATGTACAGTCTGCGACTTTGCGGACGACTTTTCAACGAGCAGGCGTGGAAATGAGGGTTGCTTACTTGACCATAGTACATCGACGTCCTTTACGGAGACCTTGGCATTTGCAGTCGCCGAAAAGGATCTTGGCTTGCAGAGACATTCTCGGTCTACAGATCGGAGGACTTCAAAGGTGTTGTGGAAGAATGGAAGACTCGCAAGGAAAGAAACCCTCCGTCTCCGTTGACTGGTGCTTCACGATCACGATCGAGGTTCACCGTAGCAGTACTTTTGATCACAGCCTTGTTTGTCTGCCTTGGCTATGGCACGGTTCGCAAACGGCCGTATCTTGCCTGACAAGGGTAGGCGTGGATATTCGTAGCAGAGTGTTCTTCTTTTCAGTCACCTTTGTCTCGAAGTACCTCTCAAATCGCAACGCTGTACGGCTAGGGCATTTCCTTACAAATACGTAAATCGGCATGTTTCTTGATTAATCACTATTCAACACTCAGTGACAGCCAGTATTCAGCTGAATGCGGATGCGAATATGCATCTGACGAGTAGCAGGTCTATTCGTATTTGATCGGTGTTACCCGGAGCGTATGATTTCATACAACAAGATATGTATAGGAGGGAAAGTAGAGCCTGGGGCTTGTTTTGCTCAGAACCAAGTACACAACGAGTATAGCAAGTGTTAAGGCTGAAACCTTACAGGGACAATCTTGAAAGGAGTTCTAGTCATCGAAAATAGCAGCTAGGAACTATAAGCACATCGCTATCATAGAGTACTGATGCCGCTACGACAAAGGGTTGATTCGTCTGACTATAGCCCGTACCTGTGATCAGAGTACTGAATGTAGCCTCTGGAGTCTGGATATGCATCAAAATCTATGATAGTCGAGCTGGGCTTGAAGCTGTTGCATGGATCTTGTTGCAAGAACTGCATTTGGTGGACCATTGAAGAGTCAGAGAGTCGCAAGAGAACAAAAGCAATCTTCTTCTATGTAGGCTTCTCCTGCGTAGCCATGGAGGCAGTCACTACGTCTGCCAGACCAACGAAAGTGAGGTTTTGATCCAACAGTGCCATAAAAGGAACATCGACTTTGAATGACCTTCGCAACCAGGCTCTTAGCTCGGCACCAATCATACTGTCCATGCCATATGTCGACAATGTTCGTGCTGGGTTGATCTGGTTGGGGCTGACCATGACAAATTGCGCAATCCTATCGACTACTAGTCCTGTCACTTCATCCCGCAGTGCTGTGATTCCGAGTTCACGAGCCTTCTCCAGGTTGAAGTCGGGTAGATTAGGGTCCGCATGTCTTTTATCTCCAGTACCCTTATTGACCTCTGATGAATCATCCAAGGCTTGGAGGAAATGCCTCAGACGAGCATCACGCTGCCAGATGGTCTTACTGCTATTACGAGCGATTCGAGTGGGATCCATGCCGGTAATGATGTTAGAGACCGCACATCTATCGAACGTGTCGATCACTTTATCCAGTTCTTTGCGTCGGCATGCGAGCTCTAGGTTGCGCAAAAATTCCGCCATGTCGATGCCGTACATTCCATTACGACGGAGAGCAACTTCGCTGGCCTCGTGTTCTTCAACGTAGCCTATGCCAACTACCATGCCGATTGAAAGCGAGCATGCCTGCAGGCCGGAGTGGTGCCTATGACGAGCTAGGTGATCCAGATATGCATTCGCTGCAGCGTAATTGCTTTGTGTGGCGGCACCTACGACCGAAAGGATCGTACTCGTGAGCACGAAGAAGTCCAGATCCATACCTAGCGTGTGCTCATGCAAGTTTCTTGCCCCTTGCACTTTGGGGCGAACAACCTGGTCCCACACGTCCACGGTCATATTGGCGAAGAGACTCTCTTTGAGCACCATTGCCGCGTGTATAACACCGCGTATCGGAGCGGTGGCACTCTTGACGGCCTTAGCAACATCGCTTGTACAGGATACGTCCCCTCGAATGACTTGGACCCGCAAGTCAGGGTAGTCATACCGAGCCAAGTCGAGCAGCTCTTTGATCAGTGATGCTGCATTCGGGCTCTTAGTGCCAGTGCGGGAAAGGAACATCAGATTGCGGGCTCCTCTAGAGATCATCCACATGCTTCCAGAACTGCGCATTAGCAATTGCTCGACGCTTCGGCTTTTCGTAGAATCGTAAGTACTTACGTGATGACACGTCCAAGTCCACCAAGACAGCCAACCAGTAAGTAAGCTGCTTCTGCATTGAATTGGAGTGGCCTTGGCTGCCGTCGTATCATGACTGGAGAGTCATCAGCTACAACTAAGCTGACAGAGCCATAGCTCTGCTCAGATGCCATTGCTTGTGCGGTGGCATGAATCTCGCCAAGCGGGAGATCTAGGACACGTATTGGTTGGAGATCACCTGTCTTGGCTAGTCCAAGTATTGCTCGCAAGTATCTGTGGTCCGTTAGCATTTGAAGCATAAATCCTTCTGCGCGAGTGACCAACTTGGTTGCTGACACGGGGTCCCTCTCCCAAACACCGCCCAAGTCGACCCACCGTACTGCCACACCTTGATCGAACACATCACACGCCGGCTGATTGGCAGCCTCACAAGGGGAACAGGATGTTTTGCCCAAAAGAATCAAATCGCCTCCGGGTCGTACAAGCGCATGTGTCTTTGATGGACGGTTTGAGTGACACACAACCATGTCGAAGGTACGATCGCCCAGAGTATCTTCGGTACATACTGTCAGATCTGGTATGTTGTGTAGTTCGTAGTGCTCCCTTCCAGTCACATGGGTGATTGCAACAGATGCTCCAGCGAGTCGCATAATTTGCGCCAGAGAATGGCCTAGGGGGTCGCCTGGAACACATATCAAGACACTCTTCTTGTCGATATGTATGTCGAGTCCATGACAAACATGCCATGCAAGACAAAGCTGTTTAAGCTGTCCTCGAAATGCATCTGCGATCGTGGTGGGCTCTGGAACTTGTGGTGCAGATCGTTTCCACCATTCGGGCCACCACTTCCTCTGCGGAGTGGGGTTGCTATCGAGCGCAATGATGTCTGATAGTACGTGACAGCGACTGTGATGCACTGCGAATGTTGTCTGTAGCCACTGGGGTCCGAAGCACACCACATTGTCACCTTGCACGAGGCCCTGCACGGCGGAGCCCACCGCGACAATCCGACCAGACACTTCGACGCTATGTTTCCGGCAGGCCTTTTCGTCACGAAGCATGGCCAGGACAAATTCGTCTATGCCGAACGATCGAGCCTCGACTAGAACTTCATCTCGGGCTAGCGTATGTGGTTCGACCCAGTCCCAGTAGACCGTCTTCAAGTCGCCCACTCGACCAAATGTGGCTTTCTTGCCTGACGTACAAGTGTCAAGCTGCAATTCCGGCTTGGAAAGGCGTCGGAAGTCAAGATTTTCCATGTCGTCAATAATGTTGCGACTAACGTGGAGCACACCTCCTTGCTCAACGAAGTTGTGATCTTCCTCCGTATCAGGGTCCGCAGAGAACTTGACTTCCAGGTCGTAGATGTGATGCGCGGCTTGCATCACTGTGGACTCCAGCGTATCAGGATCAAAATCTATGGTTGCCACACGGAAGGATGGCTCCTCGATCGTCATGGACTTGACAAGGCCGGTGACAAGACATTTATCAGGTGCCTCGCCGCGCAATGTGCCTGCATTCGTCACCCATACCGCGCTCGTACAGGTTCGGATTAGTTTTTGTAATCCAGCGAGCACTGTTGGAGTCATTTCGGACAGTGCGGCTCTCTCCAGCTCGATAAGAATGATGACGCGGGTGGACAGTGCAGGATCGTCAACTGCATCGCTTAGGAGCAGTTTACGACTCTCGATGCCTTGCGCATGATAGAGCTCATGTAGCCGCGATGTTATCATATGGGGGCTTTCCAAGCAAATCTATCCAGCGTCAGTTTTCCATACGCAGCAGTCAATGTCATACAGCTTACAATATCAACTCGCTCGATGTGCATTGACCCCATAGGACTGTCCACATGTTCCAGAGGACCGGAGTTGTCCGGGCTGCGCGACACAATGACCGATGTGGAGTTGAAAGGTGGCTCGTAGTCGAAGAGAACGTGATCTGCACCAGAGAATCCAGCACTCATGAGACGCTTGTGCCACTCTCCGTCGGAGATGAAGGGTCCAGCGCTTCTTCCATCATCAACACCTAGCCAGTACCCCGGAAGTTGGCCGACCAGAAGTCCGGTAACTAGCCTTATCTGGGTGGTCTCGATTAGTGCGATACGGCCACCTGGACGAAGCAAGCGTCTGCACCTCGACAAGGTCTCGACGATGGAGGCTGTAGCGTGAATCACCTGGCTCTTGTCAGCAACTACGTCAGCGATTCATATTACAAGATCTTACATTGGAAGCTATTATCAAGTCGAAGGTATGATCTGCAAAGCCGTGGTCGTCTTTCTCTATGTCCAAGACAGAGAAGGACATTTTTCGGTAGTTCTTGAACTTCTCCTGAGCACGCGACAAGAAAGCGGTTGAAACGTCCGTAAAAACGTATTCCGCATATTTTGGGAACGACGAATCTCCCTTGAGAGCATCTAAGGCAGGCTTCGTAGCTCCACCCGATCCCGCTCCTACTTCTAAGATTCGCATTCGAGGATCCTGATGACTTAGGAGTCCTATGACACCCGCAAGCTTGTCGTATGCTCCGAGTCCAGAGAACCCGGCCTCGTATACTTCTGAGAGGAGTCCATCCTGAACCATGACATCAAGTGGGCCAACACGCCCGTAAACGATGTCGAGAAGATTATGGTGCAAGCGAACGATGAGGCTTAGCTCGGGGACCACCCCGTTCATTTCTTCCACAATTGCAGAAATGCGACGTTCTCGGGCTTCGTGGGTGAGTTCTCTATGAGCATGACTCTGAGCGAGTATTAGTCCTTGTGAGTGTACCCAGGAGACATACTGCTGCATATGCGGAGGGAGAGTTGAGCAACGTGAATCCATCGGCACTCGACAATAGTCATTCAAGAGGATCAAAATGCAGGTTTCTTCTAGTCGTTCGAAGTGCCACTTGACGGTCTGCTGGTCGTGTTGGTACGGTAGAATATCGTTGAGCTGAGCTGTCGTCAAATGTTGAAATGCCGGCCGCCAGATAAGTCTGTTGTAAGGACTTTCCGTGGAAGTGTTCTCTGCACCGATCATTTCCGAATCTAGAGCAGTGAGCTCGACGTCCATCTTTAGCAACACATGCTCCTCGGCGTCCAGAATGTTCGCATGGCCGAAAAGCCGCCTCTGGCCTATTCTCCTGGTCTTGACGTGGATTGATGCCGACTTGGACTGTGAACGTAATGGGCCAGACTTCACCTGGAAGTTCTTGATTGCAGTGGGAATATAAGCCTTGGTGAATGCATGCGGGAGCCCTTCATATATTCCCATGACGAGCAGCTGGAAGGCAGCGTCGATGGCGGTTGGATGAACTGGATACTCAGACTCTCCAATCATCACTTCATTTGTAGCTTGAAGAGCGACTGTTGCAAAAGCCTCCGAAGTCTTTGATCGAGCGCTTATGTCGGAAAGAATTGTGAAAGACGGTCCGTAGTCCATACCCAAGCGGCGCATTGCCGCTGACCACATCCGGCAGTGGCTGTCTTCATTGATTCCCCAGCGGCCACCTCGGTGCTGTCTCGTAAACGAAGGGATCATTAGCACAGCCGGTGTACTGCATCGAGCCACCGCAGTGACATGCTCAGTCCAGTGACCCTTCGAAATACTTCTGATACTGATCTGGAGCTCTGAACCCAGCAGCGAAGCATTGGTAACGATCTCTGTCTCTTCACTCTCATGAAGCCGCAGCGCCGAGTGGATAAGTAGCTGGTCAAGCACAATGTCTGACTGACTGTTTTTGCCAGGCAAAAGTACCTGAGAGGCCGCTTCAACAGCCACAGCGACGAATCCGGCGGCAGGGAAAAGGATTTCTTCCGCTACCCGATGCTCTGCTAGCCAAGGAATGTCTTTGACCCGTAATTTGTTTCTCCAGCAGGGACTAGCAGGTGGTGTGCCAGGCAGTTTGCTACCTAACAGGTCATGCCTTGCGTGCGTCCGGAACTTGATGTCAGTGCAGAGACGGGACTCCGACCACAATTGCTCTTGGTCGGTGTAAACCCATGGGTACGGCTGTAGGCTTGTCACTGGTCTGCAGTCCCGGAATGTGAGCGGTATAGCTTGATGCGTCTCCGTCCTGCGTTGAAAGCCGTTAACCGCAGCGAGGTCGAGGGGATAGTTTCTAAGGTATAGTTTGCCACCCAGCTCTAGTACGTTATTGACACTGTCCGATTTTCGTACCAGCGTAGGCAGATAGCTGATTTTCCCTGGTCGTTGCTTTAGCATCTCTCTGATTGGCGAGGCGAGCGCACTGTGAGGTCCAATTTCCAAGACATGGTCAGCGTTAGGAAGCGCGTCCAGTAACGAAACAAGAGCCTCTGCAAATCGGACTCGGGAGAGCAAGTTTCGCACCCAGTACGTAGCCTCAAGAGAATCAGTTAGGGGTTCGTTGGTCACTGAAGACAACATCACAGTCTGGGGCTCGACGTTGTTCAGCGAGTAGCCAGATTCGGAAGACCCTGATCCAGTCCAATCCCGACGAGAAGAACTTTTCAACAGCTTCAGATAGAATTGCGCAGCTGCAGACATCATTGGTGAGTGATAAGCGTTGTTCGATGTTTCGAGCTTTCGAGCGAACGTCCCACTACCCTCCAGTATTATAGCGACATCGTTGATAGCCTCCAATGTTCCACTTAAAGTAACACTTTTTGGACTATTGTGACAGGCAATCACAATTTCTGTTTCGTCTCGCCCTGCCAAGATCTGGTCGGCATCCTCTAGAGACATTCCTACTGCCAACATAGCACCAGGCTCGTGTGACGTCTGTACCGCAACCCCACGATAGTATGCAATCAATATGGCCTGTTCAGCAGTCGTAAGCCCTGCGGCATAGGAAGCTGCGATCTCACCTATAATGCACTTGTCAGCTGCGCATGTTAAGCGATGCCTACATGAGACAGTATTCACCGGAGGAATGTCCAACCACACCAGCAGCTCGGATTCCCCAAGATGTCAGTAGATTCACGAGAGCGATTTGCAACGCAGTGCATAGAGTTTGCGACCTTTCTGCCTCTCCAATTCTGCTGCGACCTTCAGACTGGCGCAGACTCCCGAGGATGGTCCATTCCGGCGGAATTAATGAAGTAGCCAAAGCTCTATCGAGAGTCTCGAAGGTGGAGCGTACGACAGGGAATCTTTCGGCAAGCTCAACTCCCATCTGGCTCCATTGTGCCCCTTGACCGGTGAAGGCAAATACAATCGATGGAATTGCACCTGTATGAGTTGTTGATTGAGCTGATTTGGTATCGATGAGGGTGCCTGAATTCTTTGTACGAGTTACCAGGAATGCTTTGCTGGCGAATTGTGAGCGTCTTGTGGACAATGTCAAGGCCAAGTCGTCTACTTGTGCAAGGGCCCCATCTTTGCTTGTCGAATCGATCATTTGCTGTAGTACCTCCGGTTTGTGCGCTGAGAATGGAAGCAAGTAAGCCTGAGACACGGCTGTGTTGAAGTATACACCTGGGCCAGTCAGCGAATAACCGCAACTCTCCAAGGGGAGAGAGTCAAAGAAGGAATGAGTGCTGTCAATAATTGCGTGGGCATTCGCTCCACCGTATCCTGAGACAAAATCCATTAGATTTCAAACTGACAGGCAGCAGTTGCCGGGAAGTGGTGGGGGGGAGGGGTGGG
>JAASFE010006224.1:294150-326493 GCA_013365205.1 Pseudocercospora cruenta
ATAGTCTCTATTATATTTCGCGAACCTTATACTTATAGAATACTACTATATTAGTATTACGTAATCCGCGTATCTAAAACCTATATCTAATACTCGTATTTAAAAGTATAGCTCTATAAGAAGGTAGACTCGTACCCTTCGTATATTTATATACTTATATACTCGTATTTGTAAGCGTAGTCTTATAAGAAGATAGACTCGCTCCTTCTAACTCGCTATATCTATTCCTACTCCTTATATACTCGTAAAAGTATAAGCGCTATTCTATATAATATAGATACGCGTACGACTCGAGACGCGTAGAATAAGCGCGCTATATCTATAAGTTAAAAGTACTAGTAAATATAGGAATACGGTATTACGGTAAGTATCTATACTCTTAATTCTATTAATTTATTACTATAGTAAACCCTTCGTAGCTTCGCCGCCTACTACGCCTAACGCGCGAGTTAGTACTCTTTACTCGACTAGATAATAAGACTTGAGTAGTAGTACCTAGTAGTTTCCCTACTAAATAGTATACTAAAGAAGAAACTAATATTATTAATAAGCTTCTAAAAGACGAAGCTTATCTCGAACTCTCTTAACTAACTTTTAATCTATCTAAGATCGTCTTAGAGGCCTTTATATAAAAGAATAACGCTAATAGCTACTAGGAGGTCGCTATCGACTTCGAAGTACCTAATAAGAATAGTAGCCCTTAGATAGTAATCTTACCTCTTAGTAAGGTATAGTAGCTAATAGTAGATTAACTAGCTACTATCGTTTCTTAATAACCTAAGTCTATATATACTATACTCTAATAACTCGAGGTTGAATTCTAAAATACGATTTATAAATATTCTATACTCTTCGAGGTAAATAAGTATAATAAGAAGAAGTATAAGGAGGTTAATAGTAAGATAAGATATATAGCCTTAGTAGTAGATACTCTATAGAAAGAGATAGACTCCTATAAGAAGATACTCTTAAAGAATCTAGTTACGATAGATATTAAGAAGTGTAAGGGATACTATACTAAGTACTATAACTAATATAAGTAAGCTAAGAGCTCGCTAAAGGATACCTAGTAGAAGCTCTAAGATATAGAAGCTAATACTACTTAACTTTAGATTACTTTAAATACTACTTCTAATAAAAGCGCTCCTATATAGTAAGATATAACTAATCTCTAGAATAAGATTACTTAACTTAAAAATAATCTTACTAATACCTAGTATAGCTAACCCTCCTCTCGTACTAACTCTAAGGACCGCTACTTATCTCTATCTCGCTCGCTATTACGTTATCGACGTAGTAGCCTATTACTACTACCTAGAGGTAGTAGTAACTCGAATAACTAAGATAATAGAGGTAAGGGTCCTCTAATTAACCTTACTAGTAGAGATAATAACCTATCTTTATCTTCTAACGATAACTCCTTAGACGATAAGGGTAATAAGGGTAAAAAGAAGTCTACTAAGAAGTCTAAGAAGTCTAAGAAGAGTAAGAAGATTAAGAAGTCGAAATTAGTAAAGGACTTAGATAGTAATAGCTTAGATAAGGATAATAGTATCGACCCTATTAAGTACGACCTAACTCTATATAATAAGTTTAAGACCTCTCGCGATATCGATAAGTCTACTAAATTTAAGGGAGATCGTAACTTAAAGGTTTAGATTATTAGAATCGATTTAGATACTTAGTATACCGCTCTAAGTACTAAGCTTAGAGTTACTCGATTCTACGATATTTTATCTACTTTATAATTTATTTATAGTTATACTAACCCTAATAGACTTATATATAAGATACTAAAGCTATATATTCTAATAGTTTTACTATATAAGGACCTAACCGCTTTATCTAATCTATTCTATTCTATACGAGAGATATTCGATTTTATAGATAAGTACTTTACTAAGTATAATCGTATTAAGAAAGCTTAAGATTCTATAGATATACTAAAGTAAGGCGACTCTAAGAACTTTAGCTCCTTCTATACGAAGTATTAGTAGTATACTATACGTATTCCCTTATCTAACGACTCCTATAGTAAGAAGCTAGCTATACGTTACCTCGAGAAGAAGCTTAACTTTAAATACTATACTCGTCTCGTAATAGAGAAATACGAGAACGAGAACTAGCTTACTAAGCTCTATTAGGATATTAAATATAAGCTTAAGTACTTAGAGATCGACTTTCCCTATAAGCCGCCGACTAATAACGCTACGAAGAAGACTACTAACTAGGTAAAGAAGGCCGCTAAAGCTACTAAGAAGAACGCGACTACTCTACTAGTAGGTATAGTAGTAACTACTCTACTAGCTAGTACTACGGCTACTACTTACGTAGCTATCGTATTAACTATTTCCGCTAAGGCTCCTCGTAGTCGCTCGCTAAATACTAGTAAGCTATTAAAGCTATAGAGCGAGCGCTCTAAAGAGTTTAAGAGCCTAGAAGCTATAACTCTAGAGCTCTATACTTAGCTCGTTACTTCTAGTACCTATATTTGTTACCGCTAATAGGGATACTCTACTAGAGAGGCCGCCTATCTACTTAATAAATATAAGCGTCCTACTTATTACTATAACCTACCTAGTAACGGCTAGGGAAAAGCTTAGACTATTACTTAAGCGTAATAAGTAATAGTCTACTACTAGATATATTACTACTACCCCCTCTATATAAACTTAAAGTACTCTCGTTAAAAGCGTCTATAGAAGAAGAATCTAATAGTAATACTCTACTTCCTCTAATTTCTCCTTACTTTATAATCTCTAGTAAAACTAGTTAAAGAATAGTCGATATATAAGATACTAAACTCTTCTTAGATAATAGCGCTAATATAGAATATATTTAAAAATCCTTTATACGTAAAAATAATATTCGAACCTCCGCTATTATACCTATCCCTCTAGGTCTAGCTAATAGTAGTTAGATAGCTAAGCTTATTAGGGAAGTATATACTATAAATACTAATATCGGAGGTTATACTAAGTAAGTACGTTACTACGTAACTAACGACCTTAACTACGATATAGTATTAGGTTTTAGCTAGTATACTAAATACTAACCTAGAAAGAACTAGAGAGAGGGTACTCTTATATTTAACTATCTCTTCTATAAGGAATACTTATAGTACGTAGAAACTATTATAGTCTCTATAATTTTATCTATATCTTAAGTAGTACGAACTCCTCGATACTAGGAATTCCTACTAAGACCCGATATTACTAGACTAGATACTCCTATACCCGTAACTATTAGTATAGAATAGGTAGGATTATACGTTCGATAAATCGACCTAGCTATCCTTCGAAAACTAAGCTAAGAAGAAGGAACCGAAATCTATACTATATAGATTAACCTACGTAAGACTTATACTATAAAGTCCGTAGTAGATCTAGTAACTATATACGCCCTATTAGCTTACGCTATAACGGTACGGCCTATCTATACTAGAAATATAGTATTTACTTATACTATATATATCTCTATTACTAAGTAAGACGCTATTTAATTAAATAACTACGCTATATCTATATTAGACTATAAGAAGTTTATAGCTAAAACTAAAGCTAATCCTAATAATCTAGAAGAAGTCCTTCGTAAACTCCTAAGGAGATATTATTACCTAGCTTAGCTATTTATACGCTAAGAGGCTTTAAGATTGCCTCTATACTAACCTAGTATTAATTATAAAATTAATACGAAGGGAGATTTACTATATAAGTAGCTCTATCTAATATCGGCCTTAGAAAATAAGGTTATTAAGAAGTAGCTTAATAATTAGCTTAAGAAAGGCAATATATAATATAGTAATTTACTAGCTACTTCGCCTATTATAATTATTAAGAAGCCTAGTAGAGGACTACGTATATATATTAATTATCGAGCGCTTAACGAGCTTACTATTAAGAGTTAGTACCTAATCCTACTTATCTAGGATATACTAAACCGTATTAGTAGAAAGAAGTTCTTTACTAAGTTAGATGTTATTACCGCCTTTAATCGTATTCGTATTACTAAAGGATATAAATAGAAGACTACCTTTACTACTCGATATAATTAATTCGGATATCTAGTTATATCTTTTAGGTTATATAATATACCTAGAATCTTCTAGTTATATATTAACGATATCCTTAGAGATTCTCTTAATAACTTTATATCTACCTATCTCGACGATACCTTAGTCTTCTTAGATAATAAGGAAGCGTATTATTAGTATATTAGGAAGGTAATAAAGAAGTTACTAGATACTAGCTTATAACTCGATATTAATAAGTACGAGTTCTACGTTTAAGAGACGAAATATCTTAGCCTTATTATTAGTAAGGATAGTATACGTATAGATCCTAGTAAAGTCGCTACGATATAGGAATAGGAAGCCTCGAAGAATATTAAAGATATCCTTTCCTTTCTTAGGTTTACTAACTTCTACTAATACTTTATCTATAACTTCTCCTATATTATACTACTTATAACTTAGCTTACTCGTACTAAGGATACTCCGTAATAGGATTAGATACTATAATATTAGAAAGTATTTAAGACCCTAAAGGAGGCCTTTATATAGGCGCCTATATTAGCTTATTTCTAGCCTAAATTAGAGACGATATTAGAAACTAATATATCTAACTTTATAATAGCCGTAGTACTATTATAATAAGGAAGCGATAATATCCTCTATCTAATTATATACCTATTAAAGAAAATAAATCTATAAGAATATAATTATAATATTTATAATAAAGAGCTTATAGCTATTATAAAAGCCTTTAAAGAATAGCGTCTAGAGCTAATAGCGTATAAGTTTATAGATAGTACTAAACTTAAGAACCTATTAGATACTAAAGGAAAACTAATCTTAGTACTCTTAGATTATAAGAACCTTAAGTACTTTATAACTAGTAAGTAACTTAATCGCTAATAAGCTAGGTAGGCTAAGTTCCTTTCTTAGTTCTTCTTTAAGGTAGTCTATCGTCTAAATATATAGGGAATAAAACCTAATATATTAATATACTATCCTTAAGACAAACCGCGAGATAAATTAGACCTATAACTAGCTTAGTAAATCTATACGATCCTAACTCTAGATCGACTAGTCGCTACTATAATTATAGCTATATCTAACTCGTAGCCTTACTAAGACTCTATACTACTAAGTACTATTAGAGAGGCTTATACTAGTAATAAAGTAAAGGAGATACTAACCTAACTAGCTAAATATAAGCCTATAGCTATCTTTTACAAGTACTACATAGACGAGTAAAACGCTATTAAAATTAGGGGATTAGTATACCTTAAGAATTATTATAAAGGATATTATATATTTATCCTACTAGGTAATTATAACTTATATAATATAGTCTTACGCGCCTATTACGACGCTCTAAGTATAGGTTACTCTAGCTAAACGAAGATATTCGACTTAGTATCTCGAAGCTTCGCCTAGCCTAGTATATCTTAGTTTATACGTAAATATATATAGTATTACTATACCTACTATACTATAAAACCTTACTAGACTTAATACCCTAGCCTCTTACGCCTAATACTAATACCTTTCAACCTATAGGATAAGATCTTAGTCGACTTTATAATATAACTACCTCTATTAGTAGGTACTTATAATAGATAGATATATAAGAATATATATATAATTACTAATCGCTTAGCTAAAGAAGCTTACCTCCTACTAGTTCTATTTATAGAGGCTAAATATATAGCTTATATCTTCCTAAAGTACTATTATCTATACTATAGCCTCTTAATTAGTCTTATATCTAACTACGGTCTTTAATAGGTATTAGCTTTCTAAAGACGCTTATACTAATTATTAGGTATTAAGTAACGACTATTAACTACCTTCTATCCTAAGATAGATAGCTAATTAGAGAATACGAATAAGGAAGTCGAGAAGTATATCTATACCTACGTTAATTATACGTAAGATAACTAGGTAGACCTATATCTACTTATAAAGATAGTACGTAATAACTATATTTTAGAGACTACTAGCGTATCTCTATTCTATACTAAGAAAGGTCGAAATCTACGTATTAATCTTAACCTTAATTTTCTAGTAAAGCTCTTACTAACTAAGTAATAGTTAGATATAGTATCTACGGACTATTTTACTAAGCGTATATTAGAGGTTTATAAATACCTCTACGAATAGCTAAATCTTACGTAAGTTATATAAATAGACTATACTAATAAGTATTAAATACTCGCTCTACGATATACTATAGGCGATAAGATCTACGTTAGTATAACTAATTAGAAGACTACTCGACTAACTAAGAAGTTTAATATTCGATAGTTTAGTCTAGTTACGATTACTAATAACCTTAATAGGGTATATAAGGTTAACCTACCTATACGTATTTAAGTATATAACTCTTTCTATCCGCGTTACCTCTAACTATATTATAGTAATTATATCGCTCGCCTACTACCCCTTAAAGTTATAGGCGAGGATAATCGACTATAAGATAAGTATAAAGTAGAATAGATATTAGATTCTAGAGGAAATAGGAAGAGACTAAAATATCTAGTTTAATAGAAGGGATACTTAGATATAGAGGCAATATAGGAGCCTACTAAGGTAATAATTAAGAATACGTATATATTAGTTATAGACTTTTACTATAATTACTTAAAGAAGTCTAAACTAGTAAACTTCTAGCTACTAAAGGATTAGATTACGTATAAGAAAGTAATAGAAGCTACTAAGCCTATTAAAGTTATTATTAGTAGTAACGCTACGACTAGCTTAACTAATACTTAGCGCGTTACCTAATCTTCTTATACTATTTAATCTTCTATGCTCTATAAAGGGGGTCTCGTACCTACTTCGAGTAAGTCTTATAGTAAAAAGACTAGGGTTACTATACTTATAGAAGCGTCTATAAACCTATTATACTACGATACTAGCTATATTGCCTTAAGTAAGAATATAATACGAAAGGCGCGATTATTATTTATAGGGTAATATTACTATAACGCTAGTAGCTACTAGCGCGTAGAAGGGATATACTAGTATTATAGATAGCGTAATTTAGAGCCTAATAGAAGTAGTATAATTAAAGAAGAATCTACTATCGCGTAGAAGCGACTACTTAAAGGAGGGAGGTAATATTATAGGCGAGCTCTTTATAAGTAAGTAAATATATAAAAGCTAGCTTAGCCTATACCGAGCCTTAGTACCTCTAGAGCCCTATTTAAATACTTAGTCCCTACGACCTCTTAGCTAGTTATTCGCGACTTCGTAGATACCTCGAATAATATAGTCTCCGTTATAAAAGAAAGTTATTAAAAATTATAGAGATTAGCTTCTAAAGTTATATAGGTTCTAAAACTACTTACTATAGTATTTATATAAGTATAAAGACTATAGAGTACGTAGACTCTTTACTTATACTAGATATAATATTAATAGAGTAGATATTCTATATAATCTAGCTAAATTTAAATATACTACTAGCGTAGCTTAGAATATACTAGCGCTCGACTTAGAAGAGTTCTAATAGATAGAATAGGCTTAGAATACCTTACTATTAATAATTAAGGACGTATTAGAAGTATATTATAATAGTAAGGATATATTTAATAAAAATAATAAGGAAGATAGTAAATAAGAGGTAGACTTTAAGAATTTTAAGTAATGTAACTAGTCGCTACTAGCGTATAGAAAGCGCTAAGTTAGAGATTTAAATAAATATATTTAAATACTAGCTTTATCTATTACTCTTAGTATTCTATAATTAATATATTATATTAAACATTTATATATAGGCTAAAATAAGTACTATTACTATAAGAATTTACTACTTATTATAAGTTTATATATATTAATATCTAAAGAAAGCCTAGATTCTTAGAAATTCTCTTTCTCCTTAGTAGTAGCTACTTCTACTACTATAATCTTATCTTATTTCTTTTTTATAAACTTAATAATAGCTTTCTTTAACTTTAACCTTATTCTATCTACTATATTAACTACCGCTAGCTAGTCGTTCTTTATTAAATTATAGATAGTCTCTAACGTCTATCTAGAAGATATAAAATAAGTAATATATAGGCGTAATTTATTATAATCCTAAAATTTATACTATAAGCTAATCTACTTAAAGAATTTAATAGTTAGCTTTAAGAACTATATAATATTATAAGATATTACTAGAGAGTCGCGTAAACTAGTTCTAATAAGAGCGTAAGTAGAAGTCTTATAAGAAGTACTAGGAATTATACTAGATCTATATAGCTTACTATCTAAGAAGTACCTTACCTTATTACTAAAGGAATTAAGGATAATAGGTTAAGAGCTAATACTAACGCTAGCTAGTTTATAAGGCGAGTCGCTCTTACTACTATAATAAGCTCTTATCTTCTTAACCTCGCCTTTCTAGAACTATAACTTAATCTTTCTCTTAATTACTATAACCTTAATCCTTACTAGTATTCTATTATCTAGCTTATTACTCTTAGTCTACTTCTACTCGCTAGAAGAAATAGCTTTATAGGCCTTAATTATAGTAGCTTTATAAAATAGAAAGTAGTTCTTACTATAGTTCTTTAAAGCCTTATCTTAGAAGTAGGTATACTTACTAGCCTTATAATAATTTAGATAGTCTTTATACCTATATAAGAAGTCTCTAATAATATAATAGTCCTACTACTTCTAAGCCTTTAATTTAGCTATTATAACGCTAGTATTAGTAAGCTAAACTAAGGTTAGATTAAAAGCTAGTTTACTTAACTTCTTAATATCTAAGGCTCTAGCTACTACTATCGCTTTAGGCTTTATTAAGAAGTTAATATTAATAAAGATATTCTTCTATAAGGCGAGCGCTAATCTCTTACTAGTATCTAAAGCGTTACTATAGACCTTATTACTATTAATATAATCTCTAGCTTAATACTAATCGCTAGTAAACGCCGTCTTCTAACTATTAGCTCTAGTATATAGAACGACTTAGTAAATCGCTACTAGACTATTTAACTTTACTATCTTTACTATCTATATATATCTATTTTAAGCCTCTTACTTATTAGCTAATAAGAACTTTAAATACTTTATTACTATTATCTATACTACGCCCTTCTTTATTATATTAAATATAGTCTACTATCTAATATAATAGAAGGTCTCGTTTAAGAAAGAGCTAGGTTAAGTAATAGAAATATTACTAATAGTAAGAGCTATAGTACTACTAGTAGTAGTAGCTACTTCCTATATAGTATTAAAAGAGGAGGAAATAGAGGTCGTAGTAGAGGAAGAAATAGCTAATTTAGGTAGTTCTATACTACTAGTTTTCTCTACTAGTACTACTATAGTCTCCTTATTTAGTAGATCTAAGAGATTAATAATTAGGTTAGTAGTCGCTATACTTTTCTTACTACTAAAAGATCTACTCTTTAAGCTACTCTTTACCTACTAAGCTATATTAGTATTCCTTCTTATTACTAGTAGACTAATAGTCTTCTTAAGAGTATAGATTACCTTCTTCTTTAGTATAGAATTATTTACTTCGTTATCTAATTAAGCTAGAGATACGCTAGTAGTTATATAAGTTAATCTTAGTATTATTATTATAGTATAGTACTTAGAAATAATTAGAATATACGTATAGGGCTTAAATATATAATTATCCTCTATTTAATAATAGTAGAGAAGAAGAAATATAAGATTCTATATATAAAACTACCTCTATAGCTCTTCTCTATATAGCTTAAGAAAGGAGGTAGCTCTATAGACTATACTAATAAGTTAGAAGCGATATATAGTATATTAGCTATTACTTAAGTAATAGTAGGTTAGTATACCTAACTAAAAGTATAGCTTACTTCTAGTACTAGTACTAGGTAGCCTTAGAAGTAAGCTATATCTTAGTAGGATAAGCTAGACTTTAGTAATACTAGATATATATATATATACTTATATAAGTACTTACTTTATAAACTAATAAATTTTAATTTTTTAAATAAATTTTATAAAAAAGTTATTTAATAATTAAAATAGAGATATAATTAGACGTACTTATAAGCGTATTTATAGAAGTACTTATAAGTATACTTATAGAAGTACTTATTAATATACTTATAAGAGTACTTATAAATATATTAATAAATATATTAATAAATATAATTTATAAATATATTAATTTATATTAAGCTAAGTTATATAGATAGAGGAGATTAGATATACTAAGGAACTTAGTTTAATATAAATAAAAAGGATTAGATTCTATCTAGATTATAAATATAAAGATTAAGGAGATTTAAGATATCTAACTAGTCTAATTAGGTAAGTAGATCTTAGATAATACTTAGCTTTAACTAGGTAGAGAGTCTATTTCTTAATACTCTCCTTAACTATCTATCTAGTTAAATTAATCTACTTTCTTCTTAGATATCTCCTTATTATATATATTTATTACTATTACTTTCTTAGAGTTAACTAAGTTACTTAAAGTAACTATCTAGACTATTTCTCTTACTATCTCTAGATAGAGATATAATATTATTATATACTTATTCTAATTATATAGCTTATATAGTCTTTATTTCTATCTACTAGAGAACTTATTATATCTCTTATCTTTAAAAAATAATATCTTTACTATAAGTATATATTAGATAGATAGCTTTAGTATATCTATCTTCTTCTTCTTCTAAAAAATTAAAAGAATACTATTAAGTAATAGTAATAGCTAGCTATCTATAGTATCTCTAATAAATAACTATTAGTTAAGTAATTTAGAAAGAAGGACTTAAATTCTTACTTTAGGTTTAAAGACTACTATAAGCTTTAGTTATATAGTTTTTATTCTTCTTTATAATATAAGTAAGTATAACTATACTATATTAATTATCTTATCTATTATTTAGTAGTTAAAGTACAACTTTAATATCTTTCTTTTTAATACTTTATTATCTATATACTTTCTCTTTAACTCTTTCTATACTATAGTTATAGAGGTTATATTTAAAACTAGCTCTTTATTATCTTCTCCTAGGTATAGAGATATCTACTAAATTATTTTATACTAGAATTTACTAGTAATAGGTTAATAGCTATTTTCTAAAATAGTATAGAAAAGATCTTCTTCTCTTAAGAAAATTTCTATTCTTCTAAACTATTATTTTAAATTGTCCTTTATTAGAATAGAATATAGTCTCTTTAATAGTCTAGAGGTCTTATTTAAAGAACCTATAGTATATTATAATTTTAGTAGTTTAGTAAAATAGTTTATATCTTACTAGCTAAGAAGAAAATTTACTAGCCTACTAAGTATTTAAGTTTACTAAGCTAGAAAAGAATATATATATAGCTTTATTAAGCTAAGAAACTAGAAAAAGAATATATATAGCTTTACTAAGCTAAGAAAGAAATAGAAGTTAGTTTTAATAGCCTATTAGGCCTTTCTATAGGTTAAGAATATTCTAGTAAATATACTCTACTTCTATCTATATATAAGGTATAGATAGCTATTAAGAAGTATATTATTTATCTAGTAAAAGAAGAATAAAGAAGTATACTACTCTAGTACTCTTCTACTATAGACTCTATAAGTAATCTCTTTTTATTATAATAGAGTTTATAACTTCTAGGCCTAGTTAGGATATATTAGAGGCTTATAGCTTCTTTAAAATAGTATTTAAGTATAAGTTATCTAGCTTTACTAGTTCTACTTTAGCTATACTATCTTATATAGAATATCTTAGCTAGTTTTTTACCTTTTTCTATAAAAGATAATTAATCTTCTAGATAGTTATCTTAGAACTCTTAAGACTAGTCTCTAAAGTATTATTAGCTAATAGTAGATTTATTATACTAAGGAGATAACTATTAAGTCTCTCTAGCTCTCTATTATAACTATTTCTCTTCTTAGAACTTCTCTTAATAGCCTATTTATCTTCTCTTTCCTTTTCTCTTCTACTATTATAGCTATAGAGTACTATTTAGCTCCTATCTAACTAGAAAGGATATATTTTTAGTCTCTTATTAGAGTCTATTCTAGCTATACTTAAGTATACTTAAGATTTCTACTATAGAATAGAAAGAGTTAGTCTCTATCTTTATATAGATATATATTTTTCTTTATATCTAATATAAGAGGTATATCTATCTCTTATATATCTATCTTTATTTTAAGTTACTATAGGCTTCTACTCTAGTCTTAACTAGTTCTATTCTAGTTTATATAGCTATAGATTAGACTATTATCTATTAGCTCTTTCTTAGACCCTCTAGTAGTTCGGTTTAGAACTAGTAGAATGGGTGTGGTTTGGTTCCGTCTTGGCAAACTAGCTATCTAGTTCCGGTTTGGTTTTTCCGAACTAGGACTTTTAGCTAGTTCCCGAGCAAATTGCGACGAGGCCCGGCGACCTCGCAGAGCCTCGTATATTTCAGGCGAGTATTCGAGTCGTATCTAGGACCGTTGCGACGTACCCTGCCGGCTATAAGTGCCGGCCACGTGACAAAACCTATACGCTAGGCCTTTATTTGAACGCCTGCCATGGAGGCCTGCGTATGCTGCGCCTATGCAGGCGTAGGTCGACGGAGAGTTCGACTACAAGGTGAGTATAACATGCGACAACACGATGTTGCTTTCTTCCGTTCACGACTCGTTACTTGCACACTATGGCAGCCACGCTGAGTGCTATACTGCGCCAAAGTCTCCTCATCCCCGGTCCGGCTATGACAGAGGAGCAGCTCCCCGATCAGCGCGGGAAAGTTCATATGATCACTGGCGGATACTCTGGCATCGGCTACGAATTGGTCAAGATGTTGTACGCCCAGAATGCAACTGTCTTCATTGCCGGACGAGATGTATCCAAGGCCAAAAGAGCAATCCAGCAGATACGAGCCGAGCAGAAGACGAAGACACTTGGGCAGCTAGAATATCTGTATCTGGAACTCGCTGATCTTCAGACGATCAAGTCTTCAGTCGAAGACTTCTTATCTCGTACCGATCGGTTGGACGTGCTTGTCAACAATGCGGGTGTCATGGTACCGCCCGCTGGAAGCTGCACTGAGCAAGGGCACGAGCTGCAGATGGGAGTCAATTGCTTGGGTCCTTTTCTCCTTACACAACTTCTCTTGCCCATTTTGAGCAAATGCGCTGCATCTTCACCAGCAGGCAGTGTTCGAATCATCTGGACGGGATCCATAGCAACAGAGCTCGGCAGATTATCTGAACTTTTTAGCGACGAGGGAAAGCCTGCAGTGGTCATGGATGACCAGGCGCAGAATTATGTGTCGAGCAAAATCGGCAATATCCTCCTTGCAGCAGAGACCGCCCGCCGATATGGCGAATCGACTGGCCTTGTTAGCGTCGCCGTCAACCCTGGCAACCTTGATACCAGACTGCAGCGCAATATGACCTGGTGGCAGTACGCTGTTGCGAGACTGGTGCTCTTCCCCGCTTTCTTGGGTGCCTACACCCAGTTGTATGCAGGAGAGTCACACGACATCTCGGTAGCAAAAAATAATGGCTCATACATTTGGCCATGGGGCCGTATAGGATACCTGCGAAAGGACCTTGAAGAAGCTGTAAGGCCTGGACCGGAGGGAGGATCTTCATTGGCAGCGAAGTTCTGGTCTTGGTGCAATGAGACTGTGTCGGCATACTTGTGAGTGCAGCGAGCAGACTCTTGTGGAGATATGCATTATTCGTTCTCATAGCTTGTTACTCTACCGCTCTTGACTACTCCTGTATCCAGAACGTAAAATCATCCTTGCCTGTACTGTAATTAGTTATTGACACCGATTACTCCCGTTCATTGAGAGCTTCATCAAGTAAGAGTGACAAAAGTATTTATGGTAGCCTGTGGGAACCTCAAAGTCAAGCCATAAGCATGTCTACTGAACGACCTGAGACAACGAGAATGGATGAAGTCATGGGACAAGTATTCCCAATTCTACCATTCCCGTCTTACAACCCCAAGTGTACTCGCAAGGCACGCTTCCGTACGCCATGGTTGAAATCTCAGATTGGGAATGAGCTGCCTATTCAAGAGCTTAAAAGATTCATATGTGAAATAGCACTTGCAATACTCCTGACTCGATACACGGGCACAGACGAAGTGGTGTTTGGTGGCCCTTACTCAAAAGAGGACGAGGTCCAGGATGAAGTAGCAGACAGAGACGGCGTGACCATCGATAGTGGTACAGTGGAGCCAGAAATGGTGGCGATTACCATTCGCGTGGACAGTGAACAGTCGATCGACGAGCTTCTGAGTCGCAACCATGTCCAGCAAAGACACATGATACGACGCGCCTCGGACTACTCCACGCTTCCTGGCGACAGGCCTCAGATACTTCTGTGCATAGCTTCAGAGGAAGGAGATGGCCTCGATGCTAGAAATGATGGAGTCAAGGATGAGCTCCAAAGGCCTGTGCAGTATGAGACAGCAAAGTCTGTCGCAATATCGATCCAGTGCTCCATTGACAAAGGGTCGAGGCATCTGCAGCTGCACGCCCAGTATGATGCGCTTGTCATGGATGGAAACCAAATGCAACGCTTCTTGCATCAGCTTGCGAGTGTCGTGTCTCAACTCCACAGCAGCGAATTCAACGGCAAGCGTGCGCGCGACATTGTGGTTGCAACGGAAGATGATGTCCGACAAGTATGGGCATGGAACTCGACTGAGCCGTGTGTCGACGCTAGCCGGATGTGCATTCATCAGCTGGTGACAGCTCAAGCCAGGAACGCTCCAGATCGAATGGCTCTGTCTGCCTGGGACGGACAGCTGACATATGAAGAAGTGGATCGGTTGTCCTCCCGACTGGCCTTGCACCTACGCTCGCTGGCTATGCTGGTCAGGGAGCAGGTGGTACCGGTGTGCTTTGAAAAAAGCAAGTGGACGTTGATCGCGCTGCTTGCGGTCCTCAAAGCTGGAGCCGCCTTCACACTTATTGACGCTACTTCGCCCCCTGAACGTGCGAGTCAGATATGCCAGCAGACCAATGCCACCCTGATCTTGGTGTCACGGGACCAGTTGAGCAATTTTGTTGCTAGAGTGACGTGTTGCGTAGTTGTCGATGATGCGTCGATCGCTGCGCTCTGTCCGAGAGAACGTGAAAACCGTGGCGCTGATGCGGACGACGGAACGGGCGACCCTGACAGCCTAGCATATGTCCTATTCACGTCTGGGAGCACTGGAACGCCCAAGGGGTCCTTGATTGAACATGCATCTTTCACTTCGACTTGTCTGGCATATGGACCATCAATGCGAATCACCCAGAGAACGCGCGCGCTACAGTTTGCATCTTATGCATTTGGGGCATGTCTGTTTGAGACATTAGCCGTACTGGTGCACGGTGGGTGCGTGTGTGTGCCCTCAGAAGAACAGAGGGTTGCGGCGCTGCCTGACTTCATATCGCGAGAGCAGGTCAACTGGGCATTCTTTACACCTTCGTTTCTGAAGGCACTACGGCCGCTTGATCTGCTTCATCAGCCGCACTTCACACTTCTTACTGGCGGTGAACCCATGTCAGCGGATACGCAAAACGTGTGGGCACCACTGTGCGACCTAATCAATGTCTACGGACAGAGCGAGACAGCTAGTGCTTGTGCTGTGAGCGTTAGATCGGTCACGACCGATGTGCGCAACATTGGTAAAGGAGTCGGTGCCCGCTTCTGGGTGACCGAGGTCGACAATGTTGATGTTCTTGCTGCGGTTGGAGCGGTCGGCGAGCTGATAGTCCACGGTCCTGGTGTTGGTCGAGGATATCTTGGTCAACGTGACAATGTCGCCAGTCCATTTTTGAAAAGACCACCGGAGTGGTGGTGTCGGTACGCCTCGGAATGTGCATCTGGCGACAGGCCAGGTGGCGACGGCATATTCGAACCGCAGCAGCGCTTCTTTCGCACGGGTGATCTGGTCCGATATCAAACTGACGGTAACCTTGTGCATCTCGGACGTATCGATGGGCAGATCAAAATCCATGGCCAACGCATCGAAGTTGGCGATGTCGAATATCACGTCATGAAGCAGCTATACACGCTGCAGCAGACAAAAAAATCGCTGGCAGACACAAACGAGACGCTGAAAAGTCTCGCAGTATGTGTCGCCGCTGTAGATTCACCAAATGCTCAAGGCCGTAAGGTCCTTGTAGCTTTCATTCGCGCTGACACAGAGATGGTAAATTCGAACAGGCGTGGCCATGCTGCAGAGCTTTTAGACATCAGCTTCAATGACGGAATGAATGCGCTGCTCACTCCTTATCTTCCTTGGGCTAGCAGACCGCAACATTACATACGGATGAGCGAATTCCCCGTGACGGTCACCGGCAAGACGAACATTAAGCGGCTCAAAAGCTTAGCGGAACAGCTCCTGCGATCTGCTTCGATCGCATCTATCCCCAAGGGATCCGCATGCAGGCTCACCAGAGATGCTGCATTGCGTATGAACGCAGAGCACAGTCCTCACGATGACCTTGAGTCCATGATGTGCGATATGTGGGCTCAGGTTCTGCGTATGGACCCAACCCAGGTGAATCGCAGACATAACTTTCTACATCTCGGTGGGGACTCGATCGATGCAGTCCACCTTGTCAGCATTGCCTCCAAATCTGGCATCGGCATTTCCCTAACAGATGTACTCGAGCATCCTGTCCTCCATGATCTTGTCCGTATAATACGTGAACGTTTTACTCCGATCTCCGCACAGCAGCAGCCCGCTTTGAAGGCCCCAATAGCATCTCCTGACACAGAAAAATTGCTCCCAATCGTAGCCCTAAACGAATACATCGACTGCATGCCGTCAGCTGGCCAAGAACGCCTCTATTTTCTCGACAAAATGAGACCGGACAAGAGCCCATGGTACTACAACATCCCCTTGGCGGTGCGTCTGCGAGGGCTTCTTGACATTTCTGCTTTAGAGACTTGCCTTGCCACGTTGGAGCGCGTTCATGAGTCTCTACGGACCACTTTCCAGGAGACTGATTTCGGTGGTATTATGCAGCGCATCGAACCTCCCAGGAGTCAGATCTTCCAACGACCCCTACACTCAGTCATGACTTACGAAAAAGCCCGTTGTCTGCTGGAGGCTGACCAGAAGCAACCCTTCCTATTACACGCTGAGCATCTATGGAGAGCCAACGTCTATCCCTGCGAAGACGGTACATACATCCTTTCCATTGTGCTCCATCACATCATCGCCGATGGCTGGTCCATTGACGTATTATGCCGCGACTTATCGAGATACTACGTCCATTTGGTACAGGACCCTCGAGTACAGAGCTCTCACGATATCCATCACGTCAGTAGCCCGCCCATACACTACCGCGAATATGCGGCGCTACAGCAGCGTGCACTGGCATCTGGAGCCTTTCAATCCCAGATCGAGTACTGGAAGACGGAGCTCACTGACAGCCAAGGAGCCGAGCTGCCCGGCGATCACGTCCGACCACACGTGCTATCAGGAGAGGCTGGAATCGTCAAATTCGACTTGCGAGGCGATCGGTACACGCGCTTATATCAATTTTGCAGAGATCAGAATGTCACGCCATTCGCTGTTCTATTAGCCGCCTTCCGCGCCGCTCATTACCGTGCAACTGGCATGCAAGATGGCACAATAGGGATACCTGCTGCAGGTCGGAATGCCCCCGAACTGCGGGACCTCATAGGTTTCTTCGTCAATACGCAGTGTGTGCGCCTACGTATCCGCGACAATGATGAGAGCTTCATATCACTTGTAAACCAGACGAAAGTCGCTGTCCTCAGCGCCCTGAAACACCAAGACGTTCCCTTCGAGCGGATCGTCTCGGAGCTGGTCCCTGGCGCTAGGGACTCTTCTCGGAACCCCTTAGTTTCATTGATGTTCGCCTTGCACGGCCAGTCCGAGCTTGGACATATTCAGCTACAAGGACTCGAATCTGAGCTTATCGCTGACGCAGGCCCCGGACTGGCAGCTTGGTCGCGCTTTGACGTCGAATTCCATCTTTATCGTCGGCAGGACGTATTCGACGGGACTGTACTCTTTGCTCGCGACTTGTTTGAGCAGGGTACCATTGAAAGCTTCTTGGCCACATTTTTAACACTTTTGGATCGGGGCCTCGAGGAGCCCACCACCCCTCTCGCGATCTTGCCTACAACAATGGGTCCAATGAACTACTTGGATGACTTTCTGGACGATAGCATTGACGTGTCCTATCCTCGCCATGAAAGCGTGGTTGATATGTTCGAAGCTCAACTCATGCGAACGCCTGAGGCTGAAGCTGTCAGGGATTCCATCACGGGATCGCTCACCTATGCTCAGCTCGACTATCGATCAAACCTGGTCGCCATGTGGTTACATGAACGCCATCTAACCCCTGAAATGGTCGTAGCAATCTTTGCTCCTCGAAGCTGTGAGACTATTGTCTCGATTATGGGGGTGTTGAAGGCTGGTCTGGCCTACCTGCCACTCGACATTAAGACACCTCCTGGACGTCTCGAGCGGATAATTGGTTCTTTGAGGACGACTTGTAGGATACTCCTCTTCGGAAGCAATGTAGACCTCCCGGACAGTCACATCCAACACTCAGATCTGGAAACTGTGCGAATGAGCCAAATTCTCGATCAAAACCATCTGCTGGACGATCTGGCTGGCAACCCAAGCCTTCACAGACCAACATCTACAAGCCTTGCGTACATCATGTTCACCTCTGGATCAACTGGTGCTCCGAAGGGCGTCATGGTCGAGCATCGTGGAATAGTTCGCCTAGTTTGTCAGAGTAATGTTACGGCACAGCATCCGTCGAATGCTAAAGTAGCGCACATGTGCAGCCTTGGGTTCGATGCGTCGACCTGGGAGATATTTTCTGCCCTCTTGAATGGAGGTACCATTTGTTGCATCGACGACGAACATGTCGTCGACACCTTGGCTCTCGGCTCTATGTTCCGTCGAGAATCAATCCAAGTCGCCATGATAACTCCAGGACTATTGAAACAAGTCTTAGAGTACTGCCCTACAGTGTTGTCTCAGCTGGCCGTGCTCAATGTTGCGGGGGCGCGATTTGATCCCCGAGACGCGAAAAAGGCCCGTTCCCTGACATCTGGTGAATTATACAATGTCTATGGCCCCACCGAGAACACCGTCCTGACCACCTCACATCGGTTGTTACCAGATGAAGCGTACCCTAATGGTGTTCCGATTGGAACCGCGATCAATGCCACCGTAGTCCTTGTAATGGACTCGCAACAACAACTGGTTGCGCCAGGCATTGTAGGTGAGCTCGTGGCGATTGGAGACGGATTAGCTCGAGGGTACACCGATCATTCGCTTGATGAAGGACGCTTTATCTTGCTTCAGGATGGTAGAAAGCAAGCAAGGGCATACCGCACTGGTGACCTAGTCCGTCGTCGCTCCAATAGCGATACAATTGATTTCATTGGCCGCGCCGACACGCAGATCAAGATTCGTGGACAACGACTTGAGCTTGCAGAGATTGAGCACACTCTGCTGGAGTGTGACAGCCGCATCAAGGATGCAGCGGTTCTAGCCTGCGTAGACGATGATAAAGAGACGTCGCTCATCGCTTTTATCACTCCTTCTCAAATGGACCCCGCGACCACATCACAGGCCTATTCGTGTCATGTTCAAGATTGGTCAAGCCACTTTGAGCTCAACACGTACGAAGACATCTCCTCGATCGATCCTGCGAAACTTGGCCGAGACTTCGTAGGCTGGAATTCTATGATCGATGGTAGAGCTATTGAAGACAGTGCTATGACGGAATGGCTAGCAGACATCCTGCGAGTCGCCATACCAGAAGGGGAGACCCCAGGCAATGTGCTCGAAATTGGCACAGGGACTGGAATGATTCTCTTCAACCTTGGTCCGGAAATGGAGAGCTATGTGGGCCTGGAACCATCTGAGTCAGCAGTCCAATTCACGACGAACGCAATCAAGTCAAGACCTGACTTGGTGAAAAAAGCCCAAGTCAGCAAGGGTACAGCGTTGGATCTTCCAAGCCTAGGTAAGATTCAGCCGAGCTTAGTGATCTTGAATTCGGTCGTGCAATACTTCCCATCTGTTGAGTATCTCAGCGTAGTGCTAAAGCTGATACTTGGGCTTCCCGGCGTTCGGAAGATTGTCTTTGGCGATATTCGATCACACTCGCTCTACACCGAGTTTCTCTCAGCCAAGACTTTGCACGAGCTGCACTACTCAGCGAACAAGGAACAATTCCGACGCAAAATGAAGAGCTTCGAAGAAGAGGAAGAGGAATTGCTGATTTCTCCCTTATGGTTCACCCGGCTTGCGGCGGACATTCCGGAACAAATTGAATACGTGGAAATCCTGCCAAAGGTTATGCGAGCTGAGACGGAGCTTAATGGCTATCGCTTCAACGCTGTCCTTCACATCAAAAACGAATTGGAGCCACGTCCGACCTTCCGATCTATTCCGCGTAGCGATTGGCAGGACTTTGTTGCGTCTGAAATGAACGCAGACATACTCTCTCACATGCTTCGAAACAGTCACCACCTACCTTGTATCGCAATAGGCAATATACCCTACACTAATATAAGGCTGGCGTGTGAGATTGCTGCAGAACTTGTCACACCCGATCCCGGAAGTGACGATGAACAATCGTGGCTTTCAAAATCCAAGCAAAGGGCGTTATCACAGCCTTCGATGTCCGCTGCTGCGCTCGTTGAACTTGGGCAGTGTCATGGATGGAATGTCAAGCTTAGCTGGTCGCGCCAAGCATCACAACGCGGCGGGTTGGATGCCATTTTCTTCCACTCGCAGCACGCCGAATCTGAACCATTTCCACTATTGCTCTTCCCAGAAGATACATACACGACTGGAACACCATTGTCCAATCAACCTCTGCAACGAAAGCGGCACAGAGCGTTGATATCAGACACATTCAACAGCTTAAGGAGACAGCTACCGTCTTTTATGATACCGGCTCGCATCCAGGTTTTGGACAAGATGCCGCTGAACGCTAGTGGCAAAACTGATATTTCAGAACTTAAGAAGAAAATGGCCCTGATGTTCAGAGGCAATGCATCGCTTCGAAAAGCAGACCTTAAACCAAGGACCCAGATGGAGACCGCGATTTGCGAGGAGATGTCCACATTACTCAGCATCGACAGCATATCTGTGAACGACGACTTTTTCGACCTCGGTGGGCACTCTTTGATGGCGACAAGGTTTGCTGTTCGCCTCAGAAATCGTCTCAAAGTTTTTGTTTCCGTACGGGACATCTTTTCTTCACCTATTGTCGGCCAGCTTGCCAACGTTCTCGAGAGTCGTAATCACCACGCCGAAGCGCCGGAAACGTCCGTCAACCCATTCTATGCGCCCTTCCAGCTTCTGAACTTGCAAGACGATACCTTAATCTCGATGAAGCATGAAATTGAATCGCAACTCGACAAAGCCTGGGAAGATCATGTCTACGATATCTACCCTGCAACCCAGACCCAGGAAGTATTCCTGCGAGGGGAGTTCCAAGCAAATACAATATACGTGGATCTGCCTGGAAGCACTGATTGCGATCGCCTCAAACAAAGCTGCATTGAGATCGCGCAAAGATACGATATCCTCCGCACTATGTTCGTCCAAAAGTCCAATGTGCTCTACCAAGTTGTGCTAAACCAAGCTTCGGTACCGATAAACATACATCAAGTGGACGCGAGCATAGATGATGCGACACACTCGGCCAGGGATAAGAACTCGCAGAGACTTGTTCCCTTCGGGTCGAGATCCTTGTGCATTGACATCCTGGTGGACAAGCTCCAGTCCATCGTCCGGTTGATAGCGCAGATGCCACATTCGCTGTACGATGGCGTGTCACTGGAAAAACTGTTTCGCTCTATTCTTGACAATTACCAAGGTCTGCAAACTCCCCTCTCCTCTCCATTTGCGTTGTATGTAAAGCACATACACGAAAGCCGCCGGGAGGGATACAAGTATTGGCGAGACGTGCTGCACCAGTCTTCCTCGTTCAAGCCGACCAATGTCGAGTTTGATGGACCTGCGGAGGTTGGGTACCGTGCAACGCGCACCATCGCTTTTCCATCTGGCAATCGGATTGCTTCTTCGTCGAGATACACCAACGCGACTATCTTCACAGCTGCATGGGCCAAGGTGCTGTCAAGAGAAATTGGGCGGGACGATGTCACCTTTGGTCGCCTTGTGTCCGGTCGTGAAGCGTTACCCGTGGAACATCAAAGTATCATGGGTCCTTGTATAAACGTGGTGCCCGTCCGAATCCATTTTGACAGCGGCTTGTCGTCCGCGTCTCTTTTACAAGAGGTTCAAAAACAGTATTTAAACGGCATACCGTTTTCCAATATCGGGATCAGGGAGATCCGGGACCACTGTACCCTGTGGCCGAGGGATGATGCTCCTCTGGATGACGCACGAGTGTTGTGGTCCTTCGTTTTATTCCAAGAATCCCCCACTCCGATAAAATTTGAGCAGCGAGAGGTAACGCTGAAAAGCCTGCCATACCGCGGGCCGCCAACGTATGAAGTGGATGTGGTGGGCAGAATGGATGCTGACGGATCTCTTTTGCAAATCATGATATATGCGAGGCAGAGGAGTGCTAGTACCGACACTGTAGATCGCATGCTGCATTATCTTTGCGTGGAAGTCAAGGAATTGTTAGACGCCACGCATACTAATCCTGTGCAAGACGACAACTCTACAACGACTGGCGAGTTGCAGATGTGATCATTCCTAGACTGAGAACACTACCTATACAGCAACTATCACAACTTAGCAGTTTTAGTCTCTACCAGTTGCACAAGTGTGCAGTTCACTGGGCATGGAATGTTCAACTCTTTAGCATGACGAAGCAGAAATCCATTGATGTGCCAAATCTCTGTTTGGCGACCAGCGCGTACATCGTCAAGCATGCTCGGTACAAAATTGTCGCCACATGCTTTTGCTGTCTTGTACACCAGTGCTTCCAGACGATCGATACCAAACCGTGCCGCCATGCCAGGATGGTCTGTTACCTCGGGTAGTGCACACAGAATGGTGGAGACTTCCTCAACAGTTCTGCGCACTATCTGACTGACACATGATTTCTGCGCCATGAAGATGCCACACGGAGCATCAGTGATCGCCGTCAGAGGGTTGATGATGGCATTTACCGCCAGCTTTTCCAGCTGAGCAAAATGAAGCTCATCTGCAGAGACAATGACAGTATTGAGCCGAGTACATCTCTGAAGCATCTGCAATGCGTCATCCTCCAGCACGCGCCTATCTGTCTCTCGAGGCTGGCCCACAGCCTTGCTGTTGTTATGATGGCGGTGGATTGCTCGGTCTGCGCGGGCGTTGCATGGGCCGACAATCAGATAGCCATGAGACGAGTGTGCGATTGTGAAGTCGTCTCTGCGATCTTCGCGATGCATAGGCAGTGCATGCCGCTGCGTGCCGTGGAATAGAATGCCTTGAAAGAGAAGAGGAGCCCTATGCATGTCCGGGAACATTCTCTGCAGTATCTCCTCTACTGTTTCAATGCCGTTCTGGAAGAAGTATATCCTTGTCTCGGACGAGATCCGACTTCGAATGGATTCTAGTGCAGATAACGTCGAGAAAGTCTTTGTGGCAACGAAAAGGTTGCGGATTGGTGTCCACATGGACGACATGTGACTGTCCGGCCGCACAAGCTCAACGTGGTATCCCGTGCTGCAGTCGATGCCGTCTTGATTCGCCACGACCACTCTTTCGCCGCACGCCTCCCATGCTTCAAGTAGAGACTCCCGATGAATAAGCAATGTCACTTCTGGCTGCTCCGGGAGAGTCTTAATTGCATGAGCAAGCAATTTTCCGACGTTCCCGACGCCTAGTATGTGGATGCGTGTCATGATGGATGTTTTTGCACTGCTTTCTAGAGACTCTCCGTATCCACAGACTGTGTCTGATTCGCCAAGCTTATCATTAGCCCCGACGCTCGAGATTTCGGGACTCTTTCAACATCTGTGAAATCCGGATACAAAAGAGAATTTCTTCAAAGCCAGCTGTTCAGTCAACATAAGCAAAGCATTCCAGGATCGGTAATTGACGGGATATGATCCAAAAGTACTCGCACTGCTTGCCAAAAAGGTATGGGATCTTCCCACCTCCGTTTGACCCTTAAGTCACTGACCATACATTTCTTCATTCGAGGCAGTCAGCTTGTCCTTGCTTTGAGAGCCGCCGAAGCAGTGCGATCAACTTCACAATTCAAAATCAGCTCCTCGCCCACCCGGAATACTTTCGATCCATATTACTGCCAATCACACAGGCTAGTACTCAACTACTCCAGACATTGAAGCAAAAAAAGAAAAGAGTCATGCCTTGGAAAGGATTGCTGATCTATTGGGGCTTGGGAGTTAGCGTGCATCTCGTATACTTCCAGCGATACGAGTACTGGCGCCATCTATATACTATTCTGACAGGCTTCGCAGCTGCCACGGTTTTGTGCCCTCTGATACTATCCAGATACGCGGGGACTCCAATATGTGCTTCCGTACTAAGCATTCTCGTCCTTCATGGTTCTTTTCTCATCGGTGGAATCAGCAGCACATTTGCCTACCGTGTTCTCTTCAATCCCCTCAACAGGTTCCCAGGGCCATACTGCGCAAGGCTGACTGATTTCTGGCTGGGCTGGTACGTTGGAAGCGATTTGAACCAATACCGCAAACTAGAGATCCTGCACAGGTACGTCAAGCGACTGTTATCTCGGGATCCGGGACCTTACTGTCCATATGCTCACCCGCAGGTGCTCAAAGGCGATACGGTGATTTTGTACGAATAGGTGCTACGACAGTTTCGATTGCTGATCCACGAGCCATCGAAGAAGCGCTTGGCTACGATTCCCCAGCGCTCAAAGGCTCATGGTACGATATCGACTATCCCAACCCGAGCATGCATGGCACTCGAGATCGCGACGCTCACACCAAGTTGCGTCAGAAATGGGCACCTGCATTCTCCGACAAGGCGCTTCGGGCCTACAATTCTCGCATCAAGCTGTTCACTAAGCCCTTCATAGGGCAGATTACCGACTCCGAGGCCGAGCCGGTAGATGTGACCGAATTGTTCAGCGTGTACGCTTTCGCAGTCATGTCTGGGCTGTCCTTTGGTAAAGACGAGCAGATGCTCCAGGACAAGAGCCTGCCCGCATTGATCAGGACTATAAGCGATGGCATGAAGCTGTTGGGACTCTCGCCCCCCATGTGGTATCACTCTCGCGGGTACCACCGACGCTACTAAAATAGGACTAATCAAGCGCAGGTTCCTTAGGCTCCTCAAACTAGTCCCAGGAGATCCTTCCGGAATGAAGAAATTCCATGCATTCACGGACTCACATCTGGCAGATGCCGTGAAGTCCAACTTCGATGCTGCTTCCTTGGAGCCAGGAAGCATCATCTCGGCGTGGCTGTACAAGATGTATGACAACCTCCCAAATCCAGCCTCTAATGCGAAGTTCCGATCAGATATTCGACTGCTTATCGTGGGAGGCAGTGAGACCGTGGCAATCACCTTGACGTTCATCTTCTTCCTTCTGGCCAAGCACCCGGAGCATGTCAAGAAACTCAGGATCGAGCTAGGCAACAAGATCAAGTCTGAGACGTGGAACGATGCTGACATTAGAAGTTGCGAGCATCTCAATGGGGTCATTAACGAGGCACTCAGATTACATCCTGCTGGTCCAAGCGGTGTATATCGATTGACGCCGCCCAGCGGTATGTGCATTGGAGAGTGCTATATACCCGGTAATGTCAACATAGTCATGCCGATTTATGTGATCCATCGACGTGAGACTTTCATAGCAGCATGAATGTCCCGCATCGCTGATCGATCATAGATGAATCTGCATATGCTCGTCCAGATGAGTTCATACCTGAACGTTGGTACAGTCGACCAGACCTCATCCGGAATACGAAAGCCTTGGGTACGTTCTCGGGAGGCCGATTCGGTTGTATTGGCAAAAACCTTGCGTACATGGAGCTCCGGCATGTGACTGCCAGTATTCTGCTGCAATTTGATGTTGCCTTTGCCCCTGGTGAGGATGGTAGTAGGCTCTTGCAAGAATCTTTGGATCACTTTACCATGGGACTAGCGCCATTGCATCTGCGCTTTATTCCGACCGGTGACGGGCTTGATTGAGTTTCATGTACAGCAATGGCTAGGTTATTAAACCTTGCTATATGTCTATGCTTCATCTGCTTAGATCTAAAATTTAGAGCCCGTTCGTCCACCTCAAGCATCTTTGCAGGCAACCTGGCTAGAGTTTGAATAGTTCACGGCAATTCAATCATAGGATGGGATCACATGTCAGATGGCCCCGCTGAATTCGAGACTCAAAGATCCGGAACCGTGACTGCCTACCTGTAGGGGTGCCTCGCATGAAGTTTGCCCTTGCGATCATTTCTTATACGCCATCTATATCTGAAATGCCGACCCTGAAGACTCGCAGTAGTTTTGTTTTTCTTTTGTCTGATCTTCAAAATGCTACCGGCTCGTCCTCCCTTTGCCGTCGTTGCCGTGCTCTTGGTCGTAACTATATCTGCTGTCGCTGGGACGTGGATCGTTTGGATATGGAACGGAGGATTCCATGGCTTTCAAGACGCCATAGCTGCAAATGGCTTACCCGAGGGCCTTCAGGTCGCTCTTGAATACAGTGGCATCTCAGTCTTGGATGACTACCTGCGTAGGTGTGTCTTCATGACTATGCCAGTTGTCGCGCGAGCCTCGAAACAGGCACTCTTGGGCCGGCCATTGATCTTAGTGTCAATTGTGGACTTGAGCGCAGCTGTGTTTGTGATTTTGATCGAAGCGGATCGAAAGGGCTGGCAGCATGGGGGGAGCAGGATGCAAACCTTGTGGTAAGTAATTCTTGGAGAGTCCGCTTAGAAGTCGGCAAACCTCCGTACTGTATCGACCGCTTATCTGCTCACGCAAGACGTATAATCAGGGCATTTCTCTGGCTTTTGGCCGTGGCAAATCTCTCGTTGGCAGTGATCATTCCAATCTACGCGTTAACCAACTTGACTTCTCTGATCACCCTCCAAACATCAGGGACTTTGCTCCGAGGCGCCGATGTTGTCATTGACCTTTTCGCCGTCCTCATAGGTCTCGCAATTCCGGGATCGCTGCTCCTTGATCCATACAGTCAAGGTTGGATGTGGCAGTCAAATTGGCTTGCCATCTTTGGAGCTTTTCCTGGCTCGGTCCCGCTCACGAAAATCGCCTTCCAGATAGTGCTATATCTAGCCGCTGTCACCCTAAGAGGATCTCACCAGGTTAAGAGGGCTCGCCTTGGTCTATCCACCGTGCAGAAGGTTCTGTTCGGCTCTGGACTCGCTCTGTCCTTGATCCGCGGAGCCGCCTTATGCTACGTTATCTTCAATGCCCATGCTACAATATGGGAACTCCACATACCATCATTGGATGAGCTGCGAGGCGCGAATGGATATTCTGAGACTTGTTTGACCTTTATGAAACTAGATTTTGTCTTGTCTGCAGCGGCTATTCTAGTCGTTGCATACCATGTGCTTGCAGCGCATTTCCCCTATCATGGCTGGGTGCTAGTAGCTGGAGTTTGCCTCGGTGGTGGAGTATTTGGAGCTGGCGGGACTCTGCTACTAGTTTGGAGTTGGAGAGAGAGCTGGATCACGAGGTTTGCTAAAGGAGTTCGCTTGTAGCTGCTGAAAACATAGATTCTTGTTCGGGAAGGCAGCGTGGTGGAGACTCAACAGAATTTGAGCTCGAGCGAGCTGCCGTTATAGTCTCACATGTGAAGCTGCCTAGTCTGTAGGTAGTGGATAGACACGCTTAGAATGGAGTTAAGACCAAAATCGTGTCTCTTCTCAAGTCTCGCGTCCTGTGCCTGGCGCCATGTTTGCGATACATATCGTTTATCAATACACGAGCTCGCACCCTGAGAGAATGAGCCCGAGACTCGAAAGCTCCATTGTATCATAGTCTTAGCCTCCAATGTTGAAGTGGAGTTGTTATCTAGACTCGGCTCTTATTTCCTAGATCTCGAGACTACAAGTAGCAATATTATTTCCAAATCGCCCGTAACTACTCATAAACGAATAAGGCAGTCTAGATACATGAAGGCGGAGCTGCACCTTGCTAGAAAGCTCTCCTTCGCCAATTGCCTCCGTCAATTGCCTCTATCAACTGCCTCTATCGCTTCCTGCCGTCGATTTCCCACCGTCATTTGCCATGTTTTCTCGCTACTTCAATAGTCTGAATTTGTCTTTCGATATTGCAACAGGGACGATGCGTTTGCTGTAGCCAGGTTAAATACCAGGAAAAAGCGGGGAAGTATGCACGATACCAGGGCCGCGAGGGCTTTAAGGTTTCTATTAGGGAGAAAGTGGGGGGATCCTAGGCTGCCTGCATGCAACACTTCGTGTCCATGCGAGGCCTAGCTGCTACATTGCTACGCCGTACAATTTACATACAAAAGCGCTGTAGATGGTGGGAGGGCGGGTGCAGCGGCAGTGGCAACGAGTATGTGACTAAAGGAGGGAAGGATTCGTACTAAGGATTGGCTTTTACCTGTCACTCGTCCGCGGGGAAGCCTGTTAGTACTAACCAGCTTACACCCACCAATTTTGTTAGGCATTTTGCTAGTAGAATAGCTTATATTCCTCTCTTCTACGTACCTACGTATCTAGTCTATTTTAAAGCTAAAGTTATTGCTATAAAGTAGTAGTATAGCTATTTCTAAGATATTATAAGTATACTATCTAGTAAGAAGCTTAGTAAAGAATATTAATAGTTACTAAAGAACTACTTTATATTAGATAAAGATATCTATTAAACTATAGAGACTAGTTAACTATCTATCTATAGATATATAGTATATAGAGCTTATAATAACTAGTAATTATTTAGTAAGATCTATTCTTATTATATTATAAAATAAAGCTATAAGACTATTCTTAATAATAAATAATAAATATATATTAAGATATTATTATTTAAATAACTAGACTTATATTTTATAGAGATAATATAGATACTTATTAATAAGTAGCTAGAGCTTTAAAAAATATTAAAATATATATATTTATTAAATATCTTAAAATAATATAATTATAAGGAGCTAGGTATATAGTAACGTATAGGACATCTATTAACTAATATATTAATAGAAGATAGAACTAATAAGTATCTTATTTAAAACTATATATAACGCTATATAAAAGTATATATATTATATATATTATATATATACTACGCTAAGCCTTAGTAGGAGACTTTACCTTTTTAAGGTCCTTATAATAATTAGATAAATAAATTAGTATAAAAGAATATTAAGAAATATAATATATTACTAATAACTCTATAAATATTTAAATATACTAAATAGCTAGTAGATAGATTAATATTTATTAATAAGACTATCTATAATTAGAAGACTAGTTAGTATAAATATAGTTAGTCTCTAAAGGATATTAACTATAGAGATTTCTAGTATATATAGTATAAAGTAAGATAGTCTATACTACTAGCTTTTACTATTAATATCTATCTATTTTATATAATTAGTTAGTAAGGCTTAATAATTTAAGAAATCTTAGTTACTTAGTTAACTAAATAGATAATATCTTATTTTAAAAACTATTTACTAATAATCTTTATAATAGATAATACTAGTATCTACTATAGCTTAAAAGTAAAAGAAATAAAATTATTAGCTAGCTCCTATTTAAATACTTGTCTCTATACTTACTAGATTTATATTCTATTAAATAGATTTTTAACTATTTAAAGTACTATATTAAGAGATATATTTAAGATATAGAACATTTCTTAAACTTTAGTAATTTCTTATATTATTATCTATAGTAATATTAAAAACTAAGAATATAGAGATTCTTTAAATATACTAGATTTAATATCTACTATTTAGATTTTATATTATCTAAGAAGAGCTTTATTAGTACTACTAAATATATATAAGATTTAATAGATTTTAATCTAGAAGAATCTACTTAGTATAACTAGTATATATATACTAGTATTTATTAGTAATTAGATTAAGAAATTTAATAATAAGGAAGAATCTAAAAAATAATAGAACTAATAATATAATATCTATAATAAGTATACTAGTATAACTAATATACTTAAGTTAAAGAAGTATTATAAATTTTTAAATTATAAATTTTTATATAAAAAGAAATCTTAATATATAATATAATACTATACTAGATATTAATATATAAGATATACTTAGTCTACTTAGTCTACATCTATAATAATTATAAATAATAATATTATTATTATATAGTACTATAGGAAGTAAAATCTAAATTTATACTTTATATAGTATTCTTAGCTCTAGCTAGCTCTACTACTATAATCTTATTAGTTTTTAGTATTAGAAACTTATTAATTACTTCCTTTATTCTATATCTTATAATAGCCTTTATTTTAAACTCTTTCTATTATTATTTCTTACTTATATTAGTAATAGTAACTAGGTTAAAGTTCTTATTAGTATAGATCTTCTATATAGTTTATATTTCTACTAAGTTATAAAATAGTAGTATTTTAAATATCTACTAGAAGAATCTAATCTATAGCTCTTTATTCTCTTTTAATTCTTTTAGTAGTACTATTAGTAATAATTATAATAATATCTTTTAAAGTAAGGATATATAGTATAAGTATTAGGATTATATAGTAATATAATAGCCTCTATCTATATACTAGAATAATTTTAAGAAATCTCCTTTTTAGAAGTAAGATTATCTTCCTCTATATCTCTATAACTATAGAAGGACTACTATTAGACCCTAATTAGTTAGTAAATACTTAGCCTATTATAATCCTAGTCTAGATAGAATACCTCTATTAGCTATTAACTAGAATTCTTATAATAATATACTTTTTATAAGATCTAGTTTTAATAGAATATAAGCTAGTATCTTTAAAGAAGTTATAGATATAAATCTAAATTCTAGAGCTACCTAGAAATTAGCTACTATTTTATCTTTAAAGATAATTTTAATAGAAGCTTAGACTTTAAAGTAGACTTTAGCTAAATTCTTACTATAACTACTAGTAATACTTTTCTTCTTTAACTAATTAGTAATCTTTTTAGTAATATCTCTTTTAGGGTATAGCTTAATTATTATTATAAGAATCTCTATATATATATTAGATTACTTAAATCTCTAGTAGCCTTAAGTAATTAGTCTTACTAGTAATTTAATTACTTTAGAAGTTATAAGCTAGTACTTATTAGATATACCTTACTTATCTAGACTATACTAGTAGTAGATCTTAAATCCTTTGATTTTAATATTATAATAGATACTAAGATTATATATAAATTAAGCTTAAATATTAATTTTAAAGTTATTCTTTTTATTTAGTTCTATTACTTAAATATTAGTAGAAGTAGCTTACTACTAATCTAGTATCTTACTAAGAGATCTCTTACTAGTAGCTATATTTTATTTCTATACTAAGCTAATTAGATCTATAGTAATAGGCCTTTATTTAGTATAGAAGAATATCTTAAGTTAAGAGTTAGTTAGTAACTTCTTATTAACTTAATAACTAAGATAGTTAAGAATATAGCTATAGGCCTAATCTTCTTTTATAGTCTTAATAATATTATTAAATAACTATAGCTAGATCTCTTAATAATAATTCTTTTTTTTAATTTCTTTATAATAAGCTAATAAAGTTACTTTTAAATAGTACTCTAAGCTATACTTCTTAGTTACTTTATCTATCTATTAATATCTATTCTAGTTTTTAGGTAGATCTATAATATTAAATATATTATACTTTAAAATAACTAATCTATCTTTTTTAGTCTTATTTATAATATCTATAAATACTAGTAGTTTCTATAGTCTATTAAAACGAGTCTCTTCTTATTAGTAGGCTATTTTTAGATATAGCTCTAAGATATAAGAGCTATATTACTATTAATATATAGAATCTAATACTATATATATCTAGAATAGAGATATCTAAGAGCTATACTAGATAGATAGAATAGATAGATATAGGGATAATAGATAATTATTAAAGCTCTATAATAGAGATATAAGAAATATAATAGTATATATATATATTAAATAAGATTAGTTAATATCTATTTATAACTAGAAGGAAGGCTATATATAGACTTTCTAGCTATTACTAACTAAATAGATAGTAACCTAGTTACTAAATAATAGTATAATTAGTAATATCTCTACTATATAGCTTACTAACTAGGATTTTAAGAACTTCTCTAATAAGGCTACTAGAAAGATTACTTAATAGAACTTTAAGTCTTTATTAGAGAACTTAGTCTCCTTTAAGATATCTTATCTTACTTATAGTAATCTTATATTATAGGGTAACCTACTAGTTCTAGCTATTTCT